>WAAF01008177.1:28289-102663 GCA_013400475.1 Tricholaema leucomelas
CCCCACCTGGCTACAACCTCCCTTCAGGTAGTTGCAGACAGCAAAGAGGTCACCCCCAGCCTCCTCTTCTCTTCATTTTCTTCCTCTCCCTTCATTTTGTTGCTTTGTTGAAATAGTAACAAAAGAGTAAACCTTCTCAAGGAAATATATTCACATCTTGTCCCTGCCTATGGCAGGGGGTTGGAGCTGGATGATCCTTGAGGTCCCTTCCAACCTAAACCATTCTATGATTCTATGATCTTAGAAAGGGTATTCCTACTAAAAAGGTAAATGTAATGCTGTTCTTCCAAAGGCCATCATTTCTTGGCAGTATCCCTGAGTTTTTGTTTTTTTTTTTTTCTCCCTGACATTATGGGAATGACCTCTGAAAAATGTTGTCAAGCCAACTCTGCCTTTCAGCTATTTCTGTTCTATTTAAGATGTCCTGGAGATAGTTTTAAAGTTGTGGGAATACAATTCAAGCACAAGTTGAGATTTGAAATTCCACTTATGTTTATTTTGTTAGGCCATACTAAAATTCTCAGAACATGGGGACACAGTCTCAAGTTGTGCTGGGGAAAGTCTAGGCTGGATATTAGGAGGAAGTTCTTGACAGAAAGAGTGATTGGCATTGGAATGGGCCCAGGGAGGTGGTGGAGTTGCTGTCCCTGGAGGTGTTCAAGCAAAGCCTGGATGGGGCACTTAGTGCCATGGTCTGGTTGATTGGCTAGGGCTGGGTGCTAGGTTGGACTGGATGATCTTGGAGGTCTCTTCCAACCTGCTTGATTCTTTGATCCTCCTGTTTATCCAATGGTTTTGTGAATCTATGAGCTTCTCACTTTGCTATGAGTTTGTGTTAGAAGAATAGAAGCTGTTCTGCTCAATTTTCTCAACAAGGTTTAACTTGTGGGCAAGGTCATAAAACATCTGATTTTCATGCTCAAAGCATATTCTGATGTGCTTATTTCAACAGCTGCTGCAAAACTAAAAAAAAAAACCAAACCAAAACCAACCAAAACCTGGAAGTTCTCTTACTTCTACCATGCATGTTTTGTACAAAAATCTGCTCAGTTTGAGTAGCTGGGAATAGATTTATAGATTCACAGAATACCAGGTTGGAAGGGACCTCAAGGATCACCTAGTCTAGCTTTTCAGGGTAAGGATGTAGTTTAAATGAGCTGGCTCAGCACCCTGTCAAGCTGAGCCTTTGAAACTTATAATATAGGGGAATCCACCACCTCCCTTGGGAGTTTATTCCTGTGTCTAATAGCGAGAATGGTGAAAAGAAAATGTTGGCATCCAGTCTGAATGTCCCCAGTAGTGATTGATACCCATAAATGAAAGTCAATCATGAGAGTACCTGGAGCACAGCCCTGTGAGGAGAGGCTGAGGGAGCTGGGGGTGTGCAGCCTGCAGAAGAGGAGGCTCAGGGCAGACCTCATTGCTGTCTACAACTGCCTGAAGGGAGGTTGTAGCCAGGTGGGGGTTGGTCTCTTCTGCCAGGCAACCAGCAACAGGACAAGGGGACACAGTCTCAAGCTGTGCTGGGGGGAGGTCTAGGCTGGATGTTAGGAGGAAGTTGTTGGCAGAGAGAGTGATTGGCATTGGAATGGGCTGCCCAGGGAGGTGGTGGAGTCACCATCCCTGGAGGTGTTGAAGCAAAGCCTGGCTGAGGCACTTAGTGCCATGGTCTGGTTGATTGGATAGGGCTGGGTGCTAGGTTGGACTGGATGATCTTGGAGGTCTCTTCCAGCCTCTCTGAACCTATGAAATAGCAATAATTAATCCCTTTCTAAATATCTAGACCACAATGATTGCAGTGGAGATTTTTCATGTGCTAAGGGATGGAGAAATATTGCCACTACAAGAGAAAACACAAACTCTTTAGTTACCCACACCTTGCATCATCATGTTTTGTATTGCTGTCTACTGGAGCCTCTCCCAGGGCACTGTCAGATACACGCAGAACACTAGAAGCCTGTGTGCACTGCCATGATTTTTGTGTGCTTACTGCTCTGTAGCATTTTTTTGGGCTCATGCCAAGGCTCTAAGGGAATCCAGACTCACTTATCATTCCTCTCCCTTCAGATAATTTCCTCAGAATTTGGCATTTCTCCTTGCTTCAGCAGGCATTTCTGTTTCTCTTTTTTTCTGCTCTCTGAAGATAAGCTGTGGAAAACTCCTAAAATAAATCAGGAACAAAAAAATTCTCTTCTGAATTCTGCTCTCCTCTGGTGATCAGTCTCATCTGTTGATCAAAGTCCCCATTAGGCATTTCTTTGTCTTGGTACCAGCCTGTTGAGAAAACTGGTTGTTCTTGTTGTTTACACAGGCTAGCTTTTCTGTCAGTAGAGATTGCCTACCATAAATCCTGTGCAGTTATCTTTTGGAATTTATGATTGATTCAGCATCATAAAATCAGAATGAAAGAATCATTCAGGTTTGAAAGGACTTCTGAGAGTCATCAGGTCCAAAGTCTGAGGCAGCTTAGATCAGGCTCCCAACTGCTCTATGCCTTGTTGGGTTGTTTTTGTTTTCCCTAGATCTTTAACTTCGAGGTAAAGGAGAAAGGAAACAAGTACTGCATTCAGATGAAGGTAGTTGTTGGAAGAAGTTATGCACAAAAAAACACATTAATGATGTAGAGTTGAAATTCAAAAGTATGTACTCAAAGCATCATATGATGACTTGTGCATTTCATACCTCTGTCAGGCTGGTCATGGAATAAAATTAGAACTGTTGTTCTTCCTTCCTTCCTTCCTTCCTTCCTTCCTTCCTTCCTTCCTTCCTTCCTTTAATACAGCACTATAATAAAGTGATATTTAACAAGGCCAAGTGCAGGGTTCTACACTTTAACTACAACAACCCCAAGCAGTGCTACAGGCTGGGGACAGAGTGGCTGAGAGAACCAGGCAGAGAGGGACCTGGGGGTACTGGTAGAGAGTAGCTGAACATGAGCCAGCAGTGTGCCCAGGTGGGCAGGAGAGCCAACAGCATCCTGCCAGCAGGACAAGAGAGGTTATTCTGCCCCTGTACTCAGCACTGGTCAGGCCACACCTTGAGTCCTGTGTCCAGTTCTGGGCTCCTCAATTCAAGAGATTTGTTGAGGTACTGGAACGTGTCCAGAGAAGGGTGACGAAGCTGGTGAGGGGCCTGGAGCACAGCCCTGTGAGGAGAGGCTGAGGGAGCTGGGGGTGTGCAGCCTGCAGAAGAGGAGGCTCAGGGCAGACCTCATTGCTGTCTACAACTACCTGAAGGGAGGTTGTAGCCAGGTGGGGTTGGTGTCTTCTACCAGGCAAGCAGCAACAGAACAAGGGGACACAGTCTCAAGTTCTGCCAGGGGAGGTCTAGGCTGGATGTTAGGAGGAAGTTGTTGGCAGAGAGAGTGATTGGCATTGGAATGGGCTGCCCAGGGAGGTGGTGGTGTTCAAGAGAAGACTGGATAAGGCACTTAGTGCCATGGTCTGGTTGACTGGCTAGGGCTGGGTGCTAGGTTGGACTGGATGATCTTGGAGGTCTCTTCCAACCTGGTTGATTCTATGATTAAACACTGATGTGTAAGAAACAAGATTTTCATCAGTAACAGCACCATTTAGCCAGACATTTCACAGTTTCATTGAAAGAAAACTGCCTGTCACTGTGAGTTGGTTTACTGTCTCATCCCTGCTGGAGACATGCTGAATTCTGAGCTGGGTCACAAATGAAAGAGTAATTTTATGTCGATCACCATCTGTGCAGCATCACCAGACATTCAGAATGCTAGGAAATCAAAGGTACAGACACACATCCTTACTTCAACAGTGAGATGTACTGATAGTGCTGCCTGGGAACACTTAATCAGTACTGCTGCACAATGGTTCATTCTGTTAATGCTTTGCTTGTTAAAAGCAGATTCTCATCTCTCATCTGAGGAAATGAAATCACAATTTGGTCCAATAACAGTGAAATAAGTCATCTGCTACCTAATGTGTTGTTAGAATAGAATAGAATAGAATAGAATCAACCAGGTTGGAAGAGACCTCCAAGATCATCCAGTCCAACCTAGCACCCAGCCCTATCCAGTCAACCAGACCATGGCACTAAGTGCCTCATCCAGGCTTTTCCTCAACACCCCCAGGGACGGTGACTCCACCACCTCCCTGGGCAGCCCATTCCAATGCCAATCACTCTCTCTGCCAACAACTTCCTCCTAACATCCAGCCTATACTTCCCCCTGCACAACTTGAGACTGTGTCCCCTTGTCCTGTTGCTGGTTGCCTGGCAGAAGAGACCAACCCCCACCTGGCTACAAACTCCCTTCAGGTAGTTGTAGACAGCAATGAGGTCTGCCCTGAGCCTCCTCTTCTCCAGGCTAAACAACCCCAGCTCCCTCAGCCTCTCCTCATAGGGTTTGTGCTCCAGGCCCCTCATCAGCCTTGTTGCCCTTCTCTGGACACATTCCAGCACCTCAACATCTCTCTTGAATTGAGGAGCCCAGAACTGGACACAGCACTCAAGGTGTGGCCTGACCAGTGTTGAGTACAGGGGAAGAAGAACCTCCCTCGTCCTACTGGCCACATTGTTTTATTAAGCAGTCACAGATATGATTCCCTACTTCTTGCTTTAACCCTGCTACACTTGTAAGGCTGGAGAATTTTTCTGCATCTTTCAGTTGGGGAACAGTGATTCTAACACCTGCAGGTAGATTGCATTAAGCTAACTGAAAACTGACAAGGCTTACAACGATGCCATCACTAGATGTGCAAAAGCAGAGCAGAGCAGGGAAGAAGCACTTGTAAGACTGTTTTGTGCCAGATGGCACACCATGTCAGAAAAATCTATTTGAGTCCTTGTGTATCTTGCATTAGAACCAGCAGATTGTCAGCTGGAGTAAAGTACAGAAAGTATGTAATTTAACTGACTGTCTCTGTAGGAATTGATTCAGAATTGGAGGATGAAACTATTGAAGTTTTGACTTGATGAGGCCACTTCCTTTTTCTCTTCTGTCTCATGCATGATGTGTCAGTGATTGTTAAGGACTGCTGCAAAACTTCCTCTGAAATATGATTTGTGAACTTGAAAGGCATGTCATTTTAATAGAAATAACACTCTATTATATTGCTTCTCAAGCCTAGGAACTCAGATCCCTACAAATAAGTTTCTTTGGACTGCAAATTACCAAATACAGCTCTGTTAATTTTCATGGTTGCTTGCTAGGAACCATATTGAGATGTTGAGGTACTGGAACATGTTCAGAGAAGGGTGATGAAGCTGGAGAGAGGCCTGGAGTACAGCCCTGTGAGGAGAGGCTGAGGGAGCTGGGGGTGTTCAGCTTGGAGAAGGGTGACCTCACTGCTGTCTACAACCAACTGAAGGGAGGCTGTAGCCAGGTGGGGGTTGGTCTCTTCTGCCAGGCACCCAGCGACAGAACGAGGGGACAGAGCCTCAAGCTGTGCCGGGGAGATATAGGCTGGGTGTTAGGAGGAAATTCTTCACAGAGAGAGTGATTGGCATTGGAGATGTTCAGGAAAAGCCTGGATGAGGCACTTGGTGCCATGGTCTAGTTGACTGGATCGGGCTGGGTGCTAGACTGGACTGGATGATCTTAGAGGTCTCTTCCAACTTGGCTGACTCTATGATTCTATGATATATTTTCAGATTGTGATCTCAAATTCAAACTTCAGACACAAGATCAGGCTGCTCTGTAATTGATCTGCAAACTTCTTTGGATAAACCATTTCAGTCTGAAGACCCAAAGCACACCATTCACCGAGCCCAGAGAGTGGTGGTGAATGGTGCCACATCCAGTTGGCAGCTGTCACTAGTGGTGTTCCCCAGGGATCAGTGCTGGGCCCAGTCCTGTTCAATATCTTTATTGATGATCTGGATGAGGTGCTGGAAGGTGTCCAGAGAAGGGCAACAANCCTGGATGAGGCACTTAGTGCCATGGTCTGGTTGATTGGCTAGGGCTGGGTGCTAGGTTGGACTGGATGATCTTGGAGGTCTCTTCCAACCTGATTGATTCTATTCTATTCTGTTCTATTCTATTCTATTCTATTCTATTGCTGTCTCCTAACAGTGTGGCCATGAAGCTCCAACCTTTCAGTTAACTTCCAGGTTCTGTCACTGACTTTCAGTCAATTACAAAACATAAGGCAGTGCAGTCACAGAGGAAATGCTTGAGAATACTCACAAGTGGGTACACAGGAAGGAAAACAAAGCAGCTGACTGTCTCCACCAGCACAGCTTGCTTGGGTGCACGCTCTTTAATACTCCATCTCGTAATGTGGTGCTCAGACTGTTCATTACTATTATGGCTGCCCCCTTGTAGAGTTCTGAGAAAGCCCTACTTTGGATTCAGCAAAAGCTCGTTGAACTTAGGGCAGTCAAGATTAAATACTTCAGAATTAATGAACCACCATTTTTCTACCTACAGAACCAGCAACATATTACGTTTGTCTCTGTGAACTACTCATTTTTCAACCCAAACCAGTGGAAATCGAGTTTGAAACAAATGAGACCAAGTGTTACCTTAATTGTATGCCTTACTTCTTCCAGTGCTTTCATTAAAGAAAAAGAAAACAAATCAAGCAGACTGCTCCTTTCCAGGAAATAAGAGGCACTTATTTATTTGTCTTATGTCACTGTTTATGACTAGAATAACACTGCAAACGTTTTTCAGCTGCTTTTGAACCTGGTAAATATTCAAGGTAAGTGCAATGTATGAAATCCTACAGAAGGTAGAGATGTGTCCTGAACAGGAGACAGGTAGATAGAAAGAAAAAAATCCAGACTTAAATTCACATCTTTTTGAGTGTTCTGCAGTATGAACAAGGGGTGGGGGGTGTAGTATTTATAAGGACAGAAACTTGAAAATACGTATTACTGGTGTGATGGTTTGAGCTGTCAGGCTCAGCATATAAAGCTGGGATAAAGAGAAGGAAGAGAAGATGTTCAGAGTTAATGGCACTTGTCTTCCCAAGTAACTATTACACGTGATAGATCCCTGCTCTCCTCTAGATGGCTGAACACCTGCTTGATGGTGGGAAGTGACTCTCATCTATATAAAGTAATATTCTACTTCTACAAGTGATAGTAGAGATTTCAATTTGACTGTTCAGTTTGTGTTATATTTTCCTCATCTTTAAAGCAGGGGTAACATAAAACACTTTTCTCACAAGGTTGTTAAAATTAATGAGATTATTTTACTAACATAAGGGACACACTTTGTATTTCCTCTGCCTGCTGGACAAGAGACACACTAGGATAGCAGAAGGAGGCTTACTGGAACACCTCCCACCCAGGGAGGGAGGTGGTGGAGTCACCGTCCCTGGGGGTGTTCAGGAAAAGACTGGATGAGGCTCTTAGTGCCATGGTCTAGTTGACTGGATGGGGCTGGGTGATGGGTTGGACTGGATGATCTTGGAGGTCTCTTCCAACCTGATTGATTCTATTCTATTCTAACACAAACCCCATTTATATAGTCCTCCTGGAAAGATTGGCAAGGGAAGAAAAGTCTTCACAATTATTGCCTATAATTAGTATAAAAAATAAGTACTGATTGTCCTGGAGTGTCCTGTATCCCCCCAAATTCCTCTCCCTCTGTGGTTTGAATGGGAGAGGAAAAGGCACAAACAGACCTGTTCCCCCCCTGCCCTGCAGGCATGAAGGGGGGGAGCAAGGGACCCTTCTGGCACGAGGGGTACCGTGCAGGGCCCACGCTGGACTCGGCTGCGGATTGGCTGTGCTCTTTGCGCCTAGGAAGTGGTAACTCAGCTCTGTGTCTAGGAAAGGGATAAATACTGGGGGCACTTCCCGCCTTGGGGTTCCTGCCTTGGGGTGTTCCTGCCGTGGAGTTCGTTCCTGCTTTGGAGTTCTCCCCCCTGCCTGGACAGCTTCTGCACAAGGAGCCCCTGACTCTCCAAAAGACAAGCTCCAAAGGACTGCGTCCGCCTTAAGCACCCTCTTTGTGTAGCTTTACAGCTCTTAAGGACCCTCGGAGGCTTCTGAAAGACCCACAGGGACAAGCGTTGGGATCGCCCTTCCATTCAAGCCAGCCTGATCCTGCTGTGAGTAGCTCTGGCTCAGCCTTATCTTGATAGTGGGGGACTGCTACATTTAATAGCTCAAGCCTTTTCCACCTTCTGACTTCTAAAATAGTCAAGTCTACCTGTGGCACCCGTGTAGATCTTCTCAACCAACTAAGAACCTGCTAATTAAAATAAGTTAATTTCTGTATCTAGTTTTGGGGGCAGGTTTCAGGAAAATAAAATAACTCTATTTTTTATAAAAATTCCTGACTTGGCCACAGTAATTCCCTGCCTCCATAACATTGATAATGAAGACACTTTCTGAAACAACTACTGGAAAATCTTGTCATCTTTTGAACCTGGCAAAGCAGTATGGACAAAAAAGTACCTGGAGACAGTATGGGAGGAACTTCCTTGTGTTGCCTATTGTGCAGTAATTCCTGATGGCAAAAGATCACACTTACAGATAAGGTTTTAGCTGATCTCCAACAACTCTAAGGCTGAAACTGAAAGACTAAATTGATCTAACTTACAGATAGGCTCCATATGACATTAGATGTATAGATTTGAAATGCTGTTACCTTTTTTTTTTTTCAGATTAAACAGATTAATATTGAAAGAAGAGACACTGCTGTCTTTAAGGTCTATGCAATAGCAATGAAAAGCAAGAAGCTGCTGTTGTGGACCAGTTACCATAGCAATGCATTCCCATAGTCATTTAAAAGATTCATTTATAACAATAATAGTGGCTTCAGTAAAGAAGAAGCAAAAGTTGCATTCATGTGGGTTCCTCTATTACAGATTTTCACTGTTTACAGTGAGGTAACTTCATTAACAGATGGAGAGCAACCACCAAAGGAACATGCTGAAGTAAATGAAATCTTTTTTCAGTTCCTTTCTTCCAACCTGAATAATTATTTGTAAATAATCATGTGAAATCACAGTATCACAGTCTCACAGTATCACCAAGGTTGGAAGAGACCTAATAGATCATCAAGTCCAACCCTTCACCACAGAGCTCAAGGCTAGACCATGGCACCAAGTGCCACGTCCAATCCTGCCTTGAACAGCTCCAGGGACGGTGACTCCACCACCTCCCTGGGCAGCCCATTCCAATAGCCAATGACTCTCTCAGTGAAGAACTTTCTCCTCACCTCAAGCCTAACATCAGAGCCAGGACAGCTCTCAAAAAGTCCAAGAGAATCAATTATTTTCTATTAAAGTTTGGTGCAGTCCTACCAGGTTCATATTTATAGAAGATAATAAAAAAAAGAATAACTTTCAGAGCCCTAAAATTTCCATGTCACGAGATTTTTGCTACTGAAAGAATAAAACATTACAGACTGATTATTGAGAGGTATATAGTAAGAAAAGAGAAAAATAAACCTCCAAAATTCTAAGCCCTTCCAGTAGAAAAACTTGAAAATCCACAGGAAACAACGATACATTCATAAAATCATAGAATCAACCAGGTTGAAAGAGATCTCCAAGATCATCCAGTCCAACCTATCACCCAGCCCTATCCAGTCATCTAGACCATGGCACTAAATGCCTCATCCAGGCTTTTCTTGAACACCTCCAGTCTTTGCTTGAACACCTCCAGGGACAGTGACTCCACTACCTCCCTGGGCAGCCCATTCCAATGCCAATCACTCTCTCTGCCAACAACTTCCTCCTAACATCCAGCCTAGACCTCTTCTGACATAACTTGAGACTGTGTCCCCTTGTTCTACTGCTGGTTGCCTGGCAGAAGAGACCAACCCCCACCTGGCTACCCACGTAGTACATTTCAATAAACAGAGGTATTAAATTCTTGCATGCAGAACTACTTGAACAAAATTCCAGCTACACATAAAAGTAGCAGAATTCTGCACCCAAAAAAAAAATATTTGTGGTAAAACTGTGTGAAGATGTTGGATAAAAACAAGACATTGTTTCCATTTGGAGATTTTGAAATGAGAAACAAATTAAACAGATTTCACACAACTATACAAGCACTGTCACTTAATTGTTACAGCAACACAAATACCATATTGCAGGAAATCAGAAGAGGAACAAATGTTGACTTTAAAGGATTAAAATAGTGACCATTCTTCATCCATATTTGAAGATGCAAGGGAAGTCAAGGGAGAACTTAAAAACAAATTTTCAGCTTTTAATATTCAGGTTCAGTGCTATAAACACTAAATCTGCCCTGGTGAGACCTTGCCTTGAATACTGTGTTCAGTTTTGGGCTCCCCAGTTGAAGAGGGACAGGGATCTGCTGGAGAGGGTCCAGCGGAGGGCTACGAGGATGATTAGGGGACTGGAGGGCATGGCTGATGAGGAGAGGCTGAGGGACCTGGGGCTGCTTAGTCTGGAGAAGACTTGGAGGGGATTTGATAAATGTTTATAAGTATCTGAGGGCTGACCAGGAGGGGGGGAAAGGCTCTGCTCACTGCTCCCTGGGATAGGACAAGGAGCAATGGGTGTAAGTTGCAGCAAAGAGGTTCTGCCTCAACACAAGGGGGAACTTCTTTAAGGGTCGCAGAGCACTGCAACAGGCTCCCCAGAGAGGCTGTGGAGTCTCTTTCTCTGAAGACTTCCAAGGCCTGTCTGGATGTGTTCCTCTGTGCTCTGTGTTAGATAGGATTGTCCTGCTCTGGCAGGGGGGTTGGACTCGATGATCTCCTTGGGTCCCTTCTAACTCCTAATATCCTGTGAGCCTGTGATCAGAATAAAGCACATTTGCTAAGATTTGATTCAGCAAAATAACCTGTAATGTTATTCAGCTGTTCCAAGCATGTAATACTAATGAAAAAGGAGAGAAAAATTGAGGAAACCCACCAAATTACTCAAGGCAAAAATTTGATGGGCCAACATCAGTGGGATGAGCTTCAACAAGGCCAAATGCCCAGTCCTGCACTTGGGTCACAACAACCCCAAACGATGCTACAGGCTTGGGGAAGTGTGGCTGGAAAGCCGTCTGTCAGAAAGGGACCAGGGGGTTCTAAATGACAAGCAGCTGAATATGAGCCGGCAGTGTGCCCAGGTGGCCAAAAAAGCCAACGGCTCTCTGGCTTGGATTAGAAATGCTGTGTCCAGCAGGAGTAGAGAGGTGATTGCCTCCTTGTACTTGGCACTGGTAAGGCAACACCTTGAGTACTGTATTCAGTTTTGGGCACCTTGATACAAGAAAGATGTTGAGGTGCTGGAGCAAGTGCGTAAGAGGGCAGCGAAGCTGGTGAAGGGCCTGGGGAATAAATCTTATGGAGACTGAAGGAGCTAGGGATGGTTAGCTTGAAAAGAGGAGGTCTCACTGCTGTCTATGGCTACCTGAAAAGGCATTGTGGAGAGGATGATGCCAATCTCTTCTCAAAGGTAATTAGTGATAGAACAAGAAGGAACGGCCTCAAGCTGCCACTGGGTAAGTTTAGACAGGACATTAGGAAGTTTTTTTCCATGGAAGGAGTGGTCAGGCATTGGAATAGGCTGCCCAGGGAGGTAGTAGAGTCACCAACCATGGATGTGTTTAAAAGCCGTTTGGATGCAGTCCTTGGGGATACAGTTTAGCACTGAACCTTGTAGAGTAGGCTCATAGGTTGGACTTGGTGATCCCAGGGGTCTTTTCCAACCTGAACGTTTCCGTGATTTCTATGACTCTGCAGAGCTGTAATTTCTGTGTATTTCTGCAGCCTGTGTGGTATGTTCTGAGCATGATTTTCAACACTGTAACCTTCTTATTTATTTTTCACTTTTGCTTTCACTCCAAGCAGAGAATTAGTATTGTACATAGACAACTCAACCCCTCTCCTTAGTATTACAAATTGGTTCTTAAACTCTGGTCAGCAAGAGAGACACAGAACTCTGTGACGGCAGTCTGCACAGTGTACTACATTCTTCATTCAGCCGACTTGGTGGCTACAACCTTTAGGTTCTCCACTCCAGACGTGGAATGGGATGAATGCCTTTGAAAGGATCAGATATAGTGACCCCACAATAAAACTGAGACCTTATCAAACACATGCACTGCCCATGCCATCACTGCAACTTAAACCGGGAAGATCCATCGTGTGGCCCCAGCAAACCAAGCTGGCTTATGCAGTTGGGTACACTACGGACGAGTTTCAGTTCTGTGCTTTTTTTCCTGGTATGAAGCACCACAATCCACGCAGGAAAGGCAAGAGGACTCCAGACGCGGTGGGCCGCCGTTCCCCAAGCTGCCAAGCCCCGCCGATTCTGGCCGTCCTGGGCACTCGCCGGGTACACGACAGCCGAGGCAGCGCATCGCGAGCCAGCGAGCAACCGCTTAGCGGCAGGGCTGAGTTGCACTGGCGTCGGTGCCGCCGTGCCAGGCGAGAACGGAGTAACCGCGAAGGCCACCTTCGAGAACCCGCAGCGGTGCGAGGGCTGCGGCGAACCGCGAGAGGCAGCCCACGCGGCGCAGGGTTACGGAAACCGCACTGCCAACAACGTAGCATCTCTCCGGCCGCCCAGCACTACTACCACGAGCCAACTGCAGACGAGCCGCACGCCGCTTGTGACTACCCCTACCCCGGGACGAAATACAGACAACATGGCGCCCACTGCCGCGGACCCCGCCGGCCCCCCCGGCCCGCAGGACGCCGGCGGAGCCCAGAGGAGCGGGCAAGCGCCGCCCAGCGGCTCGCCGGCCCGCCACAGCCCCTCCTTCGGTGCGCGTGCACGGAGGGACGTCCCAACTCAGACCCCGCCCCCCCGCCTCCGCCCCTCGCGCGCGGCCCCACGCCACTCCAAGGGGCGGGGCGCGCGCCGCGGCGCCGCATCACGTGCAGCCAACCGCCCCGGGCGGGCGGGGCCAGCGGCACGAGGCGGGGCCCGCCGGGGGTGGTCGGGCGGCTCGTGCCCACCTCCGCAGCGGCGGCGGCTGAGCCCCTCCTGTGCCCCTCCTGTGGGGGCGGGGCCGGCGGGGCCGCTGGCACCTCCCCCTTCCCTGCACCTCCCCCTCCCCGCCGTCCCCTCAGTAACTTGGCTGCCTTTTATCGGGCTGAGCGGCGAGGCGGAGAGTTTATTGGTGCTGGAGCTGCGGCGCGGCCGGGGTGGGGAGCGACCGCGGCGGAGGGCGGGGGGGGGCCTCGGCCCGGGACGATGCTGCGGCTGGTGTCGCTGAAGTTGGGGCGGCTGTACCGCTACGTGAAGCTGGCGGTGTTGGGCAGCCTGGCGGCGGCGCTGGTGCTGAACACGCACTCATTGCTGGCCTCGCTGCAGCGCAACGAGCTGTCGGAGCGGCGCTTCTTACAGCTCAATAAGTGCCCGGCCTGCTGGGGCACCAGCTGGTGCCGCAAGTTCCTCAACGGGCAGCTGCGGCTGGAGAGCTGGGGCCGTCTCCGCCTCTTCGACTTCTTCAACGTCAAGAACGTCTACTTCGCGCGCTACGGGGAGCCCCGCGAGGGCAGCCGCCGCGTCGTCCTCAAGCGCCTGGGCTCCTCGCAGGAGCTCGCCGACATCGACACCAAAATCTGCCGCCGTGCTACCGGCAGGGGCCGCTGCGACCTCCTCCAGGCCCTGCACGCCACCGAGTTCGCCAACCTCAACGGCGACGTGCGGCTCCTCACCCCCGACGCCGTGGAGGGCTGGTCGGACCTGGTACACTGCCCCTCGCAGCGCCTTCTCGACCGCTTGGTCCGCCGCTACGCCGAGACCAAGGACTCGGGCAGCTTCCTGCTGCGCAACTTGAAGGACTCGGAGCGCATGCAGCTCCTAATCACCCTCGCCTTCAACCCCGAGCCGCTGGTGCTGCAGGTAAGCAAAGTGCGCCTGCCCTCGACTGCTCTCCTGGGTGCTGTGCGGCCAAGTAGTGGCCGGCGGGTTCCTTTTCGGAAGCCCGTGCCGCCTAAGCGTGACCCTTCCTCGCCCCCTCCCTGACCGTGGCTGGGTTGTGTTTTGCCGCCGCGCCGGGCGCACGCAGCTGTCTGTGGGCGGGGGATAGCAGGGAGAGGGAGACTCCTGGGAAGCGCGTCCCAGAAATAGCAGCGAGACGCTGGGCACTGCTTTGAATCTTTGACAGTGACTCCTATCTGAAGATACTCTAAAGAGAGGGTTTCCAGTCAGGGGAGAGCTCTGTCTTTTTCATTCAGTCATATGGTTTTTCTTCCTCAAAGGCTTTACCTGGTTAGTCTTCCTTCTCGGTGCTACTGTGCCTTAAGACTTTAACTTGTTCTCCACCCTTTTTTGCCTTTCACATCTAACTCGTCTGTCTGTTCGGTGGGGAAGGGTGAAAGCAAGCAGTTAATCCACAGGCAGCGTGGTGGGGGTGGCTTGCTGCAAGGCAAATAGGTTCTTTCGGGTGAATTTTTACCTTTTTTACAGTTAAGTGTTACACTTTAATCTGTGGCATTTCCCCTAACACATAGGTTCCTAGGCAGCTCAGGGAACCAGGTAGTTTCTTAGGGCGTAGTTTAATAGGTAGTGGAGAGTCCGCTGTGATGCTATTGTGCTTTCCATCTTAAAAAGCAGCTTGTTTGACGTCGAGTTCTTATGTGAACTAAGTCCAGGTTTTGTTTGGTAAACATCATAAATAGCTATTTGCATGTTCTGTATTCTTTCATTGGGAGAACTGGTTGCACACCCGGACCAGAAGTGTGTGCGTTGACTTACTATGTGAAGTTTTACGTGGAAAAAATGCTAGGAAACTGTTTTATTCTGTAGCACCATTCAGTTGCTTCTATTGCATATCTGTTGAGATTAGGAGCTTTGCATTTTGTCTCTTGACACTGTATATCAAGTATGCCTTCAGTAAGTTTGGGCTCAGAATTGTCATCTAACCACTGAGCCCTCATTACCTTGGTAAAAAGAATATTAGCAAATGCATTTCAGAGCATCACTGCGTGATTATGGTTGCAAACATCTGCTGTTTAGTGGGAGGCTGAGAGCTATCTAATGATCAGAAAGCATGGCTGCGAACTCCACCCCCCAGCGAATTCACCTACAGATTAATTTATAGAGAATGCAATTATGAGTTCTACTTAACTAGAAATGTGGTTTGGGGTAATATGTGTTCTGCCCTTTAGCCTCCTTACGTGTAGCTCTTGGGTTTTGTTTTCAAAGTAAGTTTCCAGTTCACTTCTCAGCGTACAGTATGTCTCTTAACATTTCGCTGTAGAATTGCTCCTTAGCAGAGTGAAAAAGGAAACCCTGGTAATAAAATCCAAGCTGCTTTGCCTGAATATATTTGTTAAGTTCTTTGAAAATGGATTTGTTTGGGCTGCATTTCATACAACGTCCAGGTTTTGGTTCTGAATGCTGGTTCCAGTGTCCTGAGCATGGATCTGGATGTCCACAAAACAGTTCTGTAGGCTTCATAGTTGGCAGCGCTAATGTATTCTTTACAGACAAAGGATGTGGCACTGTTGCAGTATTTACTATTGTGGGGTGGATCAAAGGCAGTGGCCAGCACTGGTCGATTTAAGTGCCGTGATTCCTGTCAGCTTCTTAAATAAACTGTGGATGATCCCTGAGGCTATTAAGCAAATCTGTTGAAGAGATGAAAATCTTTGCCCATGAACTTAACAAGCACTTTGCTTGCCATTTGTCTTAGTGACGGTGCTGCTGAGAGCAGAGCAGGTCATATTGGTGGGAAATAAGGCAGCCTTTACCAGTCCAGAATGAGGTAAAGTTCAGTCACTTCGTGTCACATCAAAGATGTTTTGCAGTGCCTTGTAAATTTTGATGAACAGGTATACCCTGGAAAATATTTTTGGGGAACTTCAGGCCAGCTTTGTGTGTTGAAACACACTTAATAGATTCTCCATTTTATGGTGTAGCATCTAGGTGTAGCCTCTGTATGGGGCTAGACTATAGCAGTTACTCGATATCACCTGGTGACCCTTTCCCAACAGAAAGGGGATCAGGAAGGGGAGAGGTGATCCATGGGCTGAAAGGAAAACAGATTTAATGAAACAGCTCGATGAATAACAATGCCATTATAAAATATACAAAGTTATAATCTGCCCAGCAAGTGTAGAGCAATCAGGACAAACAGGGAGTCCTTAGGACTAGTATGGTAAACGAGCACTTCCAGGGATGGGGATAAGGAAGAGGAGCAGTATCAAGAGGGGCTCCTGTCTTCATCCAACTCCTGCTTTTACACTGAGTGTGGTGCTCATGGCCTGGGATACACCTGTGAACCAACACAGGTCAGCTGTCCTGTCTGATTCAGAATTGCTAACGGCTTGAAGCCCGAGGCTGGCCTGGGATTCTGACCCAGCAAAACCAGGACAGTTTCAGCATTATTGGTGAAGATAGATACTGTGATGGGAATGAGCTATAGAAGCGCACTCTAAAAGTCAGCTGCTTCCAGGAAATGTAACCTGCTCGACCTGTGAATAATAGACTTTAAATATTTAAAGAAATGATCAATGTGTTTAGCCACTGATGTCTGTCTGTCTGTCGTGAAAAGACACAAAGAAAAACATTGTTAGTTTTTTCCCTTGAGCTTTTCATAAACATTGTTGTGAGTTTAGAGCACCGTCATGAGTAACACTTGGTTCAGAAGCAGAGATATCTCTAAACTGTTCGGTGCTTTGAAGTTCTGTGTTAAGTTACAGGAATAGATGTAAATCATCACTGATTTTAAACCTCAGTCTTTGACTTTATAATAAGTTACTGTAGTCATTTACTAGGGTTAGTAATTTGTGGATTATAAGACTTTTTATCAGCAATACCAGGGATTTTAGTATAGAGCCTCTTTGGAGAATGGATTATTCCTAAAGTGGTGTTGCTTGCAAACTGTGTATTGTCACAGCTGACTTGGAGCTTTTACTGTAGGAAGTTTTCATGTAGTGCTTTAATTCGTAGCATAATACTTTCCTACTACAGGTCTTTGAACTAACAAAAGAGCACAGATTAAATAGATTGTGTAAATTGCTTACTGTAATCCTAAATATTTTAATTTTTGAACAGCTCTCTTTTTAACCTGACTTGTACTTCATGAAAAATTCGGTTTCTCTTGCCATTCTATTTCATGAGATAAGAAAACTACTGTTTTTACCTCTGCAGAATCTTGCCAAACTAGTCAGTAGTTAAATGCTTTCACATTTTTTGATCTGAATTCTCATTTGAATGCAACAACATATATACCATTTGTTACACCTAAAGTAATGTTCTGTATGAACTCAAACAGCTTCTTTGGACAAAAGGAACAAACTTTGTTGCTGTTCCTCTCAACTCATGTAATAGAAAACAGTATTTTAAAGAGGATTCACCTGGAGGATAGGATATGCGCATGGCATCTGATTCATAATTGAGTATGATGGCTGTTTGCATCAAGCACTTGCAAAGACAGGCTGGCCAAAGTTGCTTTGTGAAGAAATAGCAGAGGTTTAAAAGTAAGTAGGATTACAGACAGAGTGCAGTGTGAATATTCACTTCTTGCAGGATTCATAGAACTAGAATGGATGTAAATTGATTTATCCTTATCCTATGACTTTTTATAAACTACTCACCTTCTGGTTTGTGTTGTAACTGTAGTGGAGAAACTGTTCCTTGTGTTTTGTGTGGTGTGTGTGTTTGTTTTTTAAACCAAAGCATGCAAATAGTGGTCGTTATTCAGAGTGATGAAATAACATGATTATTTTTTTTTCTTTTCTTGCAACTACAAATATAAACTCACTGTTACCAAATTAAAAATACTTGCTGCCTCTTGCTGCATTCCATAGAACTAAGAGTGTTGTTCAGTCTTCAGTAGAATAGAATAGAATCAACCAGGTTGGAAGAGACCTCCAAGATCATCCACTCTAACCTATCACCCAGCCCTGTTCTGTCAACCAGACCATGGCACTAAGTGCCTCATCCAGTCTTTTCTTGAACACCTTCAGGGATGGTGACTCCAGCACCTCCCTGGGCAGCCCATTCCAATGCCAATCACTCTCTCTGTGAAGAACTTCCTCCTAACATCCAGCCTATACGTCCCATGGCACAACTTGTGGCTGTGTCCCCCTGTCCTGTTGCTGGCCTGGGAGAAGAGACCAACCTCACCTGGCTACAGCCTCCCTTCAGGTAGTTGTAGACAGCAATGAGGTCTGCCCTGAGCCTCCTCTTCTCCGGGCTAAACAACCCCAGCTCCCTCAGCCTCTCCTCATAGGGTGGAGTCTTTGACTCTTGCACAATTTCCCCCATTACTGAACAAGATTTTTTTTCCTAAAAATGGAGTAGCTAAGCAGAAAGATTTGGGGAAGTAGTTAAGCTTTCTCTAGAGCTCTTATTTACTAGAGAGCTCCTGCAGTGGTCTCTGTTAGCCTCCAGGTATCCTGTTCAGAGTGACTGTGGTAGCCTCTTACCATTTCTTTGAGCTGCTGTCATTGCGAGGCTGTATGCAGCTGGTACTTTGTGAGCCATGGTATGTAACCACACACTGTCCAACAAAGCCCCTGGCAAAGTTTTAAATTTTGTAGTTAAACACATAAAAACCTGAAAACTCCAGAGAACAGGGCAGAATGGAGAGTTTCTTGGTTTGGGAGCTGCAGAAATTACAGTGTAACTCACCGCTGTTGAAGTAAGAAATAGTTTCTAACTAAGAAAGTTATGGTTTTTCAGTAAGATGGTTATAGTTCTCCAAAAATCTTCAGAAAAGATAGTTTCCATCTGTCCTGGCATAACTGAAATAGAGGTTGTGCTAGTTTGAGCCTAGCTAGAATGTTTTGGTGAGAAGAATTAGATCATAGGCTGAGAAATGAAAACAATGTTGAGGTCTACTTCACTCACAGTCTTGCTGGGATGTGTAGAAAGGAAAAGCAAAACATTAGATAAAGTCACTTTTGCTCTGCACTTCGCTTGGGGCATTTTGCTCTGGGGCTGTGCTCTCAGCTCTTTGCCTGCTGGGGAGCTGAGGCTGCTGGCTGAACTCCATCTTGCTTTCTAACCTCACCCTCCATTTGCTTTGGCTGATTCACCTTTGCTTCTTAATCCCCTTGGCCGAACCTCCATTCTTCCTTGGGACTGGGGTAAGGTTGAGAGGGGTAGGGGGAAAGTGAGGGGTGGTTGAGAGCCCCTCCTGGGGACTCAGGTTTCTGGGAGGGGAGTTGTGTCTGTATTACCTTTTTAACTTGTATTTTTCTGTCTATATCTGTATCTACTGTAACTATCTGCTTGTACATTGTGCTAGCTGTAAATATAAGCTTCATTCAAATTTCCAGAGCTGGCTGAGTCTAGTCTGGGTGATTTCTGAAGTGTGAGGGGGTGGGGGACACCCAAACCACCACAGAGGTTTTGTATACTGTTGTCAACAGTGCATCTAGAGGTGGTCTTGCTCTACTGAAGTTTTGTGCTGGCTGCTGTATTGGTCAACAACACTGCCAGATGCTCTGTTAAAATGAGTGGATTTGCTTTGTTATCTAAGGGAGGTTGAAGTTTTAATGAAAACTTTGCTAATAAAAGTAAATAAAATGCTTGCAAGTAACCTGTCTTTTTCCAAACTATGGAAGATGCCTGAATTATACCCAGAGTGCATCAATGCAAGCTTGTCTCAAGCTGCAGGTTTGAACAGCCTGTTTAAAATAGAGATTCTTCAACAATGATGGTGAATGTTTGCATCTCACATGTAAATTACAAGTCTCAAATGCTTTTATTTTGCTGATGGTAAGAAAAATTCCAGTCATTATCTGGAAAATAGCAGAATTTCTGCGTGGTTTAATAGATGGTGTGAATCATTGCACTTCCCTATATTTGCTTTCTCAATACTTCAGTTTAAGGGCTTTTTTTTCTTCTCACAGCTCACGGTTGTTCCTTGTGGGGAAAAAAAAAACCAACCCAGTCCAACAGCTGTATCTCTATTCCTGGTACAATTACTCTGCATGAACACTCTGTTGCCACACAACCTAAAATTCTTTTGGTTTGTCTTAATGTGATCGTTGGGGTTTCTGTATGGTTTTGTTATTGGAAGAACAGTAATCGACATCTGCTAAACACACATGAAAACATCAACTGTGATCTCTTTTGAAATGATTTCTGGTGCTGGATTTACTCAAAGTAGCAATTTAGCAAAATATTTTACAGTATTATTTTGTTGTGCCACATATAACTCAGTAGTAAATGGGAAGATTTCCTTGGCTGAGTTTTCTTTCTCTTTTATTTTATGCACTGTTCTAGTCATAGGTCATTTTCTGTAGTTCTATTCTAAATACATTATTAAAATGCCAAATGGTTTCCACTTGCTACTTTTTAAGCTTTATTACTCAGTTTGCTGTTTCTGATTCATAATTTCCTATACCAAATACTGACTAGAGGATTTAAGATAGTTATCTGCACTACTTGCTAAGTCCTGTAGTAGACTTGTAGTATTTAAGTCCTGCCTCACAGTTAGTGGCATTTTGATGTACTAAGTAGTATTTCATGCGTAGCATTTTAAATTGCTGAACATTTTCCTCTGATCTTTATGAAAACTGATCCCAGACAAGGTTTTAACTTTATCACTAGTTGTTCTTATCTCCAGTTGCTTTGAGGTGTATCTGCAGTTTCAATTTAAAGATTGACTATAGTCTGCTGCAGATGGTTATAAATCATAGATTATAAATCATGACTTCTTGCTTCTCCTCAAGTTATTGCTGTGTAGTTGTTGGAATATGTTTTGCTTTTAAAGGTGTTGGAATATTTTTTTGCTTTTAAAGCTGTTTTTTTTCTTTTTGCATAGGTCACATAGATATGACTTAAGGAATGTTTCTACAAGTCCTAATTTATGGATAAGTAGATTTTTTTTTTGGTTTGTTTTTTTTTTTTTTTCATAGAATCAGGGTTGGAAGGGACCACAAGGATCATCTAGTTCCAATCCCCCTGCCATGGGCAGGGATACCTTACCCTAGATCAGGCTGCCCACAGCCTCAGCCAGCCTGGCCTTAAACACCTCCAGGGATGGAGCTTGAACCACCTCCCTGGGCAACCCATTCCAGGCTCTCATCACTCTCATGCTGAACAACTTCCTCCTCATGGCCAGCCTGAACCTACCCATCTCCAGCTTTGCTCCATTCCACCAATTTCTGTCACTGCCTGAGAGCCTAAAAAGTCTCTCGTCAGCTTTCTTGCAGGACCCCTTCAGATCCTGGAAGGCCACAAGGAGGTCACCTTGGAGCCTCCTCATCTGCAGACTGAACAGCCCCAAACTCTTTCAGTCTGTCCTCATAGCAGAGCTGCTGCAGCCCTCTGAGCATCCTCGTGGCCCTTCTCTGGACACACTCCAGCATCTCCACATCCCTTCTGTAATAGAGGCTCTAGAACTGGATGCAGTACTCTAGGTAGAGTCTCACCAGAGTGGAGTAGAGGGGGAGAATCACCTCCCTGGCCCTGCTGGCCACACTTCTGATGCAGCCCAGGCTCTGTTTGGCCCCCCCCTCTGTTTTTCCACCTTGCTACATCTGTCCTGAAATTGTGTTTTACACAAATCTTTTGACTGACACCTGATGTAAAAGATAATCCAGAAAGCAAAGGATTTAAATGTTAAACATTAAACGGAGGCCTTAGTCTTTTTTGATTGCTATGTTACATACTCATCTAAGGATTGCAGAGTAAGGAGATGAATTTGTTGTCTATTCCTTAATTTCCATTGTACACATTTTAAAAAAGCAAAGTTGCCATCACTGTTGTATTGAATTAAAATTGAGTAGCCTCCTCTTAGGAGACTGTTGCACTAATTTGTGTTGAAAACTGAAGAGCTGTTTTTGGCAATGACGCTGTGTGTGTGCCTGCTAGCCCAGAACTGTCTCCTGTTTCTCATGCCCCCGTATTTCATTGCGTTCCTTGAGGGATCAAAACGGTTTTCATCCTTTCAGCTGAAACATTCCTAGAGTGACAACATGAGGAAAGGCTTACAATAGTCTAGAAACTCTTGAAGTTGTTGTGGGGTGTGTGTTATGAGTGACTGTCTTAGAGGCTACCCAGAAACTGTTACACTGACTGCAGTAGAAATCCTCCTGATAAATTGTAACTCTCAGCAGTTTTCAGTAACAAAGAAAGTGTTTACTATACCTTCCGAAACTTGAATTATGAGTGTGGTGCTTCGGCTTCTGTTAAGTCTATAACGTTGAAGGTGAGCTGTGTTTTACTTCCCTGAAGTGAGTAATTGAGGCTTTGGTTTTGTCTCTCTTAATTTTGCAAATGAACTTTTTCAGAGCTAAGAGTACACCATCTCTGCTGGGATTTCTTTACAGTGATCTATTCCAAGCCCATAACTGATGAGAAGTAGATGCTGTTTGCTTACATCTGATGTAAGCTTAATTTATAAAGCTTCTTGAAGTATAAACCACTGTAGAAAGATTAAAAAAAAAACCACCAAAACCCAATGTAACATGAGGTTCAGCAAGACCAAGTGCATGTCCTGCATCTGGGCTGGGGCAATCCCAAGCACAAATCCAGGCAGGAGAGCAGCCCTGAGGAGAGGGACTTGGGGGTCGGGCTGGATGAGAAGCTCAACATGAGCTAGCAGTGTGCACTTGCAGCCCAGAAAGCCAACCAGAGCCTGGGCTGCATCAGGAGAAGTGTGGCCAGCACATCCTCTTTTTGCAGAGGCAGCGGGTGCTCTGCTCAGGGACCCGGGCCGGCGGCGCGTGCTGAGAGAAAATTAAAAAAAAAAAAACAAAAACCAAAAAAAACCCAAAAACCCAACAACAACAAACAAAACACAAACCANCTGTAGCCAGCCTGCTCTATGGTAGGGTGTCCCTGCTCATGGCAGGGGGTTGGATCTAGATGATCCTTGTGGTCCCTTCCAATCCTGCCTGATTCTATGATTGAATTTTTGTGACGGTGGCTCTTGCATTTAATAATGCATTAATTTGCATGGAGAAGTTACAGATCTCTCATAACAGTGTGTAATATAAATTTTATAGTTCAGGGCTTCAACTTGATCATTAAGCAACTTCTGAGTAGAATTGTCTGTGTTTTGGTCCTATAGTGTCTCAGTTAACCCTGATGCGTACCCCTTGTTGGCATGATTTGTAGGTAGGAACTGGCTGAGATGTAAACCAAAGTAAAATAAACTTAATTTGAACAGGAACACTAATATTTGGGATACTTAATGAAATCCACACTCAGTACATATTTCTATGAGAATTTTAGTTGACTGTCAACTGAACTGGCGTGTATTTGGAAGTGAAATTGCTTTCATTATACTCCCTAGCATCCACATGGTCTTTTGAATACATGTCTTGTGGAATGGAGATCAGCTGCTAACAAAAGAAGGCATCTCTGTTAAGACCATGCACTTTAACATTCTTTGATCTTAGAAGTTTAATTGTAAAATCAAATCTCTATCTCTTTGTGGTTCCAGAGCTTTACTTATGTGCCTTGATGACTAATAGAGCTGCCAGCTTTGGCTGACGCTGCAGAATCAAGTGTACTCTGTGAGAAAGAAGGACTTTTTTTCCTTTTGAAGAAGGTGTCACAGACTCTCAGAATGTTAAGGGTTGGAAGGCATCTCAAAAGATCATCTAGTCCACCCCCAAGCCAGGGCAGGTCACATAGGAACACATCCAGGAGGGTTTTCAATGTATCATAGTATCATAGTATCATCAGGGTTGGAAGAGACCTCACAGAACATCAAATCCAACCCTTCACCACAGAGCTCAAGGCTAGACCATGGCACCAAGTGCCACGTCCAATCCTGCCTTGAACAGCTCCAGGGACGGCGACTCCACCACCTCCCTGGGCAGCCCATTCCAGTAGCCAATGACTCTCTCAATGAAGAACTTTCTCCTCACCTCGAGCCTAAACTTCCCCTGGCGCAGCCTGAGGCTGTGTCCTCTCGTTCTGGCGCTGGCTGCCTGAGAGAAGAGAGCAACCTCCTCCTGGCCACAACCACCCCTCAGGTAGTTGTAGACAGCAATAAGGTCACCCCTGAGCCTCCTCTTCTCCAGGCTAAACAATCCCAGCTCCCTCAGCCTCTCCTCGTAGGGCTGTGCTCGAGGCCTCTCACCAGCCTCGTTGCCCTTCTCTGGACACGCTCAAGCATCTCAATGTCCCTCTTAAACTGGGGGGCCCAGAACTGGACACAGTACTCAAGGTGTGGTCTAACCAGTGCAGAGTACAGGGGCAGAATGACCTCCCTGCTCCTGCTGGCCACACCATTCCTGATGCAGGCCAGGATGCCATTGGCTCTCTTGGCTACCTGGGCACACTGCTGGCTCATGTTCAGGCGGGTATCGATCAGCACCCCCACATCCCTCTCTGTCTGGCTGCTCTCCAACCACTCCAACCCCAGCCTGTATCTCTGCATGGGGTTGTTGTGGCCAAAGTGCAGCCCCTGGCACTTGGAGCCATTGAATGCCATCCCCTTGGACTGTGCCCATCTGTCCAGGCGGTCAAGGTCCCGCTGCAGAGCCCTTCTGCCCTCCAACCCAGCCACATCAGCCCCCAGCTTGGTGTCTCTAGGAGATTCCACAACCTCTCTGGGCAACCTGCTCCAGTGCTCTACAACCCTCAAAGTAAAGAAGTTCCTCCTCATATTTAGATGCAACTTCTTACGTTCAGGTTTGTGTCTGTTACCTTTTCTCCTGCCACTGGCCACCACTGGTCCCACCTCCCTGACACCCACCCTTGAAGTATTGCTCAGCACTGCTGAGATTCC
This sequence comes from Tricholaema leucomelas, assembly GCA_013400475.1. Lineage (NCBI taxonomy): Eukaryota > Metazoa > Chordata > Aves > Piciformes > Lybiidae > Tricholaema lacrymosa > Tricholaema leucomelas. The sequence continues at coordinate 52,845 of WAAF01008177.1, forward strand.
CCCACCTCAGTCTGCTCTTTTCCAGACTGAAAAAGCCCCAATCCTCTCAGTCTTTCTATTACCACTGCAAGGCAGCTTATCCAGCCAGAAACCCACAGCCTTACTTGCCAGGCCAAGTTGTGCCTGGACAACCATGGTTTAGCAGAAATATTTTAGTAAAGGTATCACAAAGGGTGTAATTCTGCCATGAAAGTCTTCAGAGTCTTGAGTTCCCACTCTGTTTTGCAGATGTTTTTGTTGTTTGTTTGTTTTTTTTCCTCTTTTCTGTTTTTAGTTTCATCATATTTAAGATGTAGTTCTTAAGGGTGTTTTATAGTTTGGTGTAAGTTTGTGGTTTTTTGGGGCTGTTTTACTCAAAAATTGGTAATGGCATGTAGCATCTTAAAGAATCTTCTGGAATAGTTGTGAAATCAAAAAGCTTTTATTCTTCCAATGGTGCAGTGAAGCAGTAGCAGAAAGGTAATATTTATTACTTAGACTGGGTTAGCTTTCTTTGAACTTGTTAGGGTGAATTACATGCTTGGTGATAATTGATAAACCTTTATTCTTTTAACTGTTAACTCAAAGGGGACTTGTATTGCAGATGACAATAGACCATGAGAGCTTGAAGCTAGCGAGTTGCTGCATCATCCAAGTCACAGCTCCGAACGTTCAAAACTAATGATAGATTTGTAAATCTTCTCATGTTTAAACAGAGATGAGGAAGACAAATGCACTGATAGTGTGTTTTACACTTCAGTGCAATGAAAAATTAATCTTAAGTCTTAGTGTTCTTTTTAATACCACCACCCCCCCCCCCCCGCCAAAGAAATAAATGCAGTATGATTCTTTCAGGAACGGAGTGTCCTTGAACAAAATGTCCTGTGTCAATTTGGCAGGGTTTGTTTAGTTTTTAAAGCCTTGCTGAAAGAGAAACTGGGTAGCTAGAAACTGATAAACTGATTAGTGCAACTCAGTTATTTTTGTATGTATCTGTTACTGGGAATGGAGATGGCAGGAGTTTTTGTCATGGTTATTACTGTCTATCTTTCTGTTGGAAGAATATGCATGTTCAGCTGTGAATAAAGATAACTTTAATGATGGAAAACTTAAGCCAACTGTTTGTGCAAGGTCCTGCATCTGGGTTGAGGCAATCCCAAGCACAAATGCAGGCTGGGCAGTAAAGGGCTGGAGAGCAACCCTGAGGAGAGGGACTTAGGGATGCTGGTGGATGAGAAGCTCAACATGAGCCAGCAGTGTGCACTTGCAGCCCAGAGGACCAAACAGAGCCTGGGCTGCATCACGAGAAGTGTGGCCAGCAGGGCGAGGGAGGTGATTCTCCCCCTCTACTCTGCTCTGGTGACACTCCACCTGGAGTACTGCATCCAGTTCTATTACAAGAGGGATGTGGAGATACTGGAGCATGTCCAGAGAAGGGCCAGGAGAATGATCAGAGGGCTGGAGCACCTCTGCTATAAGGCCAGACTAAAAGAGTTTGGGCTGTTGAGTCTTGAGAAGAGGAGGCTCCCAGGTGACCTTCTTGTGGCCTTCCAGTATCTGAAGGGGGCCTGTGAAAAAGCTGGGGAAGGACTTTTTGGCTATCAGGTAGTGACAGGACTAGGGGGAATGGAGCAAAGCTGGAGGTGAGGAGGTTCAGACTGGATGTGAGGAGGAAGTTGCTCAGCATGAGAGTGGTGAGAGCCTGGCATGGGTTGCCCAGGGAGGTGGTTGAGGCCCCATCCCTGGAGGTGTTTAAGGCCAGCCTGGATGAGGCTGTGGGCAGCCTGATCTAGAGTAGGGTGTCCCTGCCTATGGCAGGGGGTTTGGAACTAGATGCTCCTTGTGGTCCCTTCCAACCCTGACTATGATTTTCTATGCATTACTGTGTTTTGAAACACTTCAAAAAGCTTAGTTGTCTATGGTTTCCATGGCATTTTTGTGTATAGTCACAGACAAAATGTGAATGGGTGCATCAGAACTGCAGATTCATTTGTCAGATGTTTTTGGTTTTGAACAGGACCTTAGTTTTTATCTTGAGTATCACATGCACATTTTAAAGTCTTCAAATTGCATAGTCAAGGACAAAAATATCTAATTAAATATTTATACTTGTATATCTATATGTAATTTAAGAATGAAAATGAACTTAAAATCACACAGAATCACAGAGCATTAGGGGTTGGAAAGAACCTTGAAAGGTCATCTAGTTCAACCCCCCCCCTGCCACAGTAGGATCACCTAGAATAGGTCACACAGGAACACATCCAGGTGGGTTTTGAATGTCTTCAGAGGAGGAGACTCCAGCTTCTCTGTCAGCCTGTTTCAGTGCATTGGCACCCTCACAGTGAAAAAGTTTTTCCTTATATTCCCATGGAACTTCCCATGCTCCAGCTTGCAAAAGGCCTGGAACACAAACCTTATGAGGAGAGGCTGGAGGTGTTTATCCTGGAGAAGAGGAGGCTCAGGGGGGACTTCATTGCTGTCTACTACTACCTGAAAAGAGGTTGTAGCCAGGTGGGGGTTGGTCTTTTCTCCCAGGCAACCAGCAACAGAACAAGGGGACACAGTCTCAAGTTGTGCCAGGACAGGTCTAGGCTGGATGTTAAGAGGAAGTTCTTCCCTGAGAGAGTGATTGGCATTGGAATGGGCTGCCCAGGGAGGTGGTGGAGTTGCTGTCCCTGGAGGTGTTGAAGAAAAGCCTGGATGAGGCACTTAGTGCCATGGTCTGGTTGATTGGCTCGAGCTGAGTGATAGATTGGACTGGATGATCTTGGAGGTCTCTTCCAACCTGGTTGATTCTATGACAACTTGCACCCGTTGCCCTTGTCCTATCATTAGGTCTGGCTTTGTCCTTCCAACACTCTGCATATTTGTGAACATGAACGAGGTCACCTCTGAGTCTCCTCCCAGCTAAAGAGCCTCAGCTCCCTCAGTCTCTCCTCATAAGGGAAATGTTCCACTCCCTTCATCTACTTTGTGGCTGTGTACTGGATGCTTTCAAGCAGTTCCCCGAGGCAATTCTTGAACTGAGGAGCCCAGAACTGGGCACAATATTCCAGATGTGGGCTTACCAGGTGTGTTGGTTTGGGTGTTCCCCGCCCCCCCCACTTTAGAAATCACCCAGACTAGACTCAGCCAGCTCTGGAAGTATGAATTAAGCTTATATTTACAGCTGGCACAATGTACAAGCAGATAGTTACAGTAGATACAGTTATAGACAGAAATAGACAAGGTAAAAAGGTAATACAGAAACACAACTCCCCTCCCAGAAACCTGAGTCCCCAGGAGGGGCTCTCAACCACCCCTCACCTTCCCCCTACCCCTCTCAACCTTAACCCAGTCCCTAGGAAGAATGGAGGTTTGGCCAAGGGGATTAAGAAGCAAAGGTGAATCAGCAAAGCAAATGGAGGGTGAGGTTAGAAAGCAAGATGGAGTTCAGCCATCAGCCTCAGCTCCCCAGCAGGCAAAGAGCTGAGGGCACAGCCCAGAGTGAAGTGCCCAAGCAAAGTGACTTTATCTAATGTTTTGCTTTTCCTTTCTACACATCTCAGCAAGACTGTGAGTGAAGTAGACCTCACCATTGTTTTCATTTCTCAGCCTATGATCTAATTCTTCTCACCAAAACGTCCCAGCTAGGCTCAAACTAGCACACCAGGGCAGATTGGAATGGAAGGAGAGCCTCTCTTGAGCTCCTAACCACACCCCTGCTAATATACAATGAGGTTATACATGACAGAAATCTGATGTTTTCAGCAGCTGTCTAGCAAGCTTTTTGTTTTGAAACACAAGTCCTTCGTGGACAACTTGTGTAATGACCACATGTGTTCATGTCATACTGGCTTTCAATGCATCAAGTGGTTAAGTCCTCCTGCTAACTGCAATTCCATCACAAAGATGTGTTCAAACTAAAACAGTACAAAGTTACAGATCTCTGCTTACCAAGACAACAGATCTGCACTTCAATTAATATTCTTGTCATATTCACTGAGTGGGTATAAAACTGCTGAATGAGGCACTTGTGCATATTTTTATCCCCTTCTTTGGCTGCTGGCTCGGGTAATGAAGTGTATATGTGGCTGTTACATGCCAGTTGGAGGTGAGCCAAAAGAGAGATGTTGTTTGTACATGTGCAGATGTTGGCAAGATTCCCTGAGCTCCTGTTGTCAAAAGATCTTTTTATTGCCATGGAGTTATAAATATATCTCTTACATTATGCCGTGAAGCTATTTTACTAGTAATGTTTGGGATGTTCACTTAATAAACCAGACTGCTCCTGGAATTTCCTGCGTGTAATGAAGTGTACATAAGGCAGGAAGCATAATAGATGTGTTTTGAAGATCAGTGTACCGTTATGACAAACACTGTGCTTTTAAAATACCTGCTACTGCTGGAAAGGAAAGGTCCTCTTAACTCCTTCCCTCTCTTCTGCACCTAGCTGTGTAGGCTGCCTCCTTCTGTTTGGCAGTACTATCATGATGTGGTGAGCTGGATCAGGCTTCCCATTCAACTGAACACCAGCCAAGCAAGTACTAACTGCATTGCTCTCCTAATGATATGAAGGGAAAGATTTAAAATGACTGTGCTTGATGGGTTGGAAGGAATGGACAACTTCACTTCCCAAGGTAGCACAGCCTTTGCCAGATTCCACTGTTTGTGGCATTTATATTTGTAAAGGGAGGCAAAGGCGTTAAGCAAAGCAGAACTGGAATATACGAGATGGGTGGCAAAGGAGTCTGATGGTAAATTAGTGTTTATAAGATATGGGTAAAGCATGGGTACACATTTGAACTTCCATAATAGGAAGCTGTGTAGCTTTTCTCTGATCATAGAATCAGTTGGGTTGGATGAGAATTCCAAGCTCATCCAGTCCAACCTAGCACCCAGCCCTAGACAATCAACCAGACCATGGCACTAAATGTCCCAGCCAGGCTTTGTATGAACACCTCCAGGGACAGCAACTCCACCACCTCCTTGGGCAGCCCATTCCAATGCCAGTCACTCTCTCTGGCAACAACTTCCTCCTAACATCCATCCTAGACCTCCACCAGCAGAACTTGAGACTGTGTCCCCTTCTTATGTTGTTGGTTGCCTGGCAGAAGACACCAACCCCACCTGGCTACAGCCTCCCTTCAGGTAGTTGTAGACAGCAATGAGGTCTGCCCTGAGCCTCCTCTTCTCCAGGCTGCACACCCCCAGCTCCCTCAGCCTCTCCTCACAGGGCTGTGCTCCAGGTGCCTTACCAACTTTGTTGCCCTTCTCTGGACACATTCCAGTACCTCAGAATCTCTCTTGAAGACTAGCCAAGGAAGGTTCTTCTTTGCAATGGTAAACACAGTAATTTCCTCTATATTTGTCTTCTACACTTGTCATTTTAAAGGTTAGCTTAAAGGCTTTTGCTGTAAAAATGACTAACTGGGTCAACAGCATATACTGATTATGCTTTTAATTTGTTTATATGTATTTTATAGACCAGATTTGCTATCTAGAAACTTTTGAAGAGTTCTTGGAAAGTCTGTAAAAGACATTTTGAGCCACAATAGTCTGGAGTGGATGCTCACCTCCCAGATAGGATCCAAATACTGAATAGTTGTTAGCATGTTAAAAGGATGTTTTTTTACTGTCTCAAAATTAAAGATTTTATACTGTCAATGAACAGATTGCAGTGTTCTTAAATGTTCCAAGCAAGGACTGCTAGCAGCTAGGTACAAGTTAACCTGGTACTCAGCCTTTATTTTAGATAAGAGCTCAATTAAGGCCTCTAACCTTTAATAAAAATCCTTGGATTCTGTCACACAGAAAGGGGTTTAATGAGCATTAAGTCATGCCCTTATATGTGAAAGTGAGCATTTTCCAGTTGTGCAAACTAGAAAGGTCATCTTCTTGCTGAGAGATAACATTAAACAGCATCTCCTAACACCATCGAGATTGTGCTCAGAATGGGGATCTTAAAATGGTAATCTGGTGTGCTCTGATGCTACCTTCTGTTAAGTATTTTGTGGTTTGAGAAATAATACTTTCCTTAAAATGTTCAGATTTTAACTTTATCAGAATAGAAGTTTAGCAAAGGCTGTCCTTAGGCTGGTGAGTTAAGCACTTGAGGTTCCCCCTTGCCGTGTCGCCGGAGGTACATCTGTCTGGAATAAGATGTATAAACAGTCCTGAGTTGACATCATGTAAGCAAGGAAGGAGGTCTGAGTGACTTAGCATAGCAGTTGGCAATGAGTATGCTTCCAGAGCAGAAACTTTGATCCTGCATCTTCTCTCTCTCTCTGAAAGGCCTTTAGAGGGATGGAAAATGAGCAAGGTGTAGGTAGGTGAACTGGATTGCTAGGCTGTAGACTCTCCAGAGTGAGAGCCACAGGCCCTGGTAAGAGTGCTTTCCATATAAGTGGCATAGAAATGGAGAGGAGTGCTCAAACCTGTTTTCTCCTTCTTTTTTTCCTTCCTTCCCTTTTCCTACTCACCTCTGTGTAATTTACTTTTCTAATGATTCAGAATGAATTGTTGGGAGAAGTTGCACCACGGAAGTGGTCGCAGAGACTTTATCGTTTATAACTAAAGTGTAACTAAGATCCCAGTTTTGTAGTGAAAAAGCTTGGTAGATGGAGACAATGTCACCAGTATTTTTGTTTTTACATACAGCAGCTGTTGTGAAGTCCTGCAGAAAGAAACTTGTGGCAGTGCTGAGTAGGTGTTTCCATTTTCTTTTCTTCCCGTGTTCATCAGTAGCGTATTTTAAAAGGCAGAGAACACAAGTATAAGAATTTTCCTCTTGGGTATTGGGAGAGGATTCATTGATCCCCAATGACCTTTTGGATCAGAAGCCTGTTAGTAGTCTTTTAATTAGACTTCTTTCCTGACATTGCAGCATGCTTACATAGAAAACAGCTAGTGAAATGCTTACATAGAAAACAGCTATGTGAGCTTTGTGAGTAAAGACTGGAGTGTGTATTGATGATTTAGTTTATTATATTGACTGTTGTGATCAAAGTATCGTAGAATCAACCAGGTTGGAAGAGACCTCCAAGATCATCCAGCCCAACCTATCACCTGATCCTGTCCAATCAACTAGACCATGGCACTAAGTGCCTTATCCAGGCTTCTCTTGAACACCTCCAGGGATGGTGACTCCACCACCTCCCTGGGCAGCCCATCCCAATGCCAATCACTCTCTCTGTGAAGAACTTTCTCCTAACATCCAGCCTATATCTCCCCTGGCACAGCTTGAGACTGTGTCCCCTTGTTCTGCTGCTGGTTGCCTGGGAGAAGAGACCAACCCCACCTGGCTACAGCCTCCCTTCAGGTAGTTGTAGACAGCAATGAGGTCTGCCCTGAGCCTCCTCTTCTCCAGGCTGTTCACCCCCAGCTCCCTCAGCCTCTCCTCATAGGGTTTGTGTTCCAGGCCCCTCACCAGCTTTGTTGCCCTTCTCTGCACACATTTCAGTCCCTCAACATCTCTTGAATTGAGGAGCCCAGAACTGGACACAGGACTCAAGGTGTGGCCTGACCAGTGCTGAGTACAGGGGCAGAATAACCTCCCTTGTCCTGCTGGCCACAGGGTTCCTGATCCAGGCCAGGATGCCATTGGCTCTCCTGGCCACCTGGGCACACTGCTGGCTCATCTTCAACTGCTATCTACCAGCACCTCCAGCTCCCTTTCTTCCTGGCTGCTCTCCAGCCACTCTGTCCCCAGCCTGTACTGCTGCTTGGAATTGTGGCCAAAGTGTAGAACCCTACACATGGCCTTGTTAAATCTCATCCTCTTCCCCCAAAAAAAGTAGATCTGTTTTGTTTGGTTTTGTTGGTTTTTTTAAGGCTTCAGTTTTGTTTTGTGATTTGAATATGGCTTTAATTCTGCTGCTTGCATTTCAAGAATAAGTATTAATTCTTGGGAGTGAATGTGACTTGAAGTTCCTTGTGTATTACTCAGCTTCTGGTGTTTGTGGCCAGAATCAGTGTTGTAACCTTGGCTTAGTGGCACCTGATGCCTAGTACTTAAGATAAAATGATTGAACAAATGTTACCAAAGGAAGCACAGGCACAGGTAAAATTAAGGGTTCATAAGCACTCACAACTTCTCTAAATTGTTTTACAGTGAGAGGTATAAAAGATAAGTAGTGTCAGGCACATTTTTTTCTGTCAGATTTGTTCTACAATGATGTGTTTCCTTCCAATATCTCTCTTCTTCAATTTACCTTAAACATTTTCTGCAACAATGGATTGCAGGAAGCATGAAGCTTCCTTTCAGAATGAAACCCATGTTCATCTCAAGTGTGTAAAGTCTTTGCTATATCATAGAATCAGTCAGGGTTGGAAGGGACCACAAGGATCGCCTACTTCTAGTCCCCATGCTATGGGCAGGGACACCTTATCCTAGAGCAGGCTGGCCACAGCCTCATCCAGCCTGGCCCTAATCTCCTCCAGGAATGGGGCCTCAACCACCCATTCCAGGCTCTCACTACTCTCATGCTGAACAACTTCCTCCTCACAAGCAGGCTGAATCTCCCCACCTCCAGCTTTGTTCCATTCCCCCTATTTCTGTCGCTCCCTGATAGCCTAAAAAGTCCCTCCCCGGCTTTTTTGTAGGCCCCTTTCAGATATTGCAAGGCCATAAGAAGGTCACCTGGGAGCCTCCTCTTCTGCAGACTGAACAGCCCCAACTCTTTCAGTCTGTCCTCATAGCAGAGCTGCTCCAGCCCTCTGAGCATCCTCATGGCCCGAGATACTGTAACTGCAGAACTGCTTATCAGTTGCTTCTGATGACACAACAGCAAGCTAGTGCACAAGGAAGGAGTATGTCCACATAGTAGTATTTCTCAGTTGTTAAAATCAGTGTACCTAATATTCTTTAAGATGACTAACTTCTACGTATCCTGGGCTTCTTAGTTTAATATTTCTATGGTTTCTTCATGATACGTAGCATGGAGGATACCTCTTAAATGTTCATCCACTCATATTGAAGTCTTAGGGTATGCTCAGCACAACTGAAGTAGGAAAAAATATGCTGGTGTGTTTTGTGGGTTTTTTAGATGCTTCTAGTATGTTATTCCTTTTCAGTCTCTTATGTTGATTTCCAGGAAAGCTACTGTTTGAGACAGATCTTACTTCTGATAAAAATGCTGTGTGGGTATATGGAACTGTTGGAGCCAGTCCAGAGGAGGGCCATGAAGATGCTTAGAGGGATGCAGCAGCTTCGCTATGAGGACAGGCTATGAGAGTTGGGGGTCTTCAGTCTGGAGAAGAGAAGGCTTTGAGGAGACCTTATAGTGGCTTTCCAGTATCTGAAGGGAGCCTACAGGAAGGCTGGGGAGGGACTATTGACAAGATCTTGTAATGACAGGATGAGGGGTAATGGGATTGAACTGGCAGAGGGGAGATTTAGACTGGATGTTAGGAGGAAGCTCTTTCTAGTGAGGGTGATGAGACACTGGCACAGGTTGCCCAGGGAGGTTGTGGATGCTTCCTCCCTGGAGGTGTTTAAGGCCAGGCTGGATGAGGCCTTGAGCAACCTGCTCTAGTGGGAGGTGTCCCTGCCTATGGCAGGGGGTTGGAGCTGGATGATCCTTGAGGTCCCTTCCAACCTAAACCATTCTATGATTCTATGTAAGAGACAAAGCATGTGCATAGCAATTCAGAGGTAGATTGTTAAGTGGTACTAGAAGCAAAAGAAATCCTAAGCTTTCTTTCATATTTTATTCTGTGACTCTTTCTGGGAGAGATATTCAGATGTGGTGTGATGGTTTGGGTGTTCCCTGCCCCCCCCACTTTAGAAATCACCCAGACTAGACTCTGGAGATTGAATGAAGCTTATATTTACAGCTTAGCACAATATACAAGCAGATAGTTACAGTAGATACAGTTATAGACAGAAATAGACAAGGTAAAAGGTAATACAGAAGCACAACAGCCCTCACAGAAACCTGAGTCCGTAGGAGGGGCTCCCAACCACCCTTCGACCTTCTTCTCCCCGCCTCAACTTTACCCCAGTCCCAAGGAAGAATGGAGGTTCGGTCAGGGGGTTAGGAAGCAAAGTGGATTAATCAGAGAGACGGCAGACAGGCTAGAGAGAGAAATGCAGCTTGGAGCTCCCCAGCAGGACTTATCTATGTTTAGATTCTCGTTCTTGTATCTCTCAGCAAGCCTATGAGTGAGGTAGACATCATTCTGTTGCCCTTTCACAGCCTGTAATCTAGTTCTTCTCACCCAAACATTCCAGCTAGGCTCAAACTAGCACACATGAGTGTATTCAGAGGAATCCAGTAGACTGGTGAAAAATGGAAAGGGAGGGAACGTTGAAGAGAAGGAGGTGTAGTTTTAACATAGTTTTAGTTTTTTAATTGATATTAATTAAACATCAGATGCAAAATTGTGTTGGTTGGGAGTATACTTGCCTTAGTGCAACAGATGTGTATAAAATACCAGTGGAGAGAGTGGAATCATGCATATATACATGAGTATATGTAATATATGGAAAGATAGATATAGATTGAGGCACGGTGGGGCCGGGAACCGCCATCTGTCCGAGGACTGCGCGATGGCGAGATGGCTGCTGTCGCTTGTCCCTGTACTGCTCTCCGCATCGACCCCTCCAGCAGCGGGGCGGGGATGGGGCTCTGCAGCCGCTGAGCTTTCTCCAACCAGAGGGCTTTCCTCGCCCCACTGCCCTCCACCGCGCTGAACCCTGGCAGCCGGCTTTGTGTCCACTCCTTGGACCAGGGCCACCCGTCCCTGGTCGGCCGGGCCACAGGCAGCGCGGCTCCCCCTGCCGCTCTCATCGCCGCCGCGGGGGTGGCTTGGCGGCGGGGCCCGGGTGGACAGGCGGTGGCAGGGAGTCTCCGGGAGGCGCAGCCAACTGTTCCCTGGGAAGGCGCCAGCCCCCGGCCGTCGCCAGCTCCTGTAGCACTGAGGGGGTTTGCACCGTCTCGGCTACTGGTTGCGTTTGGAGAGGCATTTCCCCCTGGAGATTGTCCCATTGGCTCTTGCTACAGACCGAGGAGACGCTTCCCTCGGGCACAGGCCCTCCAGCGTGGAAATCTGGGTCTTGGACTGGACGATCTTGGAGGTCTCTTCCAACCTGGTTAATTCTGTTCTGTTCTGTTGTGTATTATTCCCAAGTCCTCTAACTCCTTAGCAGTCCAGCAGGTCCTCTTGCTCACAGAAAAGTATTTCTGATCTGTTTTCTCTTTCACCACTGAGAATTCTGGAAATGTAGTGTCCATGGCTATTTACAGGTGTCTTTTTATGCGTTTTATTGAACAGCCTTTTAAAACCTCAGCTGGTTTGTATTAATGAAAACTTTAAAACATCTTTTCATATACAGAGTTTTCCATCTGATGAGGGTTGGCCGTTCGCAAAGTACTTAGGAGCGTGTGGAAGAATGGTGGCTGTCAATTATGTTGGAGAAGAGCTGTGGAGTTACTTTAACGCACCATGGGAGAAACGAGTGGATCTGGCCTGGCAATTAATGGAAATCGCTGAACAGCTGACAAATAATGACTTTGAATTTGCACTCTACCTCCTCGATGTCAGCTTTGACAACTTTGCAGTTGGACCAAGAGATGGGAAAGTTATCATTGTAGATGCAGAAAATGTTCTGGTAGCAGACAAAAGGTTAATCAGACAGAGTAAGTGTCTTCTTTCTCTCCCCTCCCCCCCAGACTTCTAGCTTCTTCCTCTTCAAGCACAATATTTAAAGTGTCTGTGGTTGCTCAATACCCGTTTCAGTGACTTAATAACTAGGCTACTAATTAACAAGCTAATTAACTTTCAGCAATTAGGCTGCTAATTAACTTACCAATTTGTCCATTGTATGAAGTGTTGATTTTACTTGGACTTAATTTACATATACTTTTAATCTCTGTAAGCCTGCTTAAACGGTGAGGTGGGAGTGGGAGGGTTTGTGTGTTGAAAGGATTTGTAGGGAATCATAGAATCGAAGAATGGTTTAGGTTGGAAGGGACCTCAAGGATCATCCAGCTCCAACCCCCTGCCATAGGCAGGGACACCTCCCACTAGAGCAGGTTGCCCAAGGCCTCATCCAGCCTGGCTTTAAACACCTCCAGGGAGGAAGCATCCACAACCTCCCTGGGCAACCTGTGCCAGTGTCTCACCACCCTCACTGTAAAGAACTTCCTCCTCATATCCAGTCAGAATCTCCCCTCTTCCAGCTTAAACCCATTCCCCCTCGTCCTGACATTACCAGACCTTGTCAATAGTCCCTCCCCAGCCTTCCTGTAGGCTCCCTTCAGATACTGCAAAGCCACTATAAGGTCTCCTCGAAGCCTTCTCTTCTCCAGGCTGCAGAGCCCCAACTCTCAGCCTGTCCTCATAGCAGAGGTGCTCCAGCCCTCTGATCATCTTCATGGCTCTCCTCTGGAAGGGTGGCCAGATACAGACAGCTGGGTTTACTGAGTAGCTTGCCTTAGCTTTCATTTTTTCCAGACACCTGTAAGGATGGAAGTCTTGGCATTCTCTTTTCTGTGAATGACAAGACAGTCTTCCTGCTCACTTGGCCTTAATTACACAGCCTGCCTGTGGTTATGTTGTTCAGGTTGGTGCTCTGTAATAATGGAGCTGAAGGAATGGGTAATTTTAGTGCTGTTTCCAAATGAAAGCAGTGAAAAATCATTCATCTTTCCTTCAGCTGTAAAAGCTGAAAACAATGACAGCAGGAGAGATGTTTGACAAGGTGGCATTATGTGGGTTTACATTCCTTTTGAGTTTGTAAACAAAACTTTACAGACCTAAGAGACATTGAACATGAAATCCTGGATTCTGCAGAAGTTCATGGCAGTAGGCCAAGTGATTCCAGTTTGCCTTGGGTGAATGGAGGTTTTTTTGAAGCTTTGCAAAGAGACTTCATATGCTCAGCTGCAGAATTAACTTTAAGACTCTCTTTTATATTGATACACTTTTCTGCATGGAAGTATGGTTTGGGGAATTTTTGAGTTTGGTGGTGTGTGTGTTGATGGTTTGAGTTTTTTGGAGGTCTGTATTTTGTGCAGGGTTTTGTTTTTGGTTGATGTGTTCATGTCTGTTTGCGTTTGGTTTGGTTTTGTGTGTGTGTGTTTTATGATGCATTCTCAAGGATCTCAGATTAAAATTATCTGACTCTACCAAGAAATCCTTCTATTGTATTAGATACTCAGTACATATACTTTAGTACTTATGTGCCACATGATTAAACAGATCTTTTTTTTTCTCCCTCTTTATTTTTTCCTCTTGTTTTCTTTGATTTGTGGAGTATATCTGAATTGCTTAGTCACATAGAGAACCAAATGAACTCCGAGGAAGTTCACTCTGGGAGGTGTCCCTGCCTGTAGCAGGAGGTTGGAACTGGACGATCTTTGAGGTTCCTTCCAACCTAAACAATTCTATGATTCTATGAATCTGTGTAAGAGGGAAGAGTTGTGTGTGATCAGAAGTTACAACGAGCCGATAATCACCAGGTTGCTAAAGATAAGATCCAGGGGAAGCAAGGCTTGCAGGTATGTGCATGAGCAGTAGGGAAAGATGGTATGAAACAGATTCCAAAATAAAGGAGGAGCTCTGTTCTCCTTGGTTCAGAATTCTGGGATGCACTGGACACAGGTCACAGAATTCTGAACACATCTAAACCGAGAGCGTGGGCAGGCGAGTTGGAGCGGCACCACTCTGACCACCACGATGGTGTGGTGCCCGGTGGGGATGCCTACCTGCTGAGACAGCAGCTGACCAGCTCTGCTATCTGTGCATCTCAGGAGCTCTGCTGGCCAGGGGGATAGGGTGAGCACAGCCTGCCCTTTGATCAGTAGAGTTACTTGGGATTGTTTGTCATGTCTTACTCAGCGCTGTGGTTTCTCCCTGTGGCTGTAGCAGGTGAGCCATAGGTATTGTGTATATGCCTTTCTCGTGATGGTTTTAGTGTTTAAGCTATAATGAAGTATTGAAACTGTACCCAGAGTGGGAATACCCATGTGTGAGAGCGTTCTCTGATCCCAAAGAACTCACTGGAACAATCTGATACACACACAGAGTAGGATCCTGCAAGTAGATTCTTGCAGAAACTGAATGCTGAAAGTGTTGTGCTTACTTCTGTTGTCTGTAGTTCTCAAACTAATTTGGATTTAAACAGTATTTTGCTGCATGATCTGTAATCTGACAACTTATCCAGAAAACAGAAAAAGAGTGAGCACACAAAGTTTTCAGTCACTGTATAAACTTGATTTTCAATGCTGACTTTGTTCTGGAAAGTTTCACTGAGCAATATCTGCCTAGAGTGATTACTACGTGAATATTCTGTCCAGTTGTGTGTGTGGTGTCTCATAGCTGAGTTTGCAGGAGTCCTTTACCACCTGTTCTCCATTGTTGCAGGCTTCTGTCCCTTTTGAGTCTGCTGTTCATTGTGCAAATTTTGTTTCACATTCTCACAGTCTGAGGAGTCATCCATAGGTGCACTTTTTTCCAGACTGACTTGCAGTGCACAGTGGATGAGTAGACTCAATAGTTAGCTCAGAGACTGTTTTTTTCTTTTTACATTATAGTGCTAAGGGAGATCTACAAAACTACAGGAGTCCATGATAAGGATGTCTTCTTGAAGCTGGCAGTAGTCTAGAAACTTAAGATGAAATTTTTTTGACAAAAATGAGTAAGAATCAGTCAGGGTTGGAAGGGACCACAAGGATCATCTGGTTCCAACCCCCCTGCCATGGGCAGGGACACCTTACCCTAGAGCAGGCTGCCCAAAGCCTCATCCAGCCTGGCTCTAACACCTCCAGGGATGGGGCTTCAACCTCCTCCCTGGGTGACCCATTCCAGGCTCTCGCCACTCTCATGCTGAACACTGCCAGGCTGAATTTCCCCACCTCCAGCTTTGCTCCATTCCCCCTAGTCCTGTCACTGCCTGATAGCCTAAAAAGTCCTTCCCCAACTTATTCATAGGCCCCCTTCAGATACTGCAAGGCCACCAGAAGGTCACCTGGGAGCCTCCTCTTCTGCAGACTGAACAGCCCCAACTCTTTCAGTCTGTCCTCATAGCAGAGGTGCTTCAGCCCTCCGAGCATCCCTGTGGCCCTTCTCTGTACATGCTCCAGCAGAACTCAGGAGATCTCACATTTAGTAACCTTTTGTGTATTACTTTTGTGTGAAATACTTTCTGTAAGTCATGTTTTAAGTTAGAAGTTTGTAGCAAAGCCACTAATTACAGCTTCAAATTTTGATATTTTTTATATATAAGGAAGAGTTTATACACATACATAAATGCTCCTTGTTCTGTTGGTTTGGCTTTTAATCTTCCTTCAAAGATTATTTGTAATACATCTGCTTTTTTAATGTACACTTCTTAGTAACTACTGTGTCTAAAATAAGAAGCTGGAAGGTACTGTTTCAGAAGTTTAAGGCAGTTACTTTGCCAGATGGGATTTTTGTTTGCTGGTAGACCACTTAACCATCTTAGTTCCCAGAGCAACTGGAGAAAGCAAATCTTGCCACTGCAATGACTCATGTTACTAGCTTGCATTTCTCTCCATTTCAGGAGCGGATCCTTCTCGTGATTTTGTGCTACATTCTTTCCCTCTAGCTATGTGTGTGAATGTAGATTTCATAGAATCATAGAATGGTTTAGGTTGGAAGGGACCTCAAGGATCATCCAGCTCCAACCCCCTGCCATAGGCAGGGACACCTCCCACTAGAGCAGGTTGCTCAAGGACTCATCCAGCCTGGCCTTAAACATCTCCAGGGAGGAAGCATCCACAACCTCCCTGGGCAACCTGTGCCAGTGTCTTACCACCCTCACTGTAAAGAACTTCCTCCTAACATCCAGTTTGAATCTCCCCTCTGCCAGTTTAAACCCATTCCCCCTCGTTCTGACATTACTAGACCTTGTCAATAGTCCCTCCCCAGCCTTCCTGTAGGCTCCCTTCAGATACTGGAAAGCCACTCTAAGGTCTCCTCGAAGCCTTCTCTTCTCCAGGCTGCAGAGCCCCAACTCTCTCAGCCTGTCCTCATAGCAGAGCTGCTGCAGCCCTCTGATCATCTTCGTGGCTCTCCTCTGGACTTGCTCCAACAGTTCCATGTCCTTCTTGTGTTGGGGGCTCCAGAACTGCACACAGTACTCCAGGTGGGGTCTGAGGAGAGCAGAGTAAAGGGGGAGAATCCCCTCCCTTGCCCTGCTGGCCACACTTCTCTTGCTGCAGCCCAGCACACGGTTGACTGTCTGGGCTGCATGTGCACACTGTTGGCTCATGTTGAGCTTCTCGTCAACCCAGACATTTCATGTGTTTAGTGGGCTGTTTCTTTCTGCTTCTTTCCCTTTGCTCTCCATTTTGCCCTCTTTCTTTTTTCCCCTCTCTTTTTTGCATTGCTGTGACTGTTTCAGCAGAAGGGCAGATCAGACTGTCAGACGCAAGCTCTGGCTAGAACCTTCTAAGTTGGTTTCCAGTTCAAAGTATTACCAGTCTGCTGTGTATCGATTGCATTCATATATGTGCTCTTCTCTACTCTCTCACTTTATTTTTTGTTTTTACTGTCTCTTTACATTTCACAGATAAACCTGAAAACTGGGATGTGTGGTATGAAAGCAAATTTGATGACTGTGACAAAGAAGCCTGTCTGTCCTTCTCGAAGGAGATACTTTGCGCTCGTGTCACTGTGGACCACAATTACTATGCTATTTGTCAGAACCTTTTATCAAGACATGCCACGTGGCGTGGCACTTCTGGAGGACTACTTCATGACCCCCCAGCTGAAATTGCCAAAGATGGCCGACTCGAGGCCTTGCTGGACGAGTGTGCCAACCCAAAGAAGCGATACGGTAGATTCCAAGCCGCGAAAGAGCTGCGTGAATACCTTGCACAATTGAGTAGCAATGTGAGGTAGTCCACAGTGAACGTTTTGTTGCAACGCTGGCTGAAACACTATTGCAAGAACACTAGAAAATGAAAGTTTGAACTTGTGTATTAAAAAGAGAAAAGAATAAAAACCACAACTAGTTTATCTTTTCTTTTTTTGTTTTTTCTAAATACCATAAAAATAGGTAATTTTATGGGTGTTGAAATGTTTGTTTGCAAACAGACAAGGTACTTACTGAATTAAAACTTGAGCTACTATTGACTCTTCTCTCTAGCTAATTAAAAGAGAGTAGGTCAGAAAAGACTGTGGTAGCTTAATTGACAGCTTGTGTGTCAGAGTACTTTACCTAAACCTGCATTGGTGTCACAGTTTTGTGAAGCTGATGTTCTTACTTGGAAAGTCAAGTTTCAGACTGATGGCCTGTTTTAAAGGCCTTTTTCCCTGACATTTTCCTCATTTTTGTGTTTGTTTAAACACTTTGAAGTGGCATTTACATCCAGGTAAATCTAGCTGTCTGCATTGTTTCAAATCTAACAGGCTTCCACCTTAATGCTGTGCTGTACATTCCTATGGTGAGCGCAGGGTTCCCACCTTTACTGTCTAATTTTAAGGGGTTTTACACTGTAGTTTACTATGCTTAGACATTGTGGTTTGTTTGTGTTCTTTTTAAGATTGTCATAAACTCAGCTGTCATTTGAACTAACATTCATTTGATGTCCTTTGTAGTTCTGACATTAGAAGTATTACTTAATGTAATTATTGTACCCTTCATGCAAGTCTATATTCGTGACTGGTTCAGCAGGCAATCACGGTGTGAACAAACTTGCTTTTAACAGATGTAATTGAAGAATTGGAGAGAGACTACAATAAAAGGATTTAGATTAACTTCAATCGAGGATAGAAGCTTGACTAAAAAGAAAAATTTGCCAGTCCAGTGTAGTTAAGCATAAACCAAAGAAAATGCTTTTGTTTATTAGTTTCTGAACAAGTAGTGGAGAAAAAAAAATGCTGTTCTGCAGTGAAGCTAACAATTCTCAAAATTCACATTTCACTGGTCCTTTATTACTCTTTGAGGAACTTATTAAACTATATGCTTATGCTAGAAACAACCCTTAATAGGAATAATACTTTGAAAGTTAGTTCAGGTAACATCATTCCAGTTCTGCTGAATTCAAGTGTAAGGGACTTTGTAGAATGGTCTTATTTTGATTTACCAACTAAATTGATTAAGCTGTGTTCACTCGAGACTCCTTCTCTTGAACCATTTGACTGTTCCCAGTGCAACGAAAATTGAGTTGTTAAGGTTTGTATAAACCTGGAGTTGTTTGCATAAATTTCAGTCTTTGTAAAATCCTCAGCTGTTGCTACAAGAATTCACTTCAAATTTTGCTCCTATAAATAAGTCTTTGTAAAATCCTCAGCTATTGATACAAGAATTCACTTCAAATTTTGCTCCTATAAATAAGTCTTTGTAAAATCCTCAGCTATTGATACAAGAATTGACTTCAGATTTTGCTCCTGTAAATTTCAGTCTTTATTAAATCCTCAGCTGTTGCTACAACAATTGACTTCCAAGTTTGCTCCTATTTTTTTTAACTAGTCTAATTCTTCATTTTCTGAAGTTTTAATCATAAAAAAGATACTCTTAGGCAATGTATGGATATTACTTCTTGTTACAGTAATGAAGGAAACTAATACTGTTCTATAAACCAATTCAAGAAATATTTTGTTCAAGCTAAATAGCACTCTGAGCAAGGTAGTATGTGCTACTTCCAAGAGCAAAGTTAGTATGCCTCTCATACTGCATCAAAAGACTGGTTGGAAACTCTTCTACCAAGTTGCTGCAAGTGCATGGTGAGGAACATGGCAAATTCACTGACAGCCCCTTCTCTCTGAAAGCTCAAAAGGTGGAGCCATATAAAGATGCAAAGTGCTTTTTGGTTTCTTAGATGACTAGATTAAGGCTGGTTTAGAATTCAGAGTTGTCACCTTGAGCTGTCTTGGCCTACGTAGTCCTAACTTGCTCCCAACGCCTTGTCTTGTTTTCTGAAATCAGAATGGCCACTACAGATTTTAGTTGTTATTTCTCCCCTTGTTTGAAAACAGTTTTACATGCTTGCTCTGTCAAAGAAGGGTCATATTATTTTTCATCAAAATGATGTATTTGAAGAAAATAAAACATACCCTCAGCCCTAGGTAACACTATCCTGCTATGAAAGCCTTGATTTGTCATTCAGTGTAATGGGTTTTATTGGTGGGGGTTTTAGTTTGTTTCTTTGTTTGCCTTGTTTATTCTTTTTGGACATCTGCCACATTTCCCAATGGCTGTGTGGAGTATGCTTGGTAATGTTGTAAAGAAACAAGTGCTGCCAGTTTTGGGTACTACTCAAAGCAGTTCTGTAAATATCAGGTTTGGTTTGAGGTGTCCTTCCCTCAGAAATGAGCTCCTAAAGCTGATCATAAAAGGAATTTGGAACTTAGAAAAACTCAACCAACTAAACAAAAACAAAACAACCCACAAACACCACCCCCCCCACCCCCAAACGAAAACAGCAACAAAACACTACAGGGAAACTTTGTGGAGAGCAATAAATCTTGTTCTGTTTGCACCTCTCAGATATTTATTGTACAATAACAGTTTATATTTTTAGTCATTGCCCATTATTATTGATGAACACAGTGAACTATTTTTGAATGACTTGTTTGGGGCTCGTATGTGCATTACAGTTGTCTTTTTGTACTGTAAGTTACTGTTTGATTGAAATATTTTATCAAAACTGTCTTCCTGTGCCTTTCTATTACAAGTTGTTTCTGCAACTTCTAATTATATTAATAAAGAATACTTTAAGAACCTCATCTCACACTCCTTCAGATCAGTAAGTCTGTTAAGATTGATTTAGTCTAGGATGTGTTAAAATACCCACAGAACTAGTTCTTGTAGTGTAGCAGAATTCACTCTTGTCAAAAGTAAGATAGGACACCTCTCTACCCCACCCCCATTCCTTCTAGGAGACTGATCCAAAGTGATTATTGTGAGTAGGCCTTATGGCTTGATGGTGGTTTTTAAGGAAATATATTTCTGTTCTGTTAACTGAAAGAAAATATTTTCCAATTAAACAACTTGATGTCATCTCTTGTTTTAGAAGAAAGCTATTTTTCCTTGGCTTTAGAGTAATCTATATTGCTAGTACCACTGTGTCGTCAGTATTAGAGCAGCTAATGCAATATAAGTGCATAATAACTTCTGATGTTTCTCCTTTACTCTGGATTTTTGAGTGTGGATTTGCATTTGAAGCCAAGTTCTCCACTTACACTGGAGCATTCAGACTTCTTGAACCAATGTAAATAATTGTAGAATCAACCAAGTTGGAAGAGACCTCCAAGATAATCCAGTCCAACCTAGCACCCAGCCCTGTCCAATCAACCAGACCATGGCACTAAGTTTCCCATCCAGTCTTTTTGAACACCTCCAGGGATGGTGACTCCTGGGCAGCCCATTCAAGTGGCAAATCACTCTCTCTGTGAAGAACTTCCTCCTAATAACAATCATCCATCAGGCTAATGTTCTTAAGAATGAGCTAGTTTATGCAGCTGATAAAGAAAAAATTGTGTTAGTTTAGCAGGAAGCTTCCCAGTCTGAATTAACGAGACCATGTTTACACACACTAAATTTCAGCAGAGGGCTGAAGTAAGTCCAGGAGCTGTTGTGAGACATCTCATCTGCTCTACCATGATGCTGTGTGTCTGACCCAGCAATATTAAATTCTTTGCATGATCACAGAGTCATAGAAACATTCCATTTGGAAAAGATCCTCGGGATCACCAAGTCCAACTGATATCCCTACTCTATAAGGTCCACTCTAAACCATATCCCTAAGCACTGCATCCAAATGACTTTTAAACATATCCAGGGTTGGTAACTCAACCACCTCCTTGGGCAGCCCATTCCAATCAGACAATCAGAAACAATAGGAACAATGTTTCAACAACACTTGCATATTTTACTTACTGTTTTTTAGTTGCACTCCTGCTGCCTCATCTTACATCTCCACAAACTGCAAACATGCAGAGTGAAACTTGTAAACTTTCCAGTGTGCCTTAGATGTCAAGATCATTATGATGTTATGAACAAACTGATGTGAATGTTTGCAGCATCTTTCTTTTCAACAGTATGACGTAGCCTGATCCTTGAAATTCAAGGCATGGGATGTCTGATAATTTCTTACTAGGTATCTTTTCTCTGTGAGATTCTCTTATGAGGTACATCAAATATGGTAGGTTGTGTTTTCTACTCTGATTTATCACAGACTAGATTAAATGTAATTTCCTCTAAGTTTATTAGAGTGGAGGCTTTGGTTACCTTTAGAAGGCACTAAAATATCTTGATTCTTTTTACTGTTTTTGTAGAAATCAGACCTGGTGTTTTATGGATTGCTTTTTTTTTCCCATATGGCATGTCAGAATTGAGTTCTAAGCCCTTTTTTTGGTTGTCTATGTTGTTTGAAACCTGTGATTTAGAGATTGGACTGGGTGTAAGTTGCAATGAATGTAAATTACAGCAAAAGAGGTTCTATGGGTCTAAGTTGCAGCAAAAGAGGTTCCACTTCAACACAAGGGGGAACTTCCTTACTGTAAGGGTCATAGAGCACTGGCACAGGCTCCCCAGAGAGGTTGTGGGGTCTCCTTCTCTGGAGACTTCCAAGGCCTGTCTGGATGTGTTCCTCTGTGATCTGTGTTAGATAGGATTGTCCTGCTCTGGCAGGGGGGTTGGACTCGATGATCTCCTTGGATCCCTTCCAGCCTCTGACATCCTGTGAGCCTGTGGACTATGAAACCTCTGAAAAATAGTGAGTATCAGAAGTCTCCTGTCAGAGAAGTATATTTGCCTATTTGAAGACTTGAAGTACAGCCTGCTTCTACTGCTTTGGGAATTCCTCATGGTTTCTGTCTGTCTCATGTTTAAAAATCTAGACCATCAAATGGAAATTTCATTAGTGTTGACTTCATTTTTTTTTTGTACTTGAGCTTGCCATATACAGTCCTGAACATGTATTTGATAGTCTTCATCTGAATAGTTCAGTCCCCTCACTGTTAGCATCACTGATATTTCTGCTTTGAATATCTACTGCTTTTGGTTTCTTGATTTGCAGATTGCATTCAGAGATGTATCATAGAATCAACCAGGTTGGAAGAGACCTCCAAGATCATCCAGTCCAACCTAGCACCCAGCCCTGTCCAATCAACCAGTCCATGGCACTAAGTGCCTCATCCAGGCTTTGCTTGAACGCCTCCAGGGATGGTGACTCCACCACCTCCCTGGGCAGCCCATTCCAATGCCAATCACTCTCCCTGGTGACAACGTCCTCCTAACATCCAGCCTATACTTGCCCTGGCACAACTTGAGACTGTTCTATTGCTGGTTGTCTGGCAGAAGAGACTAACCCCCACCTGGCTACAACCTCAACCCCACAACCCTGTACACTTAGTTTCAGTAGTTCCATTTTAGAGTGTTTTGGTTTTTTTTCCTATTCTGATCTCTCATTTCCTTTTTAATGTGACTCCACATATGACAAGTCTTGCTTTGCCTGGGGTTCTTTAAGGCATCAGATTATGTTTCATACTGAGTTTTATGAACAGCTTCCACTAATTTGTCCAGGCAAAAGCAGTTTTGGTAGTTTGACTTGTACTGCACACTGCACTACTGGGCTTTTGCTGGATGCAGAAAGGCCCCATGGCTGCTGGATGCCTTTGTAGTGTGTGTGTTTAAAATTAGCACAGTGAAAAGTGTTTTTTCTTGCAGCAGCTGAGTCTAGTTTTGCCGTGCTGGAAATAGGAGACTATACCTGTTTTGTGTGGTTCAAAAGCTGAATATATTTCAGGAGCATTTGTAATGAACATTTGCTGTCAATACCAACTTGCACGCTCAGGTCCGAGCAGTGCAGTTCTGACTTTTGAAGAGAACTATCTAAGGCCATTTTTTTTTTGGTGGGTTAACTCCAGTCTTCTGAGAACAGAAATGTGAAAGCAGAATGTACTTCAAAGCAAAACAGACTTTAATATACATCTTGTGTTCACATAGAAGAGCATTTTAGGTTTTGAATCATAGAATCAACCAGGTTGGAAGAGACCTCCAACATCATCCAGTCCAACCTAGCACCCAGCCCTAGCCAATCAACCAGACCATGGCACTAAGTGCCTCATCCAGGCTTTGCTTCAACACCTCCAGGGATGGCAACTCCACCACCATCCTGGGCAGCCCATTCCAATAGCAAATCACTCTCTCTGTGAAGCACTTCCTCCTAACATCCAGCCTAGACCTCCCCTGGCACAACTTGAGACTGTGTCCCTTTGTTCTGTTGCTGCTTGCCTGGCAGAAGAGACCAACCTCACCAGGCTACAGCCTCTTCAGGTAGTTGTAGACAGCAATGAGGTCACCCCTGACCTTAGCCTTCTGCAGGCTGCACACCCCCAGCTCCCTCAGCCTCTCCTCACAGGGCTGTGCTCCAGGCCCCTCACCAGCTTCGTCACCCTTCTCTGGACGCATTTCAGTACCTCAACATCTCTCTTGAATTGAGGAGCCCAGAACTGGACACAGCACTCAGGTTGTGGCCTGACCAGTGCTGAGCACAGGGGCAGAATAACCTCCCTTGTCCTGGCCACACTGCTCCTGATCCAGGCCAGGATGCCATTGTGTTGGTTACAACTAGCTTGTCTACTAGGCAGACACTTTTAAGACAGCTCTTTCTATTCCAAACATGAGGCTTTGGTATATGTTTGACTTTTACTGCAAATTCTATTTTTGATATTATTGGTGGAGGCTTAGAGCATTGATTTAATGTGCCCTTGTTATAACTACAGATTGCCAAATTGATGCCTTGTGTCTTTTGATAGGAATGGGTCTTTCAAAATGTAGTGCATTTGCATTTTGTACTTCTTTTTTCTCCCTACAAAACTAGTTGCTGGTTTCATTGCTGCAAGCCGTTAATGCAGTTTAATTTTGACTTGAAAGATCTCATCTTCTTTGGTTGTTCAGACCACACTAGGAACATGTAGGTTCTAGCAGTTCTCTCTATGCAGTTATGTCATCTAGACCTTGATTGATACCTTTCCCTTACAAGAAAACATGGAAGTATTCTTGTGGAGATTTTTGGCAGTGCCTTATGTTTTTTTCCTTCCTGTTACAAATGACCTTGCAGTTTGACTGTTGGAAGAATAGGCTATCTCCATCTGGAGGGAGCATAAAGAATAATAATCAGGATTCTGAGGAAATAAAATGTCAGGGGAATATTTTGAACTTGCTGACTATAGTGCCTTACACTACAAAATTCATGTGCCAGTGATCATAGAAGGGTTTTGGTTGGAAGTGACCTCAAAGCTCATCCATTCGTAGAATCATAGAATAGTAGAAAAATGACTGTCAGGATGAAAGCAGAAATGGGATTGCCTGTTCTCTAAGAATAGTAGACTCATAGAATGGTTTAGATTGGAAGGGACCTCCAGGATCATCCAGTTCCAACCTCCTGCCATAGGCCTCCCACTAGAACAGGTCGCTCAAGGCCTCATCAAACCTGGTCTTCAACATCTCCAGGGAGGGAGCAGCCACAACCTCTTCCAGTGTCCAACCAATGAATAGCTTGTGTGTTTATAAATGTCAACCCTCAGCCTAACAGCAGTTGTGTTCCATGAGGGATTTGTCAGATACAAGTATACAATTTGGCAAAGCTGCTCAGAAGAGGGATGTGTAAAAAGGTGATGGTAAATAAAACATCCTTTGAGTTGGCATATGATGGAATTTTCAAGGTGGCATGTAGTGTCTCACCACCTTCACTGTAAAGAACTTCTTCCTAACATCTAGTTTGAATCTCCCTTCTTCTAGTTTAAACCCATTACCTCTTGGCTTGTCATTACATGACCTCCTAAATATATCCTCCCTTCCTGTAGGTCCACTTCAGATACTGGAAGGCCACTATAAGGTCTCCTCAAAGCCTCCTGTTCTGCAGGCTGAAGAGCCTCAACTCTTGTAGCCTGTCCTCATAGCAGAGCTGCTGCAGCCCTCTGAGCATCTTTGTGGCCCTCCTCTGGACTGGCTCCAACAGCTCCATGTCCTTCTTCTGCTGGGGGCTCCAGCACTGCACACAGGACACCAGGTGGGGTCTGAGGAGAGCAGAGCAGAGCAAAGGGGCAGAATCCCCTCCCTTGCCCTGCTGCCCACACTGCTCTTACTGCAGCCCAGCACACGGTTGCTGTCTGGGCTGCACTCACACTGCAGGCTGCTGTTGAGCTCACATTGAGCATGTCAAGAGTAGTTCCAGCTGTTTGTGTAGATACACCCAATAGAAAAATCCTGTGTTTTGAGATGGTTGAGCCTAACGTGCTTGTTGCTTGCCTTCCTGAGGGTACATTTAGAGTTCTGGCAAAAAGCAGATGTAGTTGTCAACAGCTTTTAAGAATTGCTGTCTTCAAGAGAGCTCTTTCTTTATCAACAGCACACCGAATGAGTGAGCAGAGAGTCTTTGTACAGTCCATGCACAAAGTTACAGCAATATGGCAAAGCATTCTTTGTGTTTCAGCTTCTTGAAACTTGTTACCGACTTCTAATGTCATAGAATCAGTCAGGATTGGAAGGGACCACAAGGACCATCTAGTTCCAACGTCCATGCCATGGCCAGGGACACCTTACCCTAGATCAGGCTGCCCACCGCCTCAGCCAGCCTGGCCTTAAACCGCTCCAGGCACGGGGCCTCAACCACCTCCCTGGGCAACCCATTCCAGGCTCTCACCACTCTCATGCTGAACTAGACTCAGCAGCTCTGGAAATTGAATGAAGCTTTATATTGACAGCTTAGCACAATATACAAGCAGATAGTTACAATAGATACAGAAATAGACAAGTTAAAAGGTAATAGAGAAACACAGCAGCCCTCTCAGAAACCAGAGTCCCCAGGAGGGGCTCCCAACCACCCTTCCACCTTCCTCCCACCCCTCTCCCTTACCCTAGACTTTGTGTCACGCTCAAGGTAGTTTGGAGGGTCAGCCAGGGGGGTTAGGAAGCAGATGGATTAGTTAGACAGCAAGTTAGAGAGAGAAGTGCACCCAAAGCCAGAGAGTGACTCTCTTATCTATGTTTGTGTTCTTGTTTTTATACATCTCAGCAAGCCCAGGAATGAAGCTGACATCAGCACTGTTTCATTTTCATAGTCTGTAATCTAATTCCTCTCTCACTAAAAATCCCAGCTAGGCTCAAACTAGCACACACTGTCNAACCTGTTTCTTTCTCAGACCCCAGCCTTATATTCTTTGACTTACAGGCAGTTGATTGTGTTTGTTTTTATTGGAGGTGATGTTTTAAGAAATTCCTAGTTTGCAATGGAGGAGAACTTGACAGGGAAGACAAACATTTTGATAACTATCCCTTCAGCTCTTCATCTTGTAATCCTTCCCAGCTGTTCTCCCTAGGTTTTATCATCTAGTCCATTACAATGTTTTTCTCATTGTTATTTTAATTACCTGGAATACTGATTTTTTTTTCCCAAAGTCATCATACAGATCTTTATGTTGAGTTACTGGCATCTTGGAAGTGGCATTTTGTCTCTGACAAGTAATAAAATGATGTATTCATGTGTTATTGAATTATGGTTTTCTTACCCTGTTTATTTTTAGCATAGGTAGAGTTATAGTATAAATTGATTTCATTTGTTTTCTACCAACATTGGATTTTTACTTAATTGGCAACTTGAGAACAGGATTAAGGTCATCTCATTCCCTGGTCCTGTCAGGATGGTGAGAACTGGCTAAAGAGAAACTGGCTGATGGAAGCATTCACTGGACATGAGAAGCTGTGCTCTACTGTAACACTGTGGAGCACTATCTAGTTTGGTATTGCATCTAGCCAGGTGGGGTTGGTCTCTTCTCCCAGGCAACCAGCAGCAGAACAAGGGGACACAGTCTCAAGTTGTGCCAAGGGAGGTCCAGGCTGGATGTTAGGAGGAAGTTCTTGCCAGAGAGAGTGATTGGCATTGGAACGGGCTGCCCAGGGAGGTGGTGGAGTCACCATCCCTGGAGGTGTTGAAGCAAAACCTGGATGAGGCACTTAGTGCCATGGTGTAGTTGATTGGCTAGGGCTGGGTGCTAGGTTGGACTGGATGAGCTTGGAGATCTCTTCCAACCTGGTTGGTTCTGTGATTCTATGATCTACTTGCTTTTATGTACACTTGCTCCATGACCAAATATGTTATTAAAATACTTCTTAATCAGTTTTTGTAGAAGTTCTTCATCTCTGGACACAGCTCTCTGAATTTATAAAGGTTTGTTGTGAATGACTGCATCATTCAAGCAAGTGCAATAGGAAGAAACCAAAAATTTAGGATGTCTGTGGCCCTGGCCATAGCCACATTTTCACTGGTGTTACCTTCTGCCTTGTCTGCTAGTGCCACTGCTGCTGCTTTGGTCTGCTGGTGCCATATGGCTGCTGGGGTCTGTTTAGTGCCACTGCTGCTGCTGGGGTTTGTTTAGTGCCACTGCTGCTGCTGGGGTCTGCTAGTGCCATATGGCTGCTGGGGTCTGTTTAGTGCCACTGCTGCTGCTGGGGTCTGTTTAGTGCCACTATGGCTGCTGAGGTCTGCTAGTGCCACTGCTGCTGCTCTGTCTGCTAGTGCCACTGCTTCTGCTGGGGCCTGCTAGTGCCACTATGACTGCTGCTGAGGTCTGCTAGTGCCACTGCTGCAGATGCTGGGATCTGTTTAGTGCCGCTGTGGCTTCTGGGTTCTGCTAGTGCCACCGCTGCTGCTGCTGCTGTGTCTGCTAGTGCCACTATGGCTGCTGCCGGTATCTGCTAGTGCCACTATGGCTGCTGCCGGTATCTGCTAGTGCCACTATGGCTGCTGCCGGTATCTGCTAGTGCCACTATGGCTGCTGCCGGTATCTGCTAGTGCCACTATGGCTGCTGCCGGTATCTGCTAGTGCCACTATGGCTGCTGCCGGTATCTGCTAGTGCCACTATGGCTGCTGCCGGTATCTGCTAGTGCCACTATGGCTGCTGCCGGTATCTGCTAGTGCCACTATGGCTGCTGCCGGTATCTGCTAGTGCCACTATGGCTGCTGCCGGTATCTGCTAGTGCCACTATGGCTGCTGCCGGTATCTGCTAGTGCCACTATGGCTGCTGCCGGTATCTGCTAGTGCCACTATGGCTGCTGCCGGTATCTGCTAGTGCCACTATGGCTGCTGCTGGGGTCTGCTAGTGCCACTACTAATTGAGTGCGGCAGGGGCTTCTCCGCAAACTGTGGAAAGCCTTTACACCTTCACTGTGCACATGTCAGATTTTGCTGGAGCATGAGCTGAGACGTGTCTCCTCCACTGAAAGTCTTCAGTACATTTATGCCCAGTTAGGAATTTGAACTCAGCTGTGTCTGTTAGGGCTTGGGAAACATTTGCTGTGCACATAGAATCATAGAATCATAGAATCATAGAATGGTTTAGGTATAGGTAAGAGTTCTTTCCGCAAGGAACCTGATTCAGGTGCATCAACACTGCCCTACGACAAAGCCAACACCTGGAAGTGCGAAGAGGAGTGAGAGATGAACTTCAATGTGTTTAGTTCTCTTAAACAAAATGCTAATGTAAATCAAGACTAATAGCTAATTACATTCCTTGCTAGGCATGATAAGGACTGTGCATTGACTGAACTTCCTCTGTTCTTATGTTTCTAATTTATCTACTATTGCTCACCAATGTCATATTAAAATGATAACTCCATACAGAAATGTCTATACATGTATACATGGTCTACTTACAGAAGAAATCAAATCTGGACACATATACATGTATGAACATATGTGTCTGTAGCATAAGCTGCTATTGCTGAAGTCTGATTGAACTCCCTAAGTTCTTGCCTTAAGACTGATGTTTTACTTAATGGTAGCATTTTACTTGTGAAAAGCCTGAACTTCATTTCCCTGCTTTGCTGTCTTTCGAAGTTGTGGATGCTTCCTCCCTGGAGGTGTTTAAGGCCAGGCTGGATGAGGCCTTGAGCAACCTGCTCTAGTGGGAGGTGTCCCTGCCTATGGCAGGGGGTTGGAGCTGGATGATCCTTGAGGTCCCTTCCAACCTAAACCATTCTATGATTCATTCTATGATTCTAAGTAGCTTTGATCAACAGATCTGATGTTTTAGATTAGAATAGAATAGAATGGAATCAACCAGGTTGGAAGAGACCTCCAAGATCATCCAGTCCAACCTAGCACCCAGCCCTATCCAGTCAACTAGACCATAGCACTATGGTCTAGCACTGCTTAGATGCCTAAAAACTCACCTTACATTGACCTGAACCTGTAATTAGCTGTTACTTGGAGCAGACTTATCTTTCTGTCATTATTTTAAGTCATCCTTAAGTTTTTTGATTTCTAATGTGGTAACTGATCTTACATGCCACTGTTGTATTTGTGTTTTAGTGCCTCACTGATAAGGAACAGTGATTTCTGATTGTTTTGATAGTTACTAAGGCATGGATGATTTCTGGATTTGGAATTCTAGTCTTACAGGCTTTTGGATACTTTGTCAGCATAGTAAGAGAACGTTGCAACCTTGGCTTTTAGATGTCCAGTGGACCTCAGCAGACACCATCATAGGAATTCTGAAATATAGCCACACAGGGCCTCATTCCTTGCTATACACTGCATGCAGAACTTGACATACTTCATTTTAATGCCTGCATTTTGGAAGCATGAAAATATTCCTGTGAGAGCCAATGGCATCCTGGCCTGGATCAGGAACAGTGTGGCCAGCAAGACAAGGCAGTTTATTATGCCTCTGTACTCAGCACTGGTCAGGCTGCACCTTGAGTCCTGTGTCCAGTTCTGGGCTCCTCAATTCAAGAGAGATTTTGAGGTACTGGAACGGGTCCAGACAAGGGCAATGAAACTGATGAGGGGCCTGGAACACAGCCCTGTGAGGAGAGGCTGAAGAGCTGGAGGTGTGCACTGAGGTCACAGTCTCACAGTATCACCAAGGTTGGAAGAGACCTCATAGATCATCAAGTCCAACCCCTTACCACAGAGCTCAAGGCTAGACCATGGCACCAAGTGCCACGTCCAACCTTGCCTTGAACAGCTCCAGGGACGGCGACTCCACCACCTCCCTGGGCAGCCCATTCCAGTAGCCAATGACTCTCTCAGTGAAGAACTTTCTCCTCACCTCAAGCCTAAATTTCCCCTGGCGTAGCTTGAGGCTGTGTCCTCTTGTTCTGGTGCTGGCTGCCTGAGAGAAGAGACCAACCCCCACCTGGCTACAGTCTCCCTTCAGGGAGTTGTAGACAGCAATGAGGTCTGCCCTGAGCCTCCTCTTCTCCAGGCTAAACAATCCCAGCTCCCTCAGCCTCTCCTCGTAGGGCTGTGCTCGAGGCCTCTCCCCAGCCTCGTCGCCCTTCTCTGGACACGCTCAAGCATCTCAATGTCCCTCTTAAACTGGGGGGCCCAGAACTGAACACAGTACTCAAGGTGCAGTCTAACCAGTGCAGAGTACATGGGCAGAATGACCTCCCTGCTCCTGCTGGCCACACCAGCCAGGTCAGGCTGACAGGTCAGGGATTCCCTGGTTCCTCCTTCCGGCCCTTCCTGTGGATGATGAGAAATATTGGCAGAAGCACAGTGGGGATATTGAGAGCAGCTTTTATCAGAATTATGAAAGTTATGGTCTCAGAATGCCTGAAGTCTAAGACGTTGCATGTTCTTTAGAAGTTGTTATCATGCACATTCAAATCAAACAGTGGCAAGTTGCTCACAGGATAGGGCTGCCTTTTGCAGAAGCACTTTGCCTTGATAATGATGTCCCTTCCAGAGGGCAGGGGAAAGTGCCTCAAAACCCATTTTTCATCTGCTTGCACTTTGTGGTCCTAAACATTTAAGATTATTATTTTCTGTTATTATTTCTGCCCTGGGTTAATGCAGCCTGCTCTCATGAACACCCACCACCACCCTTGCCCCTGACAGGCTTGGCTGGGGGAAGTGGCCTGGGAGGCAGAGTTGTTAGCTGAGATCAGGACCATTTACTATTCTAGTGCAGGGATGGTAGATTACAGAAAACAGGAAAGAAAAGTGGGTACTGAAACAGGCAGCAGACCAACACAACTTGAACCTCACCATGAACTTGTCCTGGTAGGACATAAACAATCCCAGCTCCCCAGGCCCTACGAGGAAAGGCTGAGGGAGCTGGGATTGTTTAGCCTGGAGAAGAGGAGGCTCAGGGGTGATCTTATTGCTGTCTACAACTACCTGAGGGGTGGTTGTAGCCAGGAGGAGGTTGCTCTCTTCTCTCAGGCGGCCAGCACCAGAACGAGAGGACACAGCCTCAGGCTGCGCCAGGGGAAGTTTAGGCTTGAGGTGAGGAGAAAGTTCTTCACTGAGAGAGTCATTGGACACTGGAATGGGCTGCCCAGGGAGGTGGTGGAGTCGCCGTCCCTGGGGCTGTTCAAGGCAGGATTGGACGTGGCACTTGGTGCCATGGTCTAGCCTTGAGCTCTGTGGTAAAGGGTTGGACTTGATGATCTGTGAGGTCTCTTCCAACCTTGGTGATCCTGTGAGACTGTGATACTGTGAAATCCTGCCAGGCTAGTTTAACCCTTGCTCTCCTCTTCCTGTTGTGGGTCCAGGAGTTGAGTTAGAGGAACAAACAACAAGGGTTTGGCCCCAGCAAAGGCTTGATGGCTAAGAGGCTTAGCACCATGTGTCAGGTGTCTTGTGCTGCCCTCAATGTGCCTGCCTGGTGAAAGGAGGCACGAAGCTTTGAATTCATTGGCCAGAACAATGGTGCTAGTGCCTGTTGGCCAGTTTGATTTTCACACTGAAGTATTTAAAGGGGGATGATTTCGAAAGCTGTGCCTTTCTGCATTCAGCCTCTCTGCATTCAGCACGGAGCCTTCCTGCCTCTCCTCTGTGGCCGCTCGCCACAATGCCCTGGTTCAATGATGGCAGCAAGTGGTCATCAGCATGCAAACACCAATGTGGTGGACAGCAAAATGGCGTTTATTAACGTGTGGCATGGGATTATATAGGATAGGTAGCAACATCACTTCCTTCTGCTTGCATCACAGACAGGAAGCTAAGTATAACAAAGGAATCATAGAGAATCATACAGAACACAGAGAGGGGCCCTATCTTTCCATAACATCGTGCCATCTTCAGGTCGCCAGACCCTATCTGCAACACTCCTCGTTTGCGGCTCGTTAGAGGTGGCCACTGTGTTGCAGTCAGCACTAGCAGCTTAGCAGCATCTCCTTCCTCTCTGCCTGGAAGATTTTGTATGTTACCCTGGGATCATTATCACGAGTTTGAAAGCGTCTTTGGTACAGGAGACTTAGTCAGGGGCCAAAAGTGTTGTGAGTACATCTGCTGGAGTTAATGCTAAGACTCCATAAGCATAGTTAGAATTTTTCCTGGTTTTGCATTCCTATATTCCAAGTTCTGATTGTTTAAACTGTTAATTCTGTGCAACTGCTTCCTGTCGACCAAAAATCCAAAGAATCTCAGGAGCCCCTGTACTCTGCNGCCGGGGGAAGTTTAGGCTCGAGGTGAGGAGAAAATTCTTCCCTGAGAGAGTCATTGGACACTGGAATGGGCTGCCCAGGGAGGTGGTGGAGTCGCTGTCCCTGGAGCTGTTCAAGACAAGGTTGGACGTGGCACTTGGTGCCATGGTCTAGCCTTGAGCTCTGTGGTAAAGGGTTGGACTTGATGATCTGTGAGGTCTCTTCCAACCTTGGTGATACTGTGGAATTGTCCCAGATTTTTGAATATTAATAATCAATTGTAATATTCATACAGAAATTAATATTCATCATTCATAACTATTATTATTAATGTCCAATGCAGAACTACGCAAAACTGGAACAAAGAGAAGGGCCACATCCCTGCCCTGAAACCAGGGAGAAACCCACAAAAATATGGAACAGGAAACCCCACAGGCTATGGAATATATTTCAAGTCCCATAAGCCCCATCCAACCCCGTCACGTTGTGCAGTGAGCACGATATCAGCCTGGTGTAGAATACACGCTCTAGCTGTCACTCTGCCACTGCAGAGGAGGGAGAGAAGAGGGAGGTTGCCTCATCCCTCATCACTTCTAGTGAGGCCAGTCAGCTTCAATCAATACAATTTCTCATCTTCCCTTCCAGAGAAGGTGAAACCTTCAAAACATGCAATTAAGGCTATTTCTTATCCTTACATGGGGTTTGGAAAAGGAGAAAAGGGAATGAATGTTTTGATACAAGATCAGTCATAGAGTGGGCAGAAAGACAGGCTACATAAAAACTATAATTAAGTCAATTACCTATAGCAGGGAATTTGCAATTCATAGTCTTCCAAAAAGAGATTTTTTCCATTTTGTGGTATTAAAAATCAAAATCTGACATTCTTTGGCCAATTGCAACTTGTAAGATGAAGTGTCGAGGCATGTGAGACACTGGACTTGGTGGCTATAGGTAACTGATGGGAAGATGTGAAAAAAAAACTGAACAGGACTTGGCTTGCTGAAAGCAGTTGGGAGATTTATCTGTCTATGAAAGACCTTTTGGTGATCTGTGATTGCACTGGTTAGACCGCACCTTGAATACTGTGTCCAGTTCTGGGCCCCCCAGTTTGAGTGGGACATTGAGATGCTTGAGCGTGTCCAGAGAAGGGCAACGAGGCTGGGGAGAGGCCTCGAGCACAGCCCTACGAGGAGAGGCTGAGGGAGCTGGGATTGTTTAGCCTGGAGAAGAGGAGGCTCAGGGCAGACCTTATTGCTGTCTGCAACTACCTGAGGGGTGGTTGTGGTCAGGAGGAGGTTGCTCTCTTCTCTCAGGCAGCCAGCACCAGAACGAGAGGACACAGCCTCAAGCTGCGCCAGGGGAAATTTAGGCTTGAGGTGAGGAGAAAGTTCTTCACTGAGAGAGTCATTGGCTACTGGAATGGGCTGCCCAGGGAGGTGGTGGAGTCGCCGTCCCTGGAGCTGTTCAAGGCAGGATTGGACGTGGCACTTGGTGCCATGGTCTAGCCTTGAGCTCTGTGGTAAAGGGTTGGACTTGATGATCTATGAGGTCTCTTCCAACCGTGTTGATACTGTGAGACTGTGATACTGTGATGTTACTGTAAAACTGAGTCTTTTGATGTAACATAGGAGTGTGTTACAGTGAGTATCTATTTAGAAAACTAATTTCTGCTGTGGTTTTAATACTGAAAACCCTTCTCAAGCCAGTTCTTCTTTTATGGCATTGTGGTGGATTCCCTACAGTGCATGGGGAGGACGTGATGTGTTCTGTCTCTATGACATAAAGTGCTTGGGATACATTGAAAATTGCATTAACAGTTTGGTATCTAACTGATAAATGGTTTGTAAGTGTGTAGGGTAATTTAGGAAGCATTGCTGTAAGCTGAACTTAGGTTAGAGACAGTGGCACTGGGGTGTAGCAGAGGCCAATGGAATGAGATTTAACAAGGCCAAGTGCAGGGTTGTACACTTTGGCTACAACAACCCCAAGCAGTGCTACAGGCTGGGGACAGAGTAGCTGAGAGCAACCAGGCAGAAAGGGACCTGGGGGTACTGGTAGGTAGTAGCTGAAGATGAGCCAGCAGTGTGCCCAGGTGGCCAAGAGAGCCAATGGCATCCTGGCCTGGATGTGTGGCCAGTAGGACAAGGGAGGTTATTCTTCTCCTTTGTACTCAGCACTGGTCAGGCCACTCCTTGAGTGCTGTGTCCAGTTCTGGGCTCCTCAATTCAAGAGCGGTGTTGAGGTACTGGAGCGTGTCCAGAGAAGGGCAACAAGGCTGGTGAGGGGCCTGGAGCACAGCCCTGTGAGGAGAGGTTGAGGGAGCTGGGGGTGTGCAGCCTGCAGAAGAGGAGGCTCAGGAGTTACTTCATTACTGTCTACAACTACCTGAAGGGAGGTTGTAGCCAGGTGGGGTTGGTCTCTTCTCCCAGGCAAGCAGCAACAGAACAAAGGGACACAGTCTCAAGTTGTGCCAGAAGAGGTCTAGGCTGGATGTTAGGAGGAAGTTTTTCACAGAGAGAGTGACTGGCATTGGAATGGGCTGCTCAGGGAGGTGGTGGAGTCACTGTCCCTAGAGGTGTTGAAGAAAAGCCTGGATGAGGCACTTAGTGCCATGGCCTGGTTGATTGGCTCGAGCTGAGTGATAGATTGGACTGGATGATCTTGGAGGTCTCTTCCAACCTGGTTGATTCTGTGATTCTGATTCTCATGTCACATGCATTGTAGCATTGCAGGCAGAGGAAACCATATTTAAAACAAATGTACACAGTGGAAGGTCATGGAGACAGAAGAGAAGAGACTATGTTTAGAGGAGCTTTTGTTCCCAGTGAGCTACATGTGGTAATTTACATCTGGTGCACAGTGATATCCACATGCTGAATTGCAGGAAGAGCAGGTATTGGGAGTGGGGGGTGTCAGGATCTGTTTTTGTGATATATTTGTGCTCAATATTAGCAAAAAAGAAAAGAAATGTGATTAAAAGACCATGAACCAGGGTAAGAGTTATTCCTCCCGAAGGAAAAACAATGAGAGGAGGATGTCTGCTGAAATAGAACCTCATTCCAGGCAGCTGAGAGAGATCCAGGGAAGGAAATCTGTTCAGTAAGTCGTAATTGTCCTGAGCTCCAGGTAGATGTTGATCTTTAATTCTGCTGGTTTCCTTTTGGTAATGTTTCTGCTTTGCAGTTGAGAGGCAGAATAAATTTGACTTCATGCTGTTCCTTGCCTAATGATGAAGCTATCTAAGGCCAAGTGCTGGTAGATACTGGCTTCTCTTCAAGGAGCAAAAACTATTAGTGCAGCAGCCTGTGGGTAGAGGTTAAATGCTTCACCTCCACAATGTTTCAGGGTTGAAAGGGCTTGGGATGTATTACTTTATGGTTCAGTTTGATGCAAATTAGTGTCTTGCAAAAGGCAGCCTACAAAGGTAGCTTATTAGCCAGAGCACCTTTGCCAGGCTCCAGTTAAAGGGAAAACAGTGTTTAACTCTGGGAATAGTTGTACATCTTGGAGATTCTTTTGTGATTTCTGTGACTGGACCCAGTCCACTTTCCAGGGAACTTTTCTTTCACTGATATCTGACTGTTTGTGGATGCACATAGCCTGGATATGTTTATGGTGCTGATGTGTATATATCTCTTTATGACATATGCAGTAACATTAACAATGATACCATTATTAACAGAAGTAGTTTATTGCATGGTAATGTCTAGGTGCTGCAAGGCTTAAACCTCTCCCTGAAAGATGTCAGTAAAATAGAGAAGCAGGCAGAAGCTCTTGACTCTAAGAACAATTTAGACATTGGTCTATATGTCAATAGATCAGCAAAAGGTGTGGGAGGAGGGAACAGTAAATTAAACCTCATCAGCACTGGAGGCTGCAGTCATAATTCAGCAACGTTACTATTACCATTTTATAGTGTCCACAGGCATTGTGGCAGCAGGGAATCTTTTACCATTTTACAGTTCAGCAAGCAAAGGATGAGGTCCTAGCAGCAAAGGAACAGAAGGAATCACTATGGTTGGTGTGCAACATATGGGTTTTAAAGAGACTGTTCTAAGCCAAGTCTTTTTCTGAAGGCAGCTCTTGAGAGTTGATCAAAACAATCCTTTTGGGTAAGTAAAGTGTTATATTCTGGGCTTTGAAGTGTGATTGAACCGAGAAAATCTTCATAGAAGATGTGAATGTTCAAGGCTTGTATTGCAACATCTACATACTTCTTTGTAAAGCATGAAACAGGGAGCATTTCCAGGCCTGGTAAGAGAAGCATATTCTGTCCTGTCTCCTTTGCACACAAGTATTGCACAGAAGGGAAATACAAGTGCATGGGCTTAGAGGAGTGAAGAAGTGACTGCATCAGTGAACAAGGGAAGATCATTGGCTATTGGCTACTGGAATGGACTGCCCAGGGAGGTGGTGGAGTTGCCGTCCCTGGAGCTGTTCAAGGCAGGACTGGACGTGGCACTTGGTGCCATGGTCTAGCCTTGAGCTCTGTGGTAAAGGGTTGGACTTGATGATCTATGAGGTCTCTTCCAACCTTGGTAATACTGTGAGACTGTGATCATATGGATGCCTTCTGTCTGGACTTCTGCAAAGCCTTTGATGTGGTCCCCCACAACATTGTACTTGCGAAGCTGGAGAGGTATGGATTTGATGAGTGGATTGTTCAGTGGATAAAAAAATGGCT
The DNA here is from genome assembly GCA_013400475.1 of Tricholaema leucomelas. NCBI lineage: Eukaryota > Metazoa > Chordata > Aves > Piciformes > Lybiidae > Tricholaema lacrymosa > Tricholaema leucomelas. The sequence goes on from WAAF01008177.1 coordinate 89,851, forward strand.
GGATGGTTGCATCTAGAGGATAGTGGTCAATGTCTTAAAGTCCACATAGTGATTTCTCCAAGTGGTGTCCTTCAGAGGTCCATACTGGGATCAGTACTGTTTAATATCTTTATCAATAATTTAGACAGTGGGATCGAGGGCACCATCAGTAAGTTTGGAGATGACACCAAGCTGTGTGGTACTGTCAATATTCTGGAAGGATGTGATGTCATCCAAAAGGACTTGGGTGAACTGGAGAGGTGGGCCCAGGTGAACTACGTGAGGTTCAACAAGACCCAGGGTCCTGCACCTGGGTGGGAACAACCTGGAAGGTGAGGTGATAGAAAGCAGCCCTGCAGAGAGGGTCTTGTGAATTCTGCTGGATGAGGAGCTGGACATGAGCCAACAATGTGCACTTGCAGCTCAGAAGGCCAACTACATCCTGGGGTGCATCAAAAGACATGTGGCCAGCAGATGAGGAGAGGTGATTCTGCCACTTTGCTCTGGTATGACATCATCTGGGGTACTGCATCCAGCTTTAGAGCTCTCACTACTGGAAGGACATGGAATTGATGGGGCAGGTCCAGAGGAGGACCATTAAGATGATCAGTGAGCTGGAACACCTCTCTTACAAGGACAGGCTGAAAGAACTGGGATGGTTCAGTCTGGAGAGGAGAAGGCTGTGGGGAAAACTGATAGTGGACTACTTGTAGACTCCCTTCAGGTACTTGAAGGCTGCAGAGGGACTGTTTACGAAGGCCTGCAGTGACAGGATGAGGGGCAATGCTCTGAAATTAGAGAAGAGTAGATTTAGATTGGATGTCAGGAACAAGTTCTTTATCATGAGGGTGATGGAACACTGTAATAGATTGCCTGTGGAGGTAGGTGAAGCCCTGTCCCTGGAGATATTCAAGGTGAGGCTTGACATAGCTCTGAGCAACCTGATCTACTAGAGAATGTCTCTGCTCACTGTGGGGGAGTTGGACTAGATGACCTTTAGATGTCCCTTCCAACCCAAACCATTCTATGATCATAACTTTTCACATCTCTAGTACCTTTTTTCAGTTAGGAAAGAGCTTATGTGTCTTAAATACACTTGCAAAGGAAGTGAATAGCTCCTGAGTAGGCAGTGTGGTGCTGTTTTCCTTGGTTTACAGATGGGACAGTCAATTGTACTGCTTCAGAGTTTTGGAACTGTCTTTTGAATACTTTTTTTCTTTTTAGATGTTAAGCTTAGTGACACTAAAGCCCAGCTACTGGGCAAGTGGGAACAGAGGAAGTTTATTTTAAAGTATTGCTGTGGTAGTCCTGATAGGCCCAAAATAGGCTTATACATGTCCTGCCTTCTCTAGGCATGTTTTCCTGCTCCACTAGAGAGGCAAGTGCGGGAAATGGATATAAAAGAACCTGTAGTTGCTGAGTCTGGCCTGCCCAGGGTCCTGTGGTGTAAGGTACACACACTTAGCTTGTGCCTGCCTAGTGCAAGGCCTGTGCTTTGCCCAAATTAGGGAGAAGTGAGCCTGTGGCTTTGCCTGATATGGTATGGTTTGGCTAACTGCCATCCTGGTTGGCTATTCTGTGTCCAAAGGGCAATTAATCTCAGCCCACATTGATAAAAGGAGATACACAGGTGAAAAACCTGCTTCTGCTTCCCTGCTTTGCTCCCCTGCTCTGTGCCTGCTCTCTCTGCTGTGCCCAGCCCTGCTGCTATTGCACACTGCCTTATTGCTTGCCTGCTAAACTCCACTGCTATGAGTTACTGGGAGCAGACCTTGGATGTCCTCACGTGATTAGCCTGTGTGGTCAGCGTGACATTGTGCTGAGACTGCAGGACATCCTTCATCTACACCTGAAGGTCCTGCTTAGAATTCCTGGACATATACACAGATTGTCCAGAAGCCAGGAGACAAGGTCAGAGATTGTCTGCCTCCTTTCCCCTGAGCCAGGAAGATTCAAGCCTCAATGTCCAACAAGACAGAGTCCCCTGAAAGCATTTGGGCACTGTCTGGACTGTGGCTAGCCCCTATGAGTGGGTAATAATAATCTGTGAGTAAATGCTTAAATGCCTCTGTGTAATTCTCTGTTGCCTTCTGTCACAGAGCAGAAAGAGCTTGAGCCCAGCTACTGGGCAAGTGGCATATTGACCACAAGCAGCGTTTGACCATGGGAACCTTCTCTTCCAGTTCAGTTAATGTTTCTATATTTTGCTGGTCATTGCTAGGTCTAGATATTATCCACAGAATGTTTCCATGACCGTGAAAGAACCAAAATATTATTAAAATTAGTGGTCAGGGGTGGCAGAGTTCTGAGTATCAACATTAATAAACAATATTAATTTTGCAAAATACTATTTCACATCAATTAATAATTTCCCCTCCCCAACAAGTATGTGTGTTGTGAAGAGGAGTGCAGAATGTTGTCCTTTAAGTGCCTAAATCCTTGTACTCTGGTCCTTCTGCAAGTAATGCAGAGGCTCTTTCAGACTTGATTTGAAAAATATATGAATTTTACAGCATTACCTAAGGAAAGGAAAGTGAAAAAGGGAAAAAATCAGGAATTTCTGCTAAAGAAGCAGATGACAAAAATGCTGGTGCATAGATATCATAGAATCATAGAATCAACCAGGTTGGAAGAGACCTCCAAGATCATCCAGTCCAACCTAGCACCCAGTCTTATCCAGTCAGATGTATAGCCGTGGGCTTTCTGGCAGAGGAGGCACATATGAATGTGGATCCCATTTAATATTTCCCAAATGAGTTAAAAGGAATTAAAAGTGCTTGTTCTAGTAGCATGTGTCACTGTAAAAGGTTCTTCAGTATTTTGAACTGCAAAGAGGAATGTTTCCTGAAATTTCACACTTCCATTACATATGGCTCATAACCTTTAAATGTGGTTACAGTAAAACAAAACCTGTTCCAGATTCAACACATCAATCCTCCTTGAGAGATGTGCAGAGCTGTCATTGTCACCAAGCACTGGGGCTTTGCATGGATCTATTCCACAGGGACTTTGCCTTTTAGCAGGTGAAGTAGAAAACTGAGAAAAATCTGTCCTCCAAGAAAAGCAGCTCTATGCAATCTCTAGTGCTACCCTTCTCTTCCTGCAAGCTCCTCAAGTCCTAAGGAACCCATGTTCACATTATTGCCATTAGGCTCAAACTAGCACACACTCTGCTTTTATTTGTCCTTCTTTTTCTTTTTAAATAGCTCTCCTAACCATTGCCAATTGTGATAGTTTGGGAGTTACCCCTCCCTCCACACTTAAGAAATCACCCAGACTAGACTCAGTCAGCTGGAAGTTAAGGAGTGAAGCTATATTTACAGCTTAGCACAATATACAAGCAGATAGTTACAATATATACAGAAATATACAAGTTAAAATAATACAGAAACACAACAGCCCTCCCAGAAACAATAAGATTGCCAGGAGGGTTCCTGACCCAAATCTCCTCCCCACTCCCTCTTTCTCTCCCTTCAGAAATAACCAGACCAGAGAATCATAGAATCAACCAGGTTGGAAGAGACAGCCAAGATCATCCAGTCTAACCTAGCACCCAGCCCTATCCAGTCAACCAGACCATGGCACTAAGTGCCTCATCCAGTCTTTTCCTGAACACCCCCAGGGACAGTGACTCCACCACCTCCCTGGGCAGCCCATTCCAATGCCAATCACTCTCTCTGGCAACAAATTCCTCCTAACATCCAGCCTAGACCTTCCCCTGGCACAATTTGAGACTGTGTCCCCTTGTTCTATTGCTGGTTGCCTGGCAGGAGAGACCAACCCCCAACTGGCTGCAGCCTCCCTTCAGATAGTAGTAGACAGCAATGAGATCACCTCTGAGCCTCCTCTTCTCCAGGCTGCACACCCCCAGCTCCCTCAGCCTCTCCTCATAGGGTTTGTGTTCCAGGCCCCTCACCAGCTGTATATCTCACATGGTAAATATGGAGATCTGAAGTGAGATGTCAAAAATATGACAAGGAGGTTAAGAGGCAAAAGCTAAAGAGATAAGACAGAGGCAACCACAGAGACCAGACTGCCAGAACAGGCACAGCACAGATTTGAGAGCTAGCTGAGAAGTGAGAGCTAACTGAGAAGTGTGTGAGCATCATCTACATTTTGGCTGATTGCATTTCTCAGCAGAAAAATGAGGGGTATAGGTGCCATTTTTTTTTTTTCTTCTCACAGCTAAGGATTTCTGTCAGTGAAATATTCCAGTTAGCCTCAAACTAGCACACCAGCGAAGCTGCATGCTGCTCACCTGAGTGCCACCTGAAAGAAGCAGTCTTTAAACCCGACCATTTAAAAATGAAGTGATTGAACCAATATTGCTGGGTAATATGTGGGGCTTGGATGTTCAAATGTGTCCATATTGTGTTCTTGCCTGTGTACTCACAACTGCATGTAGTGCTTTGGAAGAGTGCTTTTCCTCTTAACTTAGCCAAACATCATCTGTGTAATGGGTTAAACAATTTAGCACTGGAGCTATGCTGTTGGAGTGTTTCTGGGGGGTAGAAGCGTTTCCAGAAGGCTTTTTAAAATAACAAAGGCAAATTGCTCAGTGGCAAAAAGTCAGTGGAAGGAGGATCCCTCTGCCCCTATGACTCTTACCCCATAATTTGTGACAAAGACTTATTTCTGGGGAAGGAAGGAAGTGAAATGCAGAATCTGTGCTAAATGTCTAGAAGCTTTGGACTCTGTCACTTCCCAGCCTCTTGCTCACTCTCAGCGTGCTCTGAAGGAGCAAGATGTGGTGCAGGCAGTGTTCAGGGTGCAAGTTCCATCCTTGGCAGGGTGCAAGCAGTGTTCATCAATATCCAAAACACTGAGTGTGTTACCAAGCCTGCCTTAGTCACAAATCCAAACCTCAGCACTGCACACAGGCTGCTATGAAAAGTCAACTCAGTCCCGGCCAAAGCCAGTACAAAAGTATCACAGTCTCACAGTATCACCAAGGTTGGAAGAGACCTCATAGATCATCAAGTCCAACCCTTCACCACAGAGCTCAAGGCTAGACCATGGCACCAAGTGCCACGTCCAATCCTGCCTGGAACAGCTCCAGGGACGGCGACTCCACCACCTCCCTGGGCAGCCCATTCCAGTAGCCAATGACTCTCTCACTGAAGAACTTTCTCCTCACCTCAAGCCTAATTTCCCCTGGCGTAGCTTGAGGCTGTGTCCTCTTGTTCTGGTGCTGGCTGCCTGAGAGAAGAGAGCAACCTCCTCCTGGCTGCAGCCACCCCTCAGGTAGTTGTAGACAGCAATAAGGTCTGCCCTGAGCCTCCTCTTCTCCGGGCTAAACAATACCAGCTCCAAATCCAAGTAGGAAGCAGAGACCACAAAGGCTGTTGTCAGAAGGAAAAAATATGTAAGGACAGTGTTTAATTTCCGCTGTTTATTTCAACAATTTATACTTAGCTTAAGACTCTAGGATTTTGGGGATAATATTGTCTTGTTAGGAGGAATGATAACTTCTCTCAAATGACTAGTGGTTTATTGAACATGACCTAATTATAATGAGATGAATAGAAAGTATTTTCTCACAGGCTGAGAAAAGCTCTGTGGGAAAGAGCTAGGCAGGCTTGCCTTAACTCTGGCAGGAGGGCATGAATGGAAGTTAACTCTTGAGAGATTGCTCTGGGTGATATGAGCCATACTGGAGCCCAGAAAGAATATTTCAGATGTGTTTGAAGTCATAGAAAAGGACTACATCCACTTCAGAGCTATGATGTGAGTACAGTTTCTCTGGAGAGCTTTGCAGTGAGTGAGCTTATTTCTAGCAAAGACAGACAGTACTTTTCTTGAATGAATTTCTGTTACTAGTAGTTAAAGTTCTCCCCACAGAAATGAATGGGTACCTACTACCACAACAGGTATGAGGATGATTAGGGGTCTGGAGGGCATGGCTTATGAGGAGGGGCTGAAGGACCTGAGGCTTTTTAGTCTGGAGAAGAGAAGACTTAGAGAGGGTTTGATAAATGTTGGTAAGTATCTGCAGGCTGGTCAGGATGGGGTGGAAAGGCTCTGCTCACTGCTCCCTGGGATAGGACAAGGAGCAATGGGTGTGAATTGCAGTAAAAGAGGTTCTGCCTCAACACAAGGGGGAACTTCTTTAAGGGTCACAGAGCACTGGAACAGGCTCCCCAGAGAGATTGTGGGGTATCCTTCTCTGGAGGCTTCCAAGGCCTGTCTGGATGTGTTCCTCTGTGATCTGTGTTAGATAGCATTGTCCTGCTCTGGCAGGGAGGTTGGACTCGATGATCTCCTTGGGTCCCTTCCAACCTCTAACATTCTGTGAGCCTGTAAACATCTCTACAAGACTGTGCTATTTCTTTTGAACATGAGGTTCTGTGGGCTGAACAGTTCAAAATTCATTTTCAATCACCTGAAATATGCCAGTAAACAGTGGTGGAGAGTGTACTGTTGTACTCAAATCTCACAGATGATGTACATTTCATATTTCCTACTAGTTGCATGGTAATAAAAATTATGGCCAATGCCTCCAAAGACCTGAAAGCTGCACCAAGAGAATAGCAAAAGACAGCTGCTGAAAGGCAGGGATCTGTTTGCTGCCAGGTCTTTGTGTTGTACAGCACAGTAGAGCAGGCTGGGGGAATGATGTGTGAATGAGTTTCAGTAAGTATTGCTTAATTTTCCCATTCTCTATTGTTTATCAGTCAAAGCTGAAAACCCTGTAATCATCCTAAGGAATTACAGTCTTGATCTTAAGCTCTTCAGATAGAATCATAGAATCATATAATGAACCAGATTGGAAGAGACCAACCCTCACCTGGTTACAGCCTCCCTTCAGGTAGTTATAGACAGCAATGAGGTCTCTTCTGCCAGGCAACCAGCAACAGAACAAGGGGACACAATCTCAAGTTGTGCCAGGGGAGGTCTAGGCTGGATGTTAGGAGGAAGTTGTTGGCAGAGAGAGTGATTGGCATTGGAATGGGCTGCCCAGGGAGGTGGTGGAGTCGCCATCCCTGGAGGTGTTCAAGCAAAGCCTGGATGAGGCACTTAGTGCCATGGTCTGGTTGACTGGCTAGGGCTGGGTGCTAGGTTGGACTGGATGATCTTGGAGGTCCCTTCCAACCTGGTTGATGCTATGACTAAATGATTCCATAGACTGGAAAATATATTTTATTAAGCTAACTACAAATGGGTTGCTTCTTAAAGTATAAAATGAATTAAACTTATTTGCTGTGAAGTTTGCTGTTCCCCAAGTTCCCAGAGGAAGTTGGTTTCATTTGTTTTGCATCTAACTGCAGCCCAAGCGCAGAAGTGTTGTGGTTAGAATAGTGCTGACCAGTCAAATGTTTGCTGACTGCTGATGGTGGTTGAATTCCACTAATCTTCCCTTTTGGGAGGCACTAATTTGAGTCTCTATTCTCTACAAATACAAGCTGACAAGAAACCTTGAGGAGTGCAATGAAATTTGAAGCCACAGCTCCTTTTTCAGAATTGCCTGAAACCAGGTAAAGGATTAAAACCTGTCTTGACAGGCAATGTGGTGGTGTAAGCATTGCCTTCTCAGGAAAACAGGCTAACCCCAGCCATGCCACAGGTGTCCTTCCTCAACCACCTACTGCCAATCAAAACATTATTTCCTCTGTGGTTTTTTTGTGTGTGTGTTTATTTGTTGGTTTATTTATTTGTTTGTTTTAGTATTACTTCCCCCTCCCAGACTTTAAAATTATCTAAGTGTTTGCAAAGTCTGAAGCTAGCTGCAGTATCTTACTCATTTAGAAAACCAAAATGGTCATGTGTTAGAATGTATTTGGTTCCCCTGATGTCTCAAATGAGTTCTTCCTTACTCTGTGTTAGAAATGCTGCCACTTCCCCTCTGCAAAATCCACGTTACCATTCCAATGCCAATCACTCTCTCTGCCAACAACTTCCTCCTAACACCCAGTCTAGACCTTCCCCAGCACAGCTTGAGACTGTGTCCCCTTCTTCTGTTGCTGGTTGTCTGGGAGAAGAGACCAACCCCACCTGGCTGCAACCTCCCTTCAGGTAGTTGTAGACAGCAATGAGGTCTGCCCTGAGCCTCCTCTTCTGCAGGCTGCACACCCCCAGCTCCCTCAGCCTCTCCTCATAGGGTTTGTGTTCCAGGCCCCTTGCCAGCCTTGTTGCCCTTCTCTGGACATGTTCCAGCATCTTGGAGGTCTCTTCCAACCTGGTTGATTCTATTCTATTCTATTCTATTCTATTCTATGGAGATACAGTAGTGTAAAAATCCAGAACATACACTGAGTTAAATTTAACGTAAAGCTAAGCAGCAGGTGCCAAATGACCTAACTATCTTTTACATCTGCACTTCTCTTTTCTGATGCTTTGGCTAAAAAGGCTTATTTAGTGTGTGTGCTTCAAACTGTAATGCAGTGCTTCATTTCCTTCGTAATTTCTGAAGTTGGGAGCTTAAACAATGTTGTGTTTTGTTTTGTTTTTCCCTGGGCCTTAGCACATTACTTGATCTTGCAAAGTCTGTTTCATGGTCTGTGTACAGGGTTAACTCTCCTGGGGGGAGTGATCTTGAACCTGACCCCAGGTGGTCTTGACCCCTCCCCAGGGATGAGTCTGAACAATAGCAGGTGATGGTGGTTAGCTCACTCCCCCCTTCCGTCTACAATCCATAAATGCAGGGGGACTTTCTATTCTTCTTTTGCTCTCCCCTGCCTTCCTGCTCACCAGCAATCACCATCCTGTTCCTGGTTCTCTTTGTTTCACTACGTGGCCATCACCCACAAGGCAGACAAATCCATTACCACCAAATCTGGTTGTATATTTACCTGTTTTGTATCTTGTTTTCCCTTCTCTATAACTTTGTAGCTTCCCTACCTCATATACCTTTTATTTATTGTTAAACTTCTTCTTTTACCTTCCAAATGGCAGTGAGTATCTGAAGGGAGCCGACAGGAAAGCTGGGAAGGGACTATTTACACAGTCTAGTAATGTCAGGACGAGGGGGAATGGGTTTAAGCTGGAAGAGGGGAGATTTAGACTGGATGTTAGGAGGAAGTTCTTTACAGTGAGGGTGGTAAGGCACTGGAATGGGTTGCCCAGGGAGGTTGTGGATGCTTCCTCCCTGGAGGCGTTTAAAGCCAGGCTGGATGAGGCCTTGAGCAGCCTGCCCTAGTGGGAGGTGTCCCTGCCTATGGCAGGGGCTTGGAGCTGGATGATCCTTGAGGTCCCTTCCAACCTAAACCATTCTATTTTCAAGCTAAGATTCTATTTAAGCTAAGATTATTTATTTGGGTCTACTTTACCTTTCCTCTCTCTCCATCTAATTCCTTTTATTTGGGGAAAGAAGAGGGAAGGGCATCCTATGATGCTCAGAGGGCTGCAGCAGCTCTGCTATGAGGACAGGCTGAGAGAGGTGGGGCAGTTCAGCCTGGAGAAGAGAAGGCTTCGAGGAGACCTTAGAGTGGCTTTGCAATATCTGAAGGGAGCCTACAGGAAGGCTGGGGAGGGACTATTGACAAGGTCTGGTAATGTCAGGACGAGGGGGAATGGGTTTAAACTGGAGGAGGGGAGATTTAGACTGGATATTAGGAGGAAGTTCTTTACAGTGAGGGTGATGAGACACTGGCACAGGTTGCCCAGGGAGGTTGTGGATGCTTCCTCCCTGGAGGTGTTTAAGGTCAGGCTGGATGAGGCCTTGAGTAACCTGCTCTAGTGGGAGGTGTCCCTGCCTATGGCAGGGGGTTGGAGCTGGATGATCCTTGAGGTCCCTTCCAACCTAAACCATTCTGTGATTCTATATTAGCTGTGTCAATCGCATTTCTGCCAGAGGATCTGCAGCAGGCCTTGTGCCTACAGCCACGTTGTAAATTAGTGCTGCATTGCAGATTGCAATTTAATTGTTCAAGGGAAGTAGGGGGAGAGGGGGCAAATTACCATTCTAAGTTCTGTACAATATGTTTGAAGGCCAAACTGAGAAGTCTAATATGGCAATATAAATGCTGTGCAAACAGGAGAGTCAAAGGTTTATTCCCCCTCCCCTCAGGAGCTCATTGGGCAGTGTACACCATCTACTCTTTAACTTATGGGATGTGTCCTTTAGTGTACACATGAAGTTGGAGGAGGGTAGGTTGACACCAGACGTGAGGAGGAAGTTGTACAGCATGAGAGTGGTGAGAGCCTGGAATGGGTTGCCCAGGGAGGTGGTTGAGGCCCCATCCCTAGAGGTGTTTAAGGCCAGGCTGGATGGGGCTCTGGCGAGCCTGATCTAGGGTAGGGTGTCCCTGCCCGTGGCAAGGGGGTTGGAACTAGATGATCCTTGTGGTCTCTTCCAACCCTGACTGATTCTGTGATTCTTTATTTTCAAGTGCTGGTGATATTTATGCCCCATTTCAGAGGTTTTGAGGCTGCTCTGTTTAGGTGTTACCAGCTTTGTGTGGTGAATGTTTCTAATCAGAGATGTTTGTTTGCAAACATGCAGCAAGTCCTCCCAGACAACCAGCAACAGAACAAGGGGACACAGCCTCAAGTTGTGCCAGGGAAGGTCTAGGCTGGATGTTAGGAGGAAGCTGTTGGCAGAGAGAGTGATTGGCATTGGAATGGGCTGCCCAGGGAGGTGGTGGAGTCTCCGTCCCTGGAGGTGTTGAAGCCTGGCTGAGGCACTTAGTGCCATGGTCTAGATGATTGGCTAGGGCTGGGTGCTAGGTTGGACTGGATGATCTTGGAGGTCTCTTCCAACCTGGTTGATTCTATGATTCTAGGTTATAAAGAAGCAGACATCCAAAACTCTTTAAATCAACCCACACACATGTTTACAGAAGAGGGGGGAAGAATACAGATCTCTGTCTGTTATTTACAAAATTAGCAATTGCATTATATATTGATTTTAAGTTCAATTCTGTATCTGTAGAACAGAGTCATAATGTAATGAGTTCAATGGATGCTTCCTCCCTGGAGGTGTTTAAGGCCAGGCTGAATGAGGCCTTGAGCAGCCTGCTCTAGTGGGAGGTGTCCCTGCCTATGGCAGGGGGTTGGAGCTGGATGATCCTTGAGGTCCCTTCCAACCTAAACCATTCTATGAGTTCAAGTTTGAAATAGTGAAGCCATGGGTTAATTTTGTAGGTCATATTAAATCTGTGCCAATAGTTCTTTGTGCTGGCACATTATGTGTTCACCTACCACTGTTAAAGGGGTAGAGACTCTTAAAAGTGTCTTATTAGCTCTATTTTATTGAAACCTTTATATTCCAAGTGCTGGAGAGACACTGCTGATGAAGATTTCATGTGCAGTGGCTTCAGGCAGAAGGGAACATTGTGTCTAACTTTCAGAACCTTTCCCAGTTATGTAAAATAACTTCACATTTCATCTTTTTTGAGAGTTGGAGCTTAGGCCTTTCTGAGGCCATCAAGCTGGCAGTCTACTGCATGGAAAGGTTTACCGAGATACAGGACAAGGGAGGTTATTCTTCCCTTGTGCTCAACACTGGTCAGGCCACACCTTGAGTGCTGTGCCTAGGTGGCCAAGAGGGCCAAAGGCATCCTGGCCTGTATCAGGAACAGTGTGGCCAGCAGGAGGAGGGAGGTTATTCTTCCCCTGTACTCAACACTGGTCAGGCCACACCTTGAGTGCTGTGTCCAGTTCTGGGCTGCTCAATTCAAGAGAGATGTTGAGGTGCTGGAAGGTGTCCAGAGAAGGGCAACAAAGCTGGTGAGGGACCTGGAACACAAACCCTATGAGGAGAGGCTGAGGGAGCTGGGGTTGCTTAGCCTGGAGGAGGAGGCTCAGGGCAGACCTCATTGCTGTCTACAACTACCTGAAAGGAGGTTGTAGCCAGGTGGGGTTGGTCTCTTCTGCCAGGCAACCAGCAACAAGACAAGGGGACACAGCCTCAAGTTGTGCCAGGGGAGGTCTAGGCTGGATGTCAGGAGGAAGTTCTTCACAGAGAGAGTGATTGGCATTGGAATGGGCTGCCCGGGGAGGTGATGGAGTCGCTGTCATTGGAGGTGTTGAAGAAGAGCCTGGCTGAGGCACTTAGTGCCATGGTGTAGTTGCTTGGCTAGGGCTGGATGCTAGGTTGGACTGGATGATCTTGGAGGTCTCTTCCAACCTGTTTGATTCTGTGATTTAAGATTTACAGTCAAAGCATATTAGATAATCTAAAATACATGCTTACCTTTTCATGTGAGTTCATATAATGAACAATCAACGTAGAAAATAGTGTTCTTAAAAAGGTTGCAATAGAAATTCCACAACAGTAAAATGATGGAATCAAAAACTGGTAAGGTTTGCCAACATTATGGGAGGTGAGATTTTAGGGCTTGCCATGGTATGCTTTATCTTGCTCTTTGTAAATGAAGTTAAGTTGAAGTTTGTTGCTTTGATTTCTCTGTTTGTTTTCTTTTCCTGGAGACAGCATTTGTTTGGGGTTGTTGTGTTCTGTTTGTGGTTTTTATTCTCTGCTTAATTAAGTTGAGAGAGCAATTGTGGTTTCATTTATATTGATATGGATCTGGAATAACTAAATGAAATTCATATGCAGTTAGTCCAGAATTGATGGGATAGAAAAAGAGAACCTAGCTACAGTATTCATTGATGAGCAGGATGGAGATGAGACTTAAATGTGGGAGAATTTATTTCACATCCAGATACTTCTGTTAAATACAGATTTCTGCTTTAGAAAAAGACTTAAAAGACAAGACCTAGACCTGAGTAAGGCATTTGACTCTGTCCCACATGACATCCTGGTCACCAAACTGGAAAAGCACAAACTGGATGGGTGGAGCACTCACTGGATAAGGAATTGGCTGGATGGTCGCATGCAGAGAGTGGTGATCAATGGCACAATGTCCACCTGGCGACCGGTGACAAGTGGTG
>WAAF01008177.1:103233-119826 GCA_013400475.1 Tricholaema leucomelas
AGGGAGGTTGTGGATGCTTTCTCCCTGGAGGTGTTTAAGGCCAGGCTGGATGAGGCCTTGAGCAAGCTGCTCTAGTGGGAGGTGTCCCTGCCTATGGCAGGGGGTTGGAGCTGGATGATCCTTGAGGTCCCTTCCAACCTAAACCATTCTATGATTCTATGATTCTATGATAAGTTTGGGAGATAAGATGAGTGAAGAAAGTTCACCTTTGATCTGCACTTATGCTGCTACAGGAGATATCTTTTGCCAACCTAATACTCAAGAAAGTTTCTAGAGAGCAGCTGAGCCTGTAGGTCCAACTGTTCACTGCTCCACTCTGGGCTCTGTATTCCTGCTGTTGTCCTCACTTAGAAAGTGGCAGGCCTGCAGATGTTTGGTCAGCCAGTCCATGCAGCTGGACTGAAAACTTGTGAGAAAACCCCCACGCTTCACAGCTCCAGGGTATCTCCATCAGCTTCATCAGCCAGTTCACCTGGCAGTTGTATTCCAGTTTGTGTTCTATCAGTGGGGCAAAAGGTAGGAGGGGTTGGGTGAGAGTGGGGTAAGACATGGGTCCTGCATTCCTGGCCCCAGCCTGAGTGAGCATGGACAGTTAGCTAGTAGATATAATGAGGTCTCTTCTGGCTAGTTAGTTTAATTTTATCTGTGATGAAAGAGGTGCTGGTTATTCCTAAAATAGGTAGGACTATTCCTAGGTTCTGGATAAAGTGTGTGCCTCTGTACCCAGAACTGCTGTCTGCCTGTCCTGGGAGGGCATGATAGGTCTTGAAACAGCAGGAGGTTGGCACTTTTACCTGTTTCCTCAGAATGGGGATTTTAAGCTGCTGAATTCAGGAAAAGCACAGTTAAAGCTCCAAATCAGCTAAGTAGTTTGCTTTTCTTGAATGTTGATTAGTGCCAGAGAACATTAATTTTGTGTTTTTCTTCTGAATTTATTAAAGGACCAGAACTGCTTGGTGCTTCAGGCTCTTCAATCAACCAAATGAAAGCCCAGAAAACTGGTGAGTAAACACTATAGTGTGAAAGAGAACTAGTGATCACTAAAAACCTGATTCAGTAACTGCACGTCAGCATGAGGAGAAACAGAATCATAGAATCAGTCGTGGTTGGAAGGGACCACAAGGTTCATCTACTTCCATCCCCCCAGCCAGGGCATCCAGGAGTGCCAGGACATCTCATTGAAGAGTGCATCCACAAGCTTCCTGGGCAACCTGTGCCAGGGTCTCCCTACCCTCACTCTCAAGAATTTCTTCCTTCTCTCCACTCTCAATCTCCCCTCCTTAAGGGTTGGAAGAGACCTCAAAGCTCAGTCAGTGTCAACTCCCCTGGCCTAGGCAGAGAGACACTTCTCACCAACACAAGGCTCATCAAGCCTGGTCCTGAACACCTCCAGGGAGGTTGTGGAGCACAGAATCTTTAATCACATTGGGTGATTCTGTGCTCCACAACCTCCCTGAGCAACCTGTGCCAATGTCTCACCACCCTCAACTTACATTGAGGTGACAGAGCACTGAAACAACCTGTCCAGGGAGGTTGTGGAGTCTCCTTCTCTGGAGAATTTGAAAACCCACCTGGATGCATTCTTGTGTAAACTACTCTAGGTGATACTCCTGCCTTGGCAATGGGGTTGGCCTCGATGATCTCTGGAGGTCCTTTCCAACCTCTAATGTTAATAATTAGTACCACTGCACCTGTGGCATGGTTACCCTTCAGCACTTTTAAAACATACTAGAAAAAAGCCTTGCTGCTCATCCTAGAGGTCAGACAACTGGCTGCTTTAAATAACACAGGAGTATAGTAAAAGTGCTGAAGTAGCTTCTTGCTCTTTCAAAGTAGGGCTGGCCATAGGGCATTAGCTCATTCCAACTGTCACGTTGCATGTGGGGGCCAGAGGCAGTCTCAGACAGGTAGCAGTTCTGACAGGAGATAGGTCAAAAATTGCACCTCTGAACACTACATGCTATGTGACACCCATTGAGTGAGTTCATGGTCATTTGCTCTACTTAGACTTTACCTAAATTCCCTCTTGAGTTGCTGTCTTGTCCTGTTTAGTACTTGAGTACATGCTCTGTCTCAAGGCTTGTAGCAAGCTGACCAAACACTGACTAAAGAAGATAATGTGGATAGAAGTAATTAAGAGAGAGTGGTTGGCATTGGAATGGGCTGCCCAGGGAGGTGGTGGAGTCACCGTCCCTGGGGGTGTTCAAGCAAAGCCTGGCTGAGGCACTTAGTGCCATGGTCTGGTTGACTGGCTAGGGCTGGGTGCTAGGTTGAACTGGATGATCTTGGAGGTCTCTTCCAACCTGGTTGATTCTATGATTCTATCAAGTAATACAAAGAGATGTCACTCTGCTCACACAGACAGGCAGATTCTGCTCACACAGGACAGACTTAATCCTATGGGGTCATCATTAGAGGAAATACCACACATGCTGTCAAAGAGGTGTAGCAGTGTAGTTGTATCACTGGCCTCACAAATTCACTTAGGCTATGTAGTTTCCAGTCTAGCATTAAAATAGCCAAGGCTATCACCCATGCTTGTGGGTTTTGGAATCATGTGAGTTTGTTTTTCAATAGTCACCTCCAAATAGCAGCCCAAAGCTGTCACTGCATTCCAGTACCTGAAACGGGGCTGCAAGAAAGCCAGAGAGGGACTGTTTATAAAGGCCTGAAGTGATAGGATGAGGGGCAATGGTTTGAAATTAGAGTAGATTTAGAGTGGATGTTAGGGAAGTGTTTTTTACAGTGAAGGTGGTTGAGCACTGGAACAGGTTGCCCAGAGAGGCAGTTGAGATGTTATTCAACTTGAGGCTCCACAGGGCTCTAGGTGACCTAATCTAGTTGAGGATGTCCCTGTTCACTGCACAAAGGCTGGAAGAGATGACCTTTAGAGGTCTCTTACAACCCATATGATTCTATGAATATCAGCAGAGATTGTACAGACAAAAATTTTGTATGCCTAAAGGTGGGAGACTCCCAGAGGTTAGTGAGGCACTCTCCACTATCAGCCAGTGCCCCAGTGTGTATCCAAGTGTGCTAGTTTGAGCCTAGCTGGGATGTTTTGGTGAGAAGAACTAGATGATAGGCTGGGAAATGAAAACAATGGTGAGGTCTACTTCGATCACAGTCTTGCTGAGATGTGTAAAGAAGAAAGGCAAAACAAAAGATAAAGTCACTTCTGCTTTGCCTGCTGGGGAGAGCTGAGGCTGCTGGCTGAACTCCATCTTGCTTTCTAACCTCACCCTCCATTTGCTTTGGCTTATTTCACCTTTGCTTCTTAGTCCTCTTGGCCGAACCTCCATTCTTCCTTAGGACTGGGGTAAGGTTGAGAGGGGTAGGGGGAAGGTGAGGGGTGGTTGAGAGCCCCTCCTGGGGACTCAGGTTTCTGGGAGGGGAGTTGTGTTTCTGTATTACCTTTTACCTTGTCTATTTCTGTATATATATTTGTATGTACTGTAAATATCTGCTTGCAAATTGTGCCAGCTGTAAATATAAGCTTCATTCAAATTTCCAGAGCTGGCTGAGTCTAGTCTGGGTGATTTCTGAAGTGTGGGGGGCGGGGAACACCCAAACCACCACACCAAGGATACTGCACTATGTTAAATTATTGAATTTCCAACCTTGGTTGAATAAATTACTCTTATTTTCTGTGGAAGGTTGCTATCTATTATTAAATGATTCCTGCATTCAACATGTGAAGCAGTGCTTAGCAGAAGTACTGCTTTACAGTGACAAGCAAACTCTACAATCTATAGTCTTACTTTTCCTGGATGAAAGGTACTATAAAGATGTAACTGATTAATACTTTCTCAATATGTATCTGTGGTGGGTTTTTTTTCTTTTAAAGACATAAATTATTGTGTTTTATTTTTTAAGTTTCTTTATTATTAATTTGTATTTTATTGTTTGGTTTTAATATTTGTTATTTAAGCAAGTGGCTTAAATATTTAGTGTGAAATTAATAGGTCAGATCTCACTGAAGTGTCAGACTGACAGTTCTAGAAACAAAAAAGTTGCTGCATTGTTTGAAAATTGAGTATATCTCTAAATGGTATATATATATACATAGTGTGTGTGTGTATATATATATATATACACACTCTATATATATATAGAGTGTGTGTGTATATATATACACACTCTCTCTCTATATATAGAGTGTGTGTGTGTGTGTATATATGTATACACACACATATATATAGTGTGTATATATATAGTGTATATATCATAGAAACAACCAGGCTGGAAGAGACCTCCAAGATCATCCACTCTAACCTATCACCCAGCCCTATCCAGTCAACTAGACCATGGCACTAAGTGCCTTATCCAGGCTTCTCTTGAATGCCCCCACGGATGGTGACTCCACCACCTCCCTGGGCAGCCCATTCCAATGCCAATCACTCTCTCTGCCAACAACTTCCTCCTAACATCCAGCCTAGACCTTCCCTGGCACAACTTGAGACTGTGTCCCCTTGTTCTGTTGCTATATATAGTATATGTTATAGTATCTGAGATAGGTGCTTTCTGAGTGTGGTGGTTTGGGTGTTCCCTGCCCCCCCACACTTTAGAAATCACTCAGGCTAGACTCAGCCAGCTCTGGAAATATGAATGAAGCTTATATGTACAGCTAGCATAATGTACAAGCAGATAGTTACAGTATATACAGTTATAGACAGAAATAGACAAGGTAAAAGGTAATACAGAAACACAACAGCCCTCCCAGAAACCTGAGTCCCCAGGAGGGGCTCTCAACCACCCCTTCACCTTCCCCCTACCCCTCTCAACCTTACCCCAGTCCCAAGGAAGAATGGAGGTTCAGCCAGGGGGGTTAAGAAGCAAAAGTGAATTAGCCAAAGAAAATGGAGGGTGAGGGTAGAGAGCAAGATGGAGTTCAGCCAGCAGCCTCAGCTCCCCAGCAGGCGAAGTGAAGTGACCTTATCTATGTTTTGACTTATAGTTTTACACATCTCAGCGAGCCTATGAGTGAAGTAGACATCAGCATTGTTTTCATTTCTCAGCCTATGATCTGGTTCTTCTCACCAAAACATTCTAGCTTGCTTCAAACTAGCACACTGAGTAATAGAAATTCATATTTTCATTGAAATGGGAGCAAAAAGAATCACCTGAAAATGGTATATTCTAGGAACAGAGGTGTTTTATGTTGACCATTGTCCCTTTCACAGCATAAATCAAGGTTCTTAAAAAAAGCCAAAACAAAGCAAAAAAACCAACCAAACAAAAAACCCAAAACCAAACCCCCCTCAAAAAAAAATCCTGACAAATACAAACAAAAACCCACCAAAGCCACAACTGAATTTTAAAAGTGTTTTAATCAGTGTAGGTTGTTTTTTTTTTTTTGAGCTCAGCATAACACATCGGTGCTGAAAGGCAGATGAAATTACAGAGCTGTATGGGAATAGAGTTAGTATGGCAAAATATTAATAAGAATTATTTTAATCTGCTTTGCATTGCCAAGAATCTTTAGCTTGAGAGAAGCTGTCACAAAGATGTGAGGCGCTAGGAGGAGTAGATGGCATTGACAGTGCTAAACAAAATTATATGCAAAGCAGAACCGAAATGACAATTCTGCAGCGGTGTCTGTGCGAAGCTCAAGAGGAAGGTTATGGATGAAATTCGAAACAACAGATCCAGGACTGGTGTAATTATTGTGCTGAGCTATTACTGTAAAGTCTTTATTTAGCTGAGGCTTCCAGGGTACCACATGTAATGAAGTTAGATGCTCTTACCTAATTTGAAGCTGCATGCTCGTATAGGTTGATTCCTCTTGGCAGTGCTGCCGTGTCTTGTTGAATCTTTGGAGAGCATCATGCTTTAGGAAGGTGATGTTAGATGTGTAACTTCACTGGATCCTGATGGATTTAGAGGGTTTATTTTGGCAGTGTAGACAGAAAGTAGACTGATAACATGTTTCATGATTCGTGGGGATGTGAGCTACACATGACCCTCATCTGTGTAGAGAAGTTTGAATGACTTCATCTGAGGACAGCACCTGACTGTGATGCAGCTGGGCAAGTTGTCTCTTCATCACTGCTCAGAGTCAGTGCTCTGCAGTCATTTCCTAAGCTACCTACCTACCATGGACCTTAAAGCATTTGATAAATTGGGAATATCTGGGCCTTTTGTGATGCTTGTACTCTTATACCTTGCCAAACACTAGGTCAAACTTTACTCTGTTCAGTTCCACAGTGTGTACTTGTGTTGGAAATGAATAATTGGTTATTAATTATGAATATTAATTTTGTTATTATTCAAAATTCAGGACAATTTCCTGAGATTCTTTGGATTTTCAGTCAACAGGAAGTAGTTGCACCAGGGGTATTTGTGATCATGGAATTAAACAGTTTAAACAATCAGAACTTGGAAAAATAGGAATGCAAAACCAGAAAAATTCTAACTGTGTTTATGGAGCCTTAGCATTAACTGCAGCAGATGTACTCACAACACTTCAGTTCCTAAGTGTCCCATACAAAGAAGCTTCCAAAACTCGTGATAATGATCCTGGGGTAAAATACTGTATAGGGTTAACACTCCAGGGGGAGTAATGCTGAACCTGACCCTAGGTGGTCTTGGCCACTCTGCAGGGGTGGGTCTGATCACCACCAGGTGATGGTTAGCCCACTCCCCCTTCCTGTCCCATAAAAGCAGGGGGACTTCCTGTTTCACTCGCTCTCTGCGCTCCCTGCCTTCCTGAATACCAACGTTACCATCTGTTCCTGGTTCTCTTTGTTTTACCACTTGGCCATCACCCACGAGGTGGACAAAGACATCACCATCAAAATTGGGTTGTATTTATACATTTTGTATTTGCTTTTCCCTTCCCTGTATCCTTTGTAACTTCCCAACCTCAGATATCTTTTTAAGTTATTGTTAAGCTTTTCCTTTTAACTTCCTAATCAAGTGAGATTCATTTATTTAGGTGTGCTTACTTCTCTCTCTCTCTCTCTCCATCTAATCCCTTTCTTTTGGGAAAGCAGGGGGAAGAAGGAGGGGCACTTTATAAAATTGTCATTGGTTCTATCAAATTTATCTGAGTCTCTGGGAATTTAAATTAGAACCCAGACAGATACAAAATATTCCAGGCAGAAGGAAGGAGAGAAGAACTGAGTTGGTGCTGATGAACTAGTGCAAGCTGCATACACGTGGCCACTGTGTTTCTCAGTTAACAAGCCGTGAATGAGATGCTGCTTCCAGTGGAGGGTCAGTGCTAAAAGGCAGTTTCTAAATCACTACCCATTAAACACATCAGTTTGAAAATGAAGCTGGCCAATAGGCACCAGCATCATTGTTCTGGCCAATGAATTCAAAGCTTCATGCCTTGTTGCATAAAGGCATGTGGAGGGCTAGTGCAAGACACCTGACACATGGTGCTAAGCCTCTAGCCCTCAAGGCTTTGCTGAGGCTAAACCCTTACTGTTTGCTCTTCTACTCAACTTCTTGGACCCGCAACAGGAGGAGAGCAAGGGTTAAACTGGCCCAGCAGGATTTATGCCCTCCCAGGAGAATACCTTGTGAACTTGTTTTCTGGTAATTCCTAGAATTGTAAACTGGTGTTAAGGCCTTCTCACTCAGAAGCCTGCACTTCTGTCCAGATACTCTGTAGCTTGCAGAATTGGGCTGCATCTTCATGATATCATAAATTCCAGTTTAGTACTCTTAATACTGAAAAATTGCTATGGGCTCATGGCAAAAATGCTGACCCTGTGTAAAACCCTTTGCAGGTCCTGATAAGATTTAAAACTATTGGCAAGTTAATTTTATACCAGTTCATTTGTGCTGAACAGGTATTATTATACTCTGTATAAGAATAACAGGTATTATTATATTCTGTACTCTGCACTGGTTAGACTGCACCTTGAGTACTGTGTCCAGTTCTGGGCCCCCAGTATAAGAGGGACATTGAGATGCTTGAGTGTGTCCAGAGAAGGGCAACGAGGCTGGTGAGAGGCCTCGAGCACAGCCCTACGAGGAGAGGCTGAGGGAGCTGGGGTTGTTTAGCCTGGAGAAGAGCAGGCTCAGAGGAGACCTTATTGCTGTCTACAACTACCTGAGGGGTGGTTGTAGCCAGGAGGAGGTTGCTCTCTTCTCTCAGGCAGCCAGCACCAGAACGAGAGGACACAGCCTCAGGCTGCGCCAGGGGAAATTTAGGCTTGAGGTGAGGAGAAAGTTCTTCACTGAGAGAGTCATTGGCTACTGGAATGGGCTGCCCAGGGAGGTGGTGGAGTCGCCATCCCTGGAGCTGTTCAAGGCAGGATTGGACGTGGCACTTGGTGCCATGGTCTAGCCTTGAGCTCTGTGGTAACAGGTTGGACTTGATGATCTGTGAGATCTCTTCCAACCTTGGTGATACTGTGAGACTGTGATATTTGTCTTTTGTAGCCAGAGTAATGTTCCATAACAGTGTGAGCCTGAAGTCTGAATTTCAGAGTTTCTGTTTTGGCTAACTTTAGAAATGCAACTGGATGAATCCAGGCTCAGGTCCACACACTTCAGCATAATGATGACAATAAGAGAAGAGCACTTCCAGCACCGTGTATGTCAAGGGCTGTTAAACAATGCTATAAACAGCAGATACATAGGAAGTTGAAATTGCTATCTCATAATTTTATGACAATAACTTTGACAGAAAATTATGACACTATGCTATATTCAACTATCATTTGCCCCTAAAGTAAAATGAAAAGCAACAGAACTGAATTTAAAATGCTTTGAAGCAGAAACACTGAAATAGAGATGGGGGATGGGAGTGGTAGCAGGGAAAGATGCTCAGGAATGGTTGGAAGAGCACTTTGTGGACGTCATCAGTACATTTTGGTTTAAAAGTAACTTGCTATTTTTGGGCACAGGGAAGAGTGGAGCTGTGACTAGTATTTAAGTAAGATCCTAGTTTGCCTTTGAAGATGGCATAGTTGCAGCTGGTTGGGGATTGGCTTGCTTTGTGTGTCTGTGCCAACAGGAGCAGGGAGGTCATTCTGCTCCTGTACTCTGCACTGGTTAGACCACACCTTGAGTACTGTGTCCAGTTTTGGGCCCCCCAGTTTAAGAGGGACATTGAGATGCTTGAATGTGTCCAGAGAAGGGCAACAAGGCTGGTGAGAGGCCTCGAGCACAGCCCTACGAGGAGAGGCTGAGGGAGCTGGGATTGTTTAGCCTGGAGAAGAGGAGGCTCAGGGCAGACCTTATTGCTGTCTACAACTACCTGTAGCCAGGAGGAGGTTGCTCTCTTCTCTCAGGCAGCCAGCACCAGAACAAGAGGACACAGCCTCAAGCTATGCCAGGGGAAATTTAGGCTCAAGGTGAGGAGAAAGTTCTTCACTGAGAGAGTCATTGGCTACTGGAATGGGCTGCCCAGGGAGGTGGTGGAGTCACCGTCCCTGGAGCTGTTCAAGGCAGGATTGGACGTGGCACTTGGTGCCATGGTCTAGCCTTGAGCTCTGTGGTAAAGGGTTGGACTTGATGATCTGTGAGGTCTCTTCCAACCTTGGTGATACTGTGAGACTGTGTTTCTAAATGATATTTGGGGCAACAACGTGGGCTGTTCATTTTTAGACCACTGTGAAATACTAATTCTTATGGCATATAGGAATTTCTAAAGGCAGTGTATTTTCCTTCGATACTAATCGACTTATGCTGTAAAACTCACACCTGGAAGAACCGGTCCTATTCTGGCTGTCCTTGCCACATTTTCTTCCCTAGTTTAATTTAGCTCTGTAGTCTAGTTGCAGTAGTAGGGCTTCTGTTTTTCTTCTCTTTCAAGGTGAAGTGTGATGTTCTCCAAAACATGACTAAATGGGACTCTCATGCAGAGAAGATTATGGGCTTGGCTTGGTCCATTTTTTCTGGACAAAGAAGTAGTCTCGGCAAATAAAAAGCCTTCCTAAAGTACGATCTTAGAAAACAAGACACAGTGAGTTGTTGGACCTCTTATTTGGCTGCAGTAATATAAGAGTACTCCACAGGGTTGAGGACGTTGTGATGGTTTGGGAGTTATCTGCCCCCCCCACTCTTATGAAATCACCCAGACTAGACTCAGCTGGCTGGAAGATAAGGAATGAAGCTTTATATGCACAGCTTAGCACAATATACAAGCAGATAGTTACAATATTTACAGCTATAGACAGAAATATTCAAGTTAAAAGTAATCCAGAAACACAACAGCCCTCCCAGAAACCAGAGTCCCCAGGAGGGGCTCCCAGCCACCCTTTCACCTCCTTTCCACCCCTTTACCTTTTCCCCAAGTTTGCCTTATATACAAGGTGAGTTTGGAGGACCAGCTCAGGGGTTAGAAGCAGAATTAGTTGGGTTACACAGCAAAAGCCCAGAGAGAAAAGCACAGACAATGACTCCTACAGATAGAGACTCTCACTCTGTCTTATCTATGTTTGTGTTCTTGTTTTTATATGTCTCAGTGAACCTATGGGTGAAGTAGACATCACCATTGTTTTCTTTTCACAGCCTATGGTCTAATTTCTCTCATTAAAATATTCCAATTAGCCTCAAACTAGCACAGACATTCAGATATTGCTGCCTTCAGCTCCTCCGAGTTTCCTGAATTTCCTCATGTTCATCAGAATTCAGCAGCAGTGAGAAGCTGCCAGTTTTCATAGCAACAACCAGAAACCTGAAGTGAAAGGTAACATGGACCTGTTGTAAGGACTAAGAGAATCAGAATGAAGGCTGAATGACACTGATGCCTTTATGATAAACACTGGCGGGTCAAACTCTCAGCCCAACTGTACTCTAGGAAATTACAGTTATAGTTAGGAGAAAGAAATAAAAAGCCCTGAAATTTCCCTGTCACATTGCATTTATTTAATTATGTTTACTCTGTCACTGTTGTCTTTTCAGCTTTTCCTTCACTGTATGTTTCTTTCTGAGTCTTGACACGATAGGCAATACTGTTGAGGTGGCACATCAGGGTAGAAAAAAGACTTCTAGGAAAGTCTTATGGTTGTCAGCACAACAATTGAGGTGTTCTAAACTTTTACTTAAAATGTTAGGTCCTTTTTATCTCTTACCTCACAATTTTATCTATCATTTTGTCCTCTGAAGCACAGCATTCTGTATCTCTTCTCAGTCCCTATGACTTCTCTTTCATGCTTGGGCTTTTACATGAAAGAAAAATTGGCAGTGCTCTTCTACTCACAAGGGGTTGTCCCAGTTCATCCTGCACATGTCTGTCCTTGGGTGTGTGATGGTTTGGGTGTTGCCTGTCCCCCAACACTTAAGAAAATCACCTAGACTAGACTCAGCCACTGGAAATTTGCATGAAGCTTTATACTTACAGCTTAGCACAATATACAAGCAGATATTTACAACATACACAGCTGTAGACAGAAATATACAAGTTAAAAAGGTAATACAGAAACACAACAGCCCTCCCAGAAACCTGAGTCTCCAGGAGGAGCTCCCAACCATCCTTCCACCTTCTCCCCACCCTTATACCTTACCCTGAGCTTTCCCTTATGCTCAAGGTAGGTTGGAGGGTTGGCCAGGCAGGTTAGGAAGGAGATGGATTAGTCACACAGACGGTAGGTTAGGTTAGAGAGAAGTTCATGCAGCCCCAAGATACAGAGAGAGACTCCCTTATCTACATTTATGTTCTTGTTCTTATACATCTCAGCAAGCCTATGAGTGCAGCAGTCGTCACCATTGTTTCCTTTTCACAGCCTGTAATTCTTCTCACCAAAATATCCCAGCTAGGCTCAAACAAGCACAGGGTGACACGTGCCAGTCTTGTGCCAGTCTGTGGTGGGCTCTATTGTTTGGACAATCTAGTTCTAAATACAATACTTACATAAAATTATTGAAGATAAAACCCAAAAATGCTAATGCAATGTGTTATACAAAAGGGGACTGCTGAATGAAAAGGTGGATTTGAGAAGTCACTTCTTTGTACTGTTGCCAGTAAATGAGCCCAGCTTCATTTTAAGACAAGTCATTTATTCACAGTGGCATTCAAATATGTATTTTAGTGTTTTGCTGAGTCAGTCTCAGGGATCTGTTTTTCACATTACATTAAACTATAGAAATTACTCACACATGGCTTTGGAGCATAAGTCACCTTTTGGAGATATTAGCCTTGCAAAATAAACAAGTCTAAACTTCAGAGGGAAGACAGCCACATTAATTTTTTATGTTTTATGTACTGCAGCCAAGCTTTCCTCTTCCAGTAAAAAGCTCTGAGATGAATTCAAGTGTATATAGAGTCATAGAATGGTTTAGGTTGGAAGAGACCTCAAAAATCATCCAGGTCCAACCCCCTGCCATAGGCAGGGACACCTCCCTCTAGAGCAGGTTGCTCAAGGCCTCATCCATAAACACCTCCCGGCAGGGAGCAGCCACAACCTCCCTGGGAAACCTGTGCCAGTGTCTCACCACCCTCACTGCAAAGAACCCTTTCCTAACATCTACTTTGGATCTCCCCTCTGCCAGTTTAAACCCATTCTCCCTCGTCCTGACATTACCAGACCTTGTCAATAGTCCCTCCCCAGCCTTCCTGTAGACCCTCTTCAGATACTGGAGGACCACTATAAGGTCTCCTCAAAGCCTTCTCTTCTCCAAGCTGAAGAGTCCCAACTCTCTCAGCCTGTCCTCATAGCAGAGCTGCTGCAGCCCTCTGAGCATCTTTGTAGCCTCCTCTGGACTGGCTCTGACAGTTCCATGTCCTTCTTGTGTTGGGGGCTCCAGAACTGCACACAGTACACCAGGTGGGGTCCGATGATTTAATTGTTCTCTAACGTGGCCTTGGTGATTTGGAGGATGCAGAATTCATGCTCATCTCATCAGAAAGCTTTTAAGTATCCAGCTTAATTGTGGTGGAATGGCATATATTTGCAAGCCAGGAGGAGGCCTGAAAGAAATGTACTTTAGCATCAAACTCTTTCTTCAGGAATGGGAGAGGATTTTTAAATTAAAATTACATTCTTGGAGATGTCTTTCCTTGAAACAGGCTCTCCAGGATGTCTTTGAGTAATGAACTGTAAGTTGCACCAGAGTTGTTAGCACAATCCTGTTCCACTAGAGAGGTATGAGTCATATGCTTAAAACTCAACAAGGTATTTACTTAGTTTGCAGTGCTGCCAATCCAGGATCATCTCAGCCCAATAATTGCTTGTTATGGTAAAAAATTACTACAAACCAGTTCTACTGCTCTGACTGACTTTTCTCAGCTAGCTAAAATGAGTGCTTCCAAATCCTTATCAACACAATGAATCTCATTCTCATGTAATGCAGGCTTTTATTAGAAAACCATGGGCCTATGTCTGATGATTCTGCAGGTATGGGCAAGATTAATGTGTGTCATTCTCTCTGGGATTCTGCACATTCCTTATTTCTCACAGCTCCTTCACGTTTAGGGTGGACATTAGTTTAATCACAGCAGTCCTGCCAGTCATGCCGAGTCATCCTTGGAGACATAACCTTGGCTATTAATGAATTATGCTCCAAAGTTGTTAATGAATTCAGGTTCAGGGCATCTTAATATATATTCCTTGTTTGTATCACATGCTGTACCTGTACTGTGGTGAAGTAAATTATTGTCTTTAGTAGGCTGATACTTGTGGCATGCTTGAAAAGATGGCTGAATTCTCTGAAGCTGTGGTCCTCTAAGGTTAGGATCCCTATCACTTCATGAACTAATTGCAAATTCTAGAATAGATAGAACTGCTCAGCAGCTTACAACATTGATGCTTTCTGTGCTTTTTTCCCTTATCAAATCCCTACAGATTGCATAAAGTAAATATTTCTCTCATTTTTCAGAAGATCAAAGTGAATAACACTCTCAGGGGTGACAGGTAGCCAGAAAAGTGTAACAAAGCTGGTGAGGGGCCTGGAGCACAGCCCTGTGAAGAGAGGCTGTGGGAGCTGGGGGTGTGCAGCCTGCAGAAGAGGAGGCTCAGGGCATACCTCATTGCTGTCTACAACTACCTAAAAGGGGGTTGTAGCCAGATGAGGATTGGCCTCTTCTCCCAGGCAACCAGCAATAGAACAAGGGGACAGTCTCAAACTGTGCCGGGGAGGTCTGGTCTGTATGTTAGGAGGAAGTTGTTGCCAGAGAGAGTGATTGGCATTGGAATGGGCTGCCCAGGGAGGTGGTGGAGGCACCATCCCTGGAGGTGTTCAAGAAAAGCCTGGATGAGGCACTTAGTGCCATGGTCTGGTTGACTGGATAGGACTGGGTGCTAGGTTGGACTGGATGATCTTGGAGGTCTCTTCCAACCTGCTTGATTCTATGGTTCTATGAATGTCATCTGCAACAGAGCACAGGGACTGGAGTAACACATTTCTGATTGTCTCCACTCAAGAAGTCACACTTCAGTCCTTGTTCCTGTTTTAACTGGAAAAATTCACTGTGCTAACTGGTGCATTGGTGCAGAAGCAGCAGCACTAAAACTGTCCTCATTTTCTTCCTGCCAACCAGTCAGGGAGCAAGCAGTCGGGCAGGAGGTGTTTTCCTTCTCAGTGCAAGCAGACTGCAGTCTTCACAGGAGAGTTACTGCCTTTTTATGCTTCAGCAATGCTTTATCTCAGTTTTCAGCCTATGAATATAAACATTAGTTGGGGAAAATGAAAGATTTTCTCATTGATAAGCTGTGAAATTGAATTCTTCTTTGATCTTTGCTGGAAAAGATTGTACACATAGGTTTCTCTGTTCAGGGAAAATGGGGGATTAGTTGCATGAAGCATCTGAAAAGTAAAACAAAAGCCATGACTATTTTCCTAGGAAATAATGGTGTCATGTTAGGCTTTATCTGTGCAATTTATCTATGCATTGTGTAGAAAATAAATCCTTTTAAAGGCTATTGTGAGAAATAATTAAATAGATTAAAAGTGCCACTATTAAAAGCAATCCTCAGAGCTTTTTGTCAGTTATGGCCGGATCCAAAACCCGTTGAAGTCAGTGAAATGGCCTTTCACTGATTTAAGGACGCTTTCACATCGAGTGTACGCTGCATGAAGATTGTTGCATTGCTTTCTCTATCATGCCATGTAGTAGGTATAGTAGATGTTACAGCAAGAATCAAAGGAGCATGTAAACAAAGTCACAAAATCATTTCAGTTGGGAAAGACCTTCAAGATTATAAAGTCCAACTGGTCTCTAACTCTACCAAGTTGAGTGCTAAGCCATGGCCCTCAGCACCACATCTCTGTCTCTTTTGAACAACTTGCTGGGGCACCTGTTCATGTGTTTGAGTACCATTTCAGCCAAGAAGTATCTTCTAACGTTCAACCTAAGCCTCCCCTGGCACAATTTGAGGCCACTTCCTCTTGTCCTATCACTTGTTGCTTGAAATAGGAGACTAATCCTCACCTCACTCCAACCTCCATTTAGTATGGTGTAGAGAGCAAGAAGATCTCCCGTCAGCTTCTTTTTCTCCAGGCTAAAAAGCTCCAATTCCCCAAGCTGCTCACTAGCTTGGTGTAAGTTTGTGGATGACACCAAGCTAGGAGCAGGTGTTGATCTGTTGCAAGGTAGGAGAGCCCTGCAGAGGGACCTGGACAGGCTGGATGGGTGGGCAGAGGCCAATGGGATGAGACTGAACAAGGCCAAGTGCAGGATTCTGCACTTTGGCCACAACAACCCCGAGCAATGCTACAGGCTGTGGACAGAGTGGCTGGAGAGCAGCCAGGAAGAAAGGGACCTGGGGGTACTGGTGGATAGTAGGCTGAAGATGAGCCAGCAGTGTGCCCAGGTGGNCTTCTGCCAGGCAACCAGCAATAGAAGGAGGGGACACAGTCTCAAGCTGTGCCAGGGGAGGTCTAGGCTGGATGTTAGGAGGAAGTTTTTCACAGAGAGAGTGATTGGCATTGGAATGGGCTGCCCAGGGAGGTGGTGGAGTCACCATCCCTAGGGGTGTTGAAGAAAAGCCTGGATGAGGCACTTAGTGCCATGGTCTGATTGCTTGGCTAGGGCTGGGTGCTAGGTTGGACTGGATGAACTTGGAGGTCTCTTCCAACCTGGTTGATTCTATGATTTATGAAAGGATAAAATATTTGGAAAAATCTTGGAAAAAGAGTACAAAACCACATTAATAAGAAAACTGTTAGCATGATGCTATAATAGAAAATCAGCAGACCTGGGGCTGTTTAGCCAAGAAAAGAGAAGACCGAGAAGAGATCACAGAATCATAGAATGGTTTAGGTTGGAAGGGACCTCAAGGATCATCCAGCTCCAACCCCCTGCCATAGGCAGGGGATCTTATTAATGTTTATAAATATATGAATGAGGGATGTCAAGAAAAAGGAGTCAGTCTCTTTTCAATTATCTCCTGTGATAGGAAAAAGGGTAATGGATACAAACTAGAACACAGATCCACTTCAGCATGAGGAAAAACTTCTTTATTGTAAGTGGGGCAGAAAGCTGGAACAGGCTGCCCAGAGAGATTGTGGAGTCTCCTTCCCTAGAGATTTTCAGGACCCGTCTGGATGTGTTTCTGTGTGAACTGCCCTAGTTGATTCTGCTTCAGCAGGTGGGTTGGGCTCAGTGATCTTCAGAGTTCCCTTCCAATCACTACCATTCTAAGATTCTACGAAACTTAGAACTTAGATCGCACCTTGAGTACTGTGTCCAGT
>WAAF01008178.1:0-11161 GCA_013400475.1 Tricholaema leucomelas
CCCCCTCTCCATTTCTGTTTCCTTTTCCCCCCTCCATTTATGTTTTCTTTTCCCCCTCTCCATTTCTGTTTTCTCCCCCCCCCCCCCCATTTCCCCTCAGCATTTCCATAAGCAGCAACTTGGAATCTTCTCTTTCTACCTCCCACCTCTCTTTCCAGCTCATTTTATCTCTAGGTGATTAGGCTTAAATGGGTTCTTCTCACTCGGGATGCCCAACTTTTATGCCAGCCCTTTGGTGAAGGACACAGAAGCCATAATTGTCTGTACTCCAGGTTCTATTTTTCCCTGGTGACATTCCAGCAGCTTGGGGCTTTTTACAACATTCCCTTTTTTGTGTTTTGGGTTTTTTTCCCCTCTTTCACTTTCCCTGCACTGCTTTAGGAGTCAGAAGGAAATGCAGGGAAAAAAAACTCAGATGTGGCTTGAAAACTTTGGGGAATATTGAGATGTCCTCATGGAATGGGTTGGAAGGGACCTGCAAGAGCAGCTAGATCCAAAGGACACTTCCCACTAGCCCAAGATGCTCAGGGCTTCATCCAGCCTGGCCTTGGACACCTCCAGGGAGGTTGTGGCGCACAGAAGCACAGAATGAGATCTTTGATCCCATTCTGTGCTTCTGTGCTCCACAACCTCCCTGGGCAACCTCTGCCAGTGTCTCACCACCCTCACTCTCAAGGATTTCTTCCTCCTCTCCACTACTCAGTCTCCCTTCTCCCAGCTCCAAGCCATTGTCCTTTGTCCTGGCACTCCCAGCCCTCTTCAAAAGTCCCTCCCCAGCATTCTTGCAGTCCCCTTCAGGTACTGGAAGTCTGCTCTGAGGTCTTCCTGTGGCTTTCTCTTCTTCAGACCTCTACTCAAGGGAAGTTGGCTGGAGGTTGTGGCAAATCTTGATGTCCTCATCAGCCTCAGTAGGCATAGAGCTGCTCTTGGAGCCCTTCTGATTGCCTTACTCATTAGCTGCTGCCTTTCCCAATTAGCTTACAGATCACCACTGTACACCATACTTAGGAGGTCAAACCTCCTCTCAGGGAGCTGTAGAGAGCAATGAGCTCTGCCCTCAGTCTACCCCCCCCTCCCCCCCCCCAGCTCCCCCGGCTCCTACTCCCCAGCCCTGCTTTCCAGACCCTTCCCCAGCTTCATCACCCTTCTCTGGATCTGCTCCAGCAACTCAGTGTCCTTTTTGGAGTGTCCAGCAGTGGTAAAGCCACTCCTGGGCTCAGTTTTGGGGTGTCAGGTGGTGATAAGACTGGAGGGAATGGATCCAAGCTGGAGGAGGGGAGACTTTAACAGAATCTTAGAAACATCCAGCTTGGAAAAACCCCTCAGGGTCACCAAGTCCAACCTATGTCCAGTTCTGGGCCCCCCAGTTCAAGAGGGACAGAGAACTGCTGGAGAGAGTCCAGCACAGAGCCACAAAGGTGCTGAAGGGAATGGAACAGCTCTGTTAGGAGGAGAGCCTGAGGGAGCTGGGGCTGTGCTGCTGGCAGAGGAGGAGCCTGAGAGGTGACCTCAGCAATGGTTCTCAAGATGTGCAGGTGAGTGGCAGGAGGCTGGAGCCAGGCTCTGCTGGGTGATGCCCAGGGACAGGACAAGGGGCACTGGGTGGAAGCTGAGCCATAGGAAGTTTCATGGAAACAAGAGGAGGAATTTTTTCCCTGTGATGGTGCCAGAACCCTTGAACAGGCTGCCCAGGGGGACTGTGGAGTCTCCCTCTCTGGATATATTCAAACCCACCTGGATGTGCTCCTGTGTGCTCTGCTCTGGGAGATGCTGCTCTGTCAGGGGGCTGGACTGGATGAGCTTTGGAGATCCCTTCCAGCCCCTGACACTCTGTGATGCTGTGATTCTGTGCTTCTATAACCCTACTCTGCATGATTCACCTTAAACCATATCCCCAAGCCCTGCATCCAAACCACCCTTGAACACATCCAGGGAGGGTGACTCCACCACTTCCCTGGGCAGCTCATTCCAGTCCCTGACCACTTTCTCTGTGAAAAGCTTATTCCTAATGTCCAATGTTTCCTAATGCTTTAATAGGACATTAGGAAGAAGTTCTTCAGCATGAAGGTGGTCAGAGTTGGAACAAGTTGCCCAGGGAGGTGGTGGAATCCTCATCCTTGGAGGTATTTAAAGCCAAGCTGGATGAGGCTTGGGGCAACCTGATCTAGTGTGAGGTGTCCCTGGACATGGCAGGGGGCGTCAGGACTGGACAATCCTTGTGGTCCCTTCCAACCCTGACAATTCTAGGTGATTCTCTGTGAAGTCAGGAGCTAGGCCATGTCAGGAGCTAGGCCATGTCAGAAGCTAACCCATGCCAGGACATAACCCTTGTCTGGAGCTAACCCATGTCAGGAGCTAACCCATGTGAGGAGCTAACCCATGTCAGAAGCTAACCCATGTCAGAAGCTAACCCATGCCAGGAGCTAACCCATGTCAGGAGCTAACCCATGTCAAAAGCTAACCCATGCCAGAAGCTAACCCTTGTCAGGAGCTAACCCATGTCAGAAGCTAACCCATGTCAGAAGCTAACCCATGCCAGAAGCTAACCCTTGTCAGGAGCTAACCCATGTCGGGAGTTAACCCATGTCAGGAGCTAACCCATGTCAGGAACAAAGCCATGTCAGGAGCAAAGCCATATCAGGAGCTAACTCATATCAGGAGCTAACCCATGTCAGGAGCTATCCCACGTTGGGAGCTAACTCATGTTGGGAGCTAACCCATGTCAGGAGCTAACTCATATTGGGAGATAACCCCTGTCAGGACCAAACCCAGTCAGGAGCCAAGCCATATCAGGAGCTAACCCATGTCTGGAGCTAACTCATATTGGGAGATAACCCCTGTCAGGACCAAACCCAGTCAGGAGCCAAGCCATATCAGGAGCTAACCCATGTGCCTCAGCCCCCACACCTCTGCCTTCCTGAAACACCTCCAGGTGGAGCTAGGAAAGTGTTAAGACTATTTTCTGGCAAAGGAGAAGAAAAACTCTCTGGAGCTGAACCTTCTTTTGATTTAAGAATGCAATATAACAGCTTTGCAAGTGCTTCAGCTTGCCTTTTAGCAAGGGTTGCTGCTGGAACCAGGGTGAGTTGCTGGAACCAGGGTGAGTTATTATTGCAAGCATTTAAAGCTGGGGGGTGTTCATCTAAACCGCTCCGAAAGCATCGCGGTGCCGCCTTGGGGATTGGCTTGTTGGGGTGGGGGGTTGGTTTGTTTGCTTCTCTATAGTTAGGTCACATTAAATACTACTTGCCAAGTAGCTTCAGAAATAAAAGAGTTGGGGGAGGTGGGGGGGGGGGGGGAGAAGCACACACCCAGGAAACCAAAATATTCCCCCTCCTTTCCCTCAAAGAAGTGATTTAACCTCTGGCATTTACGACATCCTCCAAGGCAATCTCCTGCCCACAGGAATAAACAAACAGCACAACTCCCCCCCCCCCCCCAAAAAAATAAAAAGGGAAAGGAAAAAAACCCTAAAGTCCCAGCTGCCCCCCCCTGGTCGTGACAGGAGGTTGAGAGATGAAGGGGCTAAATGCAGTCCATTTTTGTTGTCTTGCAGCTGGGTTCCTCGTGATGAAATATCCATTGATCCGTTCCATTTTATTGGCTTTAGATGAGCTTTCCCTGATACGCCAGTAGGAAGTCTCTTGTGGGAGACAATTCAATCATTGTAGGGGGGGGAAGAAGAGAGGAACAAGAGAGAGAGGGGAGAGCTAAAAAAAAAATCATTTCATGTACTTTGGAGGTTTGGTTCAGGGTTGGTTGGTTTTTTTTTTCCCCCTGTCCCTTGATATTCTCCACATGTTTGGAGCTTTGAACAGCTGGGGCCAGAGAAAGCATTTAGGAATCGGGTTCTCTATGGTGGATAGATGGACAGACAGATGGTTAGATAGCTAGATAGATGGGTTAGATAGATAATTAGATAGATAGATACATAGATGCATAGATAGTCAGATAGAAAGAGAAATAGATAGTTGCATAGATAGACAGACAGACAGATAGATAGATAGATAGACAGACAGATAGATAGAAAGTCAGATAGATAGATAGTTAGATAGACAGACAGACAGATAGTTAGGTAGCTAGATAGACAGACAGATAGATAGACAGACAGATAGATAGATAGATAGACACATAGATAGTCAGACAGGCAAATAGATAGTCAGATAGATGGATAGATAGACAGACAGATGGTTAGATGGATAGATAGATGGGTTAGATAGGTAATTAGATAGGTAAATAGATATATAGATAGGCAGACAGGCAAATAGTCAAATAGATGGACAGACAGATGGTTAGATAGATAGATAGATGGTTAGATAGGTAATTAGATAGATAGATAGACACATAGATAGTCAGATAGACAGAAAGAGAAATAGATAGATAGTTTCATAGATAGATAGATAGATAGATAGACAGATAGATAGATAGATAGATAGACAGATAGAAAGCCAGATAGATAGACAGATAGATAGACAGACAGACAGATAGATAGTTAGGTAGATAGATAGATAGATAGATAGATAGTTAGATAGACAGACAGACAGATAGATAGATAGATAGATAGATAGATAGACAGACAGACAGATAGACAGATAGATAGACAGACAGACAGATAGATAGTTAGGTCGCTAGATAGACAGATAGATGGACAGACAGATAGATAGACAAACAGATAGATAGTTAGATAGTTAGATAGACAGATAGATAGATAGATGATAAATAGATAGACAGATAGATAGATAGACAGATAGATAGATAGAATCATAGAATCAGTCAGAGGAGGGGAGAGAGGAGAGGAGAGGAGAGGAGAGGAGAGAGGAGAGGAGAGGAGAGGAGAGGAGAGGAGAGGAGAGGAGAGGAGAGGAGAGGAGAGGAGAGGAGGTCCTGTCAAGACTTTCTCTGCAACTGTGAACAGCCTGGAACCACTCCATGGAGGAGAATGTGATGTCCTTCAGCACTCTTGGTTCAAACCAAGGTCTTTTTGGTCAGGTGCTCCTTTCTGGAACCATGGAGTGTGGAGAGGTCCTACAGTGAGGGTGGGGAGACATTGGCACAGGTTGTCCAAGGAGGTTGTGGAGCACAGAAGCACAGAATGGGATCCCATTCTGTGCTTCTGTGCTCCACAACCTCCCTGAAGGTGTCCAAGACAGATTAGATGAGGCTTTGAGTAATCTGTTCTAGTGGGAGGTGTCCCTGCCTCTGGTGGGGGGTTGGAACTGGCTGAGCTTTGAGGTCCCTTCCAACCTAACCCATTCTATGATCCTATGATTCTAGAAGGGGAACAACTCCAAGCTCTCTGCAACTCCTAATCGCTCTACCTCAAGGATGAGATTTTGAGCTCACCACTAACCAGCTGAGTGTTCTCCTCCAGGTTAACAGCCATCCTCATGTGGATCCTTCCATCATCATCATCATCTCCTTTTCCAGCTGCCTGACAACATCCAGGCCATCCAGAGGCTCCAAATTAGCATCTCCTGCCCCTATTTGCTTTGTCTGCCTGCTGGCTGGAGGCCAAGGGTAGCTGCCTGGCATGGGGTGGGGGTGTGTGGGGGGGTGATGTTTCCTCTCCCCAACCTCAACAAGAAGCTGACACCTGCAGTGATGTAAGCCCCATGACTCACCTGCCTGAGCGGAGGTCCCTTCAGGCAGGGAACCCATCTGCAGCAGCCCCAACAAATGAGCCCTTCTCAAGGGAGCCAGCACCAGCGCTGCTTAGAATGCAGGGCTCTTGTGAGGGCTGAGGTGAAGCAGCTGGCCAGCAGCTTTTGTGAGTCACTTTAAAAAGCCACTCTCACAGCTGGAGAGAAAATAGCCCTGGCAGCCCTGGCAAGCCATTAGGAAATAGGGGGTGGGGGGGGGGAAATAGAGCCCAAGTCCTCCTCTGGGCGGAAGGAAAACTTCACCCCAGCTGTCAAGTGGTGGGAACGTACAGAGGCCACCTTAGAGCAAATTCAGTCCCCTCAGAGGCTGGAAAAAAACGCCCTTGGAGAGCTCAAGTGCTTTATAGCCTCCAGGAAAGGCTGCTCTGCAAGGGGCTTTTTTTTAGCATTTCAAATCTCGCTCCTTTTTAATTTCTCTGTGTGTGTGGTGTAGTTTTGTTGTTTGTTTGCTCTGGAAGGTGTCCAGAGCAGGGCAGCAAGGCTGGGGAGGGGCCTGCAGCACAGCCCTGTGAGGAGAGGCTGAGGGAGCTGGGGGTGTGCAGCCTGCAGAAGAGGAGGCTCAGGGCTGACCTCATTGCTGTCTGCAGCTACCTGAAGGGAGGTTGGAGCCAGCCAGGGTTGGGCTCTGCTCCCAGGCACCCAGCACCAGAAGAAGGGGACACAGCCTCCAGCTGTGCCAGGGCAGGTTCAGGCTGGATGTTAGGAGGAAGTTGTTGGCAGAGAGAGTGATTGGCATTGGAATGGGCTGCCCAGGGAGGTGGTGGAGTCCCCATGCCTGGAGGTGTTGAAGCAAAGCCTGGCTGGGGCACTTAGTGCCATGGTCTGGTTGGTTGGCTAGGGCTGGGTGCTAGGTTGGGCTGGATGAGCTTGGAGGTCTCTGCCAACCTGGTTGATTCTATAGTTCTGTGATTCTATGATTCTATGAATCTATGATTCTATGATTCTGTTAGGTTCTCATTCTGTGTTTCTATAGAATCATAGAATCATAGAATGGTTTAGGTTGGAAGAGACCTCAAGGATCATCCAGCTCCAACCCCCTGCCATAGGCAGGGACACCTCCCACTAGAGCAGGCAATGGTTTTATGATTCTCTGATTCTACAACTCCATGTTTCTGTGATTCATGTTTCTATGATTCTGTGATTCTCTATGTTTCTATGATTCTATGATTCTGTGGTTCTATGATTCTCTGACTCTCTGATTCTATGTTTCTATGATTCTGTGGTTCCATGATTCTATGTTTCTATGATTCTGTGGTTCTCTGATTCTATGCTTCTACAATTCTCTGATTCTATGTTTCTATGTTTCTATGTTCCTATGATTCTCTGATTCTATGTTTCTGTGCTTCTATGATTCTTTTCACCCTCCCTGCATCAATGAGACTCTTGACTCCTGCTGGAGGTACTGTCCAGCTTCACTGACCTGGCAG
Source organism: Tricholaema leucomelas (assembly GCA_013400475.1). Lineage (NCBI taxonomy): Eukaryota > Metazoa > Chordata > Aves > Piciformes > Lybiidae > Tricholaema lacrymosa > Tricholaema leucomelas. The sequence continues at coordinate 7,088 of WAAF01008178.1, forward strand.
GCTCGTGTTGCAGGAGCAGGGCAAGCCTAAATGGCAGAAGAATCAGTCCCTAAGCTCATATTTTTTTCTTTCCAGTTGGCCAGTGTGAAGTGTTGTTAGCCACTGGCTCCAGAGGGAAAATGCCTTTAAAGCAGGAGATGCTGATCCTGCGTATTTCCAGCATCATCAAAAGATGATTTCATAGGATCATAGGGAAGGGACTTTTTAGGATGGGGGAAAATGGAACCAAGGTGGAAATGGGGAGATTCAGCCCTGGATGTGAGGAAGAAGTTGTTGAGCATGAGGGTGGTGAGAGCCTGGAAGGGGTTGCCCAGGGAGGTGGTGGAAGCCTCACCCCAGGAGGTGTTTAAGGCCAGGCTGGCTGAGGCTGTGGGCAGCCTGCTCTAGTGTGAGGTGTCCCTGGGCATGGGAGGGGGGCTGGAGCTGGCTGATCCTTGTGGTCCCTTCCAACCCTGACTGATTCTATGTTTCTATGGCTCTATGATTCTGTGATCCTGTGGTTCTGTGATTATGATTGTGTGATTGATTCCCTGATTCTGTGATTCTATCATACTATCATAGAAGGCACTGGGTTGGAAGTGACTCCTAAATGTCATCTTGTCCAAACCCAGTGCAGTCAGCAGGAACATCCCCAACTAGATCAGGTTGCTCACAGCCCCATCAAGCCTGACCTTGAAGGTCTCCAGGGTTAGGGCCTCCACCGCCAGCACCATTCCAGTGTTCCACCACCCTCTGGGTAAAGGACTTCTTCCTAATGCCCAGTCTCAATCTGCCCAGCTCCGATTTCAAACCATTATCCCACATCCTAGTGCTACAAGCCCTTATAAGCAGCTCCTGCCCAGCTTTCTTGTAGGCCTCCTTGAGCTACTGGAAGGCTGCTCTGACCCTGGAACCTCTTCTCCAGGCTGAGCAGCCCCAGCAGGCACTGCCATGGACTGCTCAGGGAGGTGGTAGAGTCCCTGTCTGTGGCAGTCTCTAAGAGAAGATTGGATGTGGCATTTGGTGGTGTGGGTTAGCTGTTAGGGTTAGGTTATGGGCTGCACTTGATGATCTCAGAGCTCTTTTCCAGCCTGAGTGATTCTATGAGCTCCCCCAGCCTGTCTTTGCAGAAGAGGAGCTCCATCCCTCTCTTCGCTTTCTGTGGCCATTGCTCCCTGTCCTTTGTGTTGAAGCCCCCAGAGCTGGATGCAGCACTGCAGGTAAGGTCTCATCAGAGCAGAGAGGCAGAATTCCCTCTCTGCATCTGCTGGATGCAGCCCAGGATGCCAGCATAGACCCAGCATGAACCTTTCTTCTTCAGATTTCATAGGCTCAGAGGATGTCAGGGGTTGGAGGGAACCCAAAGAGCTAATTGAGTCCAACCCCCCTGCCAGAGCAGGACCATCCAATCTAGCTCAGGGCACACAGGAACACATCCAGAGAGGCCTGGAAAGGCTCCAGAGAAGGAGACTCCACAACCTCTCTGAGCAGCCTGTGGCAGTGCTCTGGGACCCTTCCAGCCAAGAAGTTCCTCCTTGTGTTGAGCTGGAACCTCCTGCACTGCAGCTTCCATCCATTGCTGCTTGTCCTATCCCAGGGAGCAAGAGAGGAGATTTCAGCACACATCACTGAAGCTGCCTCCAAGTGAATTCTGTCCTGGGGTTTTGTTTGTACAAGGCCTGATTGTGATAGGATTGGGAGGGAATGGATTGAAGCTTGAGGAGGAGACATTCAGCTCTTCCTCAAGCTGAAATGAGCTCAGAGAATTACTCAATAAGATCATTGAATCCAACCATTCACTTAATACCATTAAAGCCTGCCCCAAAGTGCTGTGGCCACACACAAAAGAAGGCTGTGGAATCAAACAAAGATGAATTCAAGTACAATGATGAAGAAGAGGATGAATCACAGAGTGTCAGGGGCTGGAAGGGATCTCCAAAGCTCATCCAGTCCAACTCCCCTGCCAGAGCAGCATCTCCTAGAGCAGAGCACACAGCAACACATCCAGGTGGGGTTTGAAGACCTCCAGAGAGGGAGACTCCACAACCCCCCTGGGCAGCCTTTTCCAGGGTTCTGGCACCCTCACAGGGAAAAAATTCCTCCTCATCTTCCCATGAAACTTCCCAGGGCTCAGCTTCCACCCAGTGCCCCTTGTCCTGTCCCTGGGCATCACCCAGCAGAGCCTGGCTCCAGCCTCCTGCCACTCACCTGCACATCTTGAGAACCATTGCTGAGGTCACCTCTCAGGCTCCTCCTCTGCCAGCAGCACAGCCCCAGCTCCCTCAGGCTCTCCTCCTAACAGAGCTGTTCCATTCCCTTCAGCACCTTTGTGGCTCTGTGCTGGACTCTCTCCAGCAGTTCTGTCTCCCTCTTGAACTGGGGGGCCCAGAACTGGACACAGCACTCCAGATGTGGCCTCAGCAGGTTGAGCAGAGGGGCAGGAGAACCTCTCTGGACCTGCTGCCCACAGTCCTTCTAATGCCCCCCTCAGACTGGCACTGCCCCTCCTGGCCACCACAGCACATTGCTGGCTCATGCTCACCCTCCCATCCACCAGGACCCCCAGGTCCTTTTCCCCTTTGCTGCCTTCCAACAGCTCAGTCCCCAACCTATCCTGCTCCCCAGGGTTGTTCTTTCCCAGGTGCCAGACTCTCCCCTTGCCCTTGTTATCTTCATTCCATTTCTCCCTGCCCACCCCTCCAGCCTGACCCAGCCTGTCTGAATGCCACCACAGCCTTCTGGTGTGTCACCACTCCACCCAATTTGGTGCCATCAGCAAAGTTGCTGCCAGTGCCCTCTGTGCCCTCAGCCAGGGCATTGATGGATTTATTGACCAGAACTGGTCCCAGTACTGACCCCTGTGGGATCCCAAATAGTCACAGGCCTGAAGGGCTTCCATGTGACTGGAATTTTCAGACCGAGGAGAAAGGAGATCTTTGGAGGTGAAACTCAAGCACAGGGGTTCCACAGCTCTCTTTGCAGGCTGCCTTATTGACAGCCACACGAAATGCAGGGGTGCTGACGTTTAATGGCACAGTAATGACATCTAGTGGCAGTTGGACCTAGTCCTGAGTGGCATTTGGGCCTCATCCTGGGTGGCAGTTGGACCTCACCCTGAGTGGTGGGTAGACCTTGTCCTGAGTGGCAGGTGGCCCTCATCCTGGGTGGCAGGTGGACCTCGTCCTGAGTGGCAGCTGGACTTCCTCCTGAGTGGCAGCTGGACTTCATCCTGAGTGGCAGCTGGACCTTGTCCTGAGTGGCAGGTGGCCCTCATCCTGGGTGGCAGGTGGACCTCTTCCTGAATGGCAGGTGAACCTCATCCTGGGTGGCATTTGCACCTCATCCTGAGTGGCAGGTGGACCTCATCCTGGGTGGCAGGTGGACCTCGTCCTGAGTGGCATTCACACTTCATCCTGAGTGGCAGGTGGACCTTGTCCTGAGTGGCAGGTGGATCTCGTCCTGGGTGGCAGTTGGACCTCGTCCTGAGTGGCAGCTGGACTTCATCCTGAGTGGCAGCTGGACTTTGTCCTAGGTGGAACACTTGGACTTCATCCTGCTGGGAAACAAAACCCCTAGAAGCTGAGGCATAGAAAGATTCGTGGAAAGATGAGGAGGAATTTTTTTCCCTGTGATGGTGCCAGAACCCTGGAACAGGCTGCCCAGGGTTGTTGTGGAGTCTCCCTCTCTGGAGATGTTCAAACTGCATCTGGATGTATTCCTGTGTGATTTGGTCTAGGAGATGCTGCTCTGACAGAAGGGTTGGACTGGATGAGGTTTGGAGGTCCCTTCCAGCCCCTGACACTCTGTGATGCTGTGATTCTATTTCTTGCAGAAGTCCTAACTATAACCCCCTCTCATGGTTAGAATTGCAGAATCAAGCAGGTTGGAAGAGACCTCCAAGCTCATCCAGCCCAACCTAGCACCCAGCCCTAGCCAAGCAACCAGACCATGGCACTAAGTGCCCCAGCCAGGCTTGGCTTCAACACCTCCAGGCATGGGGACTCCACCACCTCCCTGGGCAGCCCATTCCAATGCCAATCACTCTCTCTGCCAACAACTTCCTCCTAACATCCAGCCTGAACCTGCCCTGGCACA
>WAAF01008179.1:7235-20727 GCA_013400475.1 Tricholaema leucomelas
CCTGAACATGAGCCAGCAGTGTGCCCAGGTGGCCAAGAGAGCCAATGGCATCCTGGCCTGCATCAGGAATGGTGTGGCCAGCAGGAGCAGGGAGGTCATTCTGCCCCTGTACTCTGCACTGGTTAGACCACACCTTGAGTACTGTGTCCAGTTCTGGGCCCTCCAGTTTAGGAGGGACATTGAGATGCTTGAATGTGTCCAGAGAAGGGCAACGAGGCTGGTGAGAGGCCTCGAGCACAAGCCCTATGAGGAGAGGCTGAGGGAGCTGGGATTGTTTAGCCTGGAGAAGAGGAGGCTCAGGGAAGCTGTCCCTGGAGTGTTCAAAAAAAGTTCTGCCATGGTCTGGTTAATCAGATAGGACTGGGTGATAGGTTGGACTAGATGATCTCGGAGGTCTCTTCCAACCTGGTTGAGTCTATGATTCTATGATATTGATGTAAAATCTTCCGTAAGTTGCAAAGCTTCTCCTACAGGTGCTGGGGATTGAGCAGAACTGAGCAGAACTGAACAGTGAGAAATAAGGAGAACAGGCAGGGTAAGGCTAAGGTCACTCTGATAAGAAACACAGCTGCAGGGAGGTGGCCTTGGGGAGGCTAGCAGAGAAGAAGTTAGCTGCTATCTGTAGCTGAGCTGTGTGAGGGGACCTTGAAGGGGAGCAGGCTGGTCAGCCCTGGGAACAAGAGAAATGTTTCTGTAACAGAGCCTATCAAGATTACATAGGTATGTACCGAATCCACTATACAAGTATCACTCTTAGCTTCAATAAACGGATTGACCTTCTAAGTATCATATTGGTATAAGCTCCTGTCTTTCCGGTCTCCTGCACGGCCTTTGAGCAACCCAGCATAGAGGTAGTAATATTGCAATTTGATCTAACTCAACAAAATCTCTTGAACTCCTCAGCAAGTTTCAGATTTACTTCACTGATAAATATTTTCTCACAGGGAATCTTTGTCATCCTCATGCTCGAAACGTTTTTGAACAATTAAGTTACTTCCTAAGCACAGAGAAACAAACAGAAACCAAATATTATTTTTAACTACATTCTCATTGTTTACAATGATTGGTTCATGCACTCTCTTTTGCTGACTTTTCACCCTTTGGGATAGCTACGTGCCACACAATAGTTTTGGACTTCTCTTGAACTACCACATTCATTTTAGTGCTAACCTAATTAATTTCTGTCTTCAGACTAAGATCCTTAACAATTTCTCCTCCTAATTCCTGCTGCTGCTTTTGTTTTACAAAAATAAGAGGAGGCACACTAGGTGTGAAGAGGAAGAAGAGAAGGAGGAAGAGATAGTAAAACTAATAGTATAAATATATTTGTCACAGCTGTTTCTCTTAATAGTTTATGTCATATTTGCTAGTTCTGTATTGACCAGTATTTTAAACTCTCCCATTTGTAGTTGATCTGCTTCATAGCCAACATTAATTTCTTCAGCTGTTAGTTCCATTGATTTGGAAAAGTTCTAGGAACTTGTCCAGTGTCCACCTGGAGACCAGTGGCAAGTGGCATCCCTCAGGGGTCAGTGCTGGGATCAGTGCTCTTTAATGTCTTTGTCAGTGATATGGACAAAGGAATCGAGTGCACCCTCAACAAGTTTGCAGATGACACCAAGCTGTGTGGCTTGTTAGAGGGCAGGGATGCCATCCAGAGGGACCTGGACAGGCTGGAGAGGTGGGCCCAGGCAAGCCTCATGACATTCAACAAGGCCAGGTGTAAGGTCCTGCACCTGGGTCGGTGGAATTCCAAGCACAGATACAGGCTGGGTGGCAAATGGTTGAAGAGCAGCCCTGAGGAAAAGGACCTGGGGGACTTGGCTGATGAGAAGCTCAACATGAGCTGGCAGTGTGCATGTGTCCTGGGCTGCATCAAGAGAAGTGTGGCCAGCAGGGCAAGGGAGGTAATTCTCCTCCTTGACTCTGCTCTCATCAGGCCACACCTGGAGTACTGTGTTACTGTGTGCAGTTCTGGAGCCCTCAACACAAGAAGGACATCAAACTGTTGGAGTGAGTCCAGAAAAGGGCCACGAAGATGATCAGAGGGCTGGAGCAGCTCTGTTACGAGGACAGGCTATGACAGTTGGGGCTCTTCAGCCTCGGCCTCGAGAAGAGAAGGGTTCGAGAAGACCTTACAGTGGCCTTCCAGTATCTGAAAGGGACTTATAGGAAGGCTGGGGAGGGACTATTTACAAGGTCTCATAATGACAGGATAAAAGGTAGTGGATTTAAATGGGAAGAGGGGAAATTCAAACTAGATTTTAGGAAAGGGTTCTTCACAGTGAGGGTGGTGAAACACTGGAACAGGTTGCCCAGGGAGACTGTGGATGCTCCCTTCCTGAAGATGTTCAAGGCCAGGTTGGATGAGGCTTTGAGTGACCTGTTCTAGTGGGAGGTGTCCCTGCCTACGGCAGGGGGGTGGAACTGGATGATCTTTGAATTCCCTTCCAACCTAAAACATTCTATGATCCTACAATAACTGAAAAGCCTTTTGAAATTGCAAGAAAATATTTCTACAAATGATTCTATTGAGATGTCTTATTTGCAATAAAATTCATGTGTTTGGATTGATTCCCTTTTTTTTTTTCTTCCTCTTATTTTGGAAACTGTTGCGAGAGGAAATAATGCTAAAGGCACTTCTGCTGGATACTTAATCCCTCTTTGGAATCCAAATGTTCTTCCAGGGATGCCATAATCACCATCAGTAACTAGCAGCGATGCTGAACAATCACCACAGTATTTTTTTTGCAACCTTTATACAAGGCACAAAACTGTTACAATTCATTAAGGGTATAAGGAGATGGTTGATTAGACATTTTGCTCCATCCCACTGGTAACATGGCACAAGGAAAAAACCTGCTGTGCACCAAATTCAACTCAGAAACGAGCACAAGCACAAAGATGGGAGAAAAATCACGTCTGCTGACCTATTCTTCCTTGCAGAATGAATGAGAAGGCAATAACAGAAGCACTCCCTAAATGATTCTCTTGTTCAGGAATCATTTTCAGCATTGGTGCAGAGATACGATCACATCAAAATACAAGGTCATTTCTCTCTGCCCTGCACATTAATTCTGCTTCCTACTTGTCAGGATAGGCCTTTGTCAGAGCTTTCTTGCACTTGATAATTCTTTAAGTAGAAAAAATAGTGCAAGCAATGAGCCTTTCACGAATACACTCAGTATCACAGTATCACCAAGGTTGGAAGAGACCTCATAGATCTTCAAGTCCAACCCGTTAGCACAGAGCTCAAGGCTAGACCATGGCACCAAGTGCCACGTCCAATCTTGCCTTGAACAGCTCCAGGGACGGCGACTCCACCACCTCCCTGGGCAGCCCATTCCAGTAGCCAATGACTCTCTCAGTGAAGAACTTTCTCCTCACCTCAAGCCTAAATTTCCCCTGGCGTAGCTTGAGGCTGTGTTCTCTTGTTCTGGTGCTGGCTGCCTGAGGGAAGAGAGCAACCTCCTCCTGGCTACAGCCACCCGACAAACCACTCAATTTGTTACAATACTGTCCAATCCTTAGCTACTGCTAAATCCCCAGAGTGAAATAAAAAAAATCATAAAAAATCATGTATGGGACCTCTGTATGTTGCACAAGAGAAAGCCAGGCATATTTAATGCTCTGAAAATTGCCAGCAAAGGCATGTACACAGGATGAGATAGAGAAGTTTTTTGTCATTTCAAACACCTCTGAACTTGCAATTACCCTATGTTTAACGTCTGCTAGCAGATTTCTGCACTGTTACATGAGTTACATACTTGATTTGTAACAGACATTCAACTCAGGGCTAGCTTTCTAATGAATTAATAGATCATAAAGAGATTCTCAATGCCCAAAATGAAATTAAATAGAGTTTGTCTTCAGAGATCAAGACAGTTTGCTGAGAATGAAAGATATCTTTCAACCAAGCTTTTCATATAACACAAGACAGGCATGTGCAATTAAAGCTGAAAGTTTTAAGGTAGTATTTCATCCTGTAAATCCAGGAAATTATACAGATTTTTTGAAGTGAGCATTAGGCATCTAAATTTGGCCTGCATGTTCAACTGTGTTTCTAAAAAGTCTCACCGAGATGAAACTCTGGAAGTGTTAATTGCATTTTTCCTAAATTTTACAAAAAGCTTTTTGACGCATCCTTACAACTGCTGAACTTCTTTGACGCATCCTTACAACTGCTGAACTTCTTTGACGCATCCTTACAACTGCTGAACTTCTTTGACGCATCCTTACAACTGCTGAACTTCTTTGACGCATCCTTACAACTGCTGAACTTCTTTGACGCATCCTTACAACTGTTTAACTTTTTTGATGCATCCTTACAACTGTTGAACTTTTTTGACGCATCCTTACAACTGTTTAACTTTTTTGATGCATCCTTACAACTGTTTAACTTTGCAAGGCTCTCTGTGAAAGAATTAATCTTAATCCTGTCTCTCTTTGTTGTGGAAGGCCTAAACAGGCCAAAATAGGCCTGAACATGTTCTGGCTTGCCCAGACATGTTTCCCTCTCCCTGTTGTGGGGAGAAGCAACTGCAGGAAAGAGGACAGAGAACCTGGAGCCATTGAGTCTAAGGACTCTGGCTTGCTCAGACTTGTTTTACTCCTGTTAACATCCTGTGGCAAACAAGGTACATACATTTGGCTTGTGCCTTCCTCATGCAAGGCCTATGTTTTCACAAATTCGGGTAAAACAAGCCTATGGTTTCACCTAATATTGTTAAGGATGGAGAGAGACTGTTTACAAATGCATGCAGCAACAAAAGAAGGGGGCAATGGCTTCAAATCAGAGAAGAGCAGATTTAGATTGGGTGTTAGGAACGAGTTCTTTACTATGAGGGTGGTGAAACACTAGAACAGGTTGCCCAGGGGGGTTGTTGGAGCCCCATCCCTGGAGATATTCAAGGCAAGGCTCGATGGGGCTAGTCAAGGATGTCTCTGCTGACTGCAAGGGAGGTTGGACCAGATGACCTTTGGGGGTCTCTTCTTGCCCAGACCATTCTATGATTCTATGATAAATATTTGTAAAATACACTTAGAAGGTCACTTTATGTACATTTACATATAAATTACATATCCATATATATAAATTGAGTAAAAGTAAATCTCATTATCTGGGTTGAAAGTATGTATTTGTAAATACAAAGTGTTGCTTTTAAGAACTGGATTTCAGTACTACTGATTAGCTATAACTCTTACAAGGTTTTAGTAGTTCAGCCTCTAAAACGTCAGACTCGTAAGTTTATTGTCTGTGCAATCTCTCAGGAACTTAGAAGCAACTGATACCAATAATACAGCATTCAACAACACTGCAAACTAAAAAAACACTTGTTCCTTACAAAGCAGGTGCAAGAATACTTGAGCCAGTAAGAAATATTCAAAAGGAAAACAAACGGTTCACAAGGAAAAGAGAGAAGAAAATAACTCTGATCTTCCAGTGAAAAAGGAAGATATTTGTAAGCAGAAGATTTCCTAAAGTTTACAGCTAGCAAGCACCAGCACTTTTTCCTATGCATTTCATTCAATCACTCCACACCGTCCCTAGCAGGACAATTATATAGGTCTAGAGGGTCTGTGGGCACACACAGCTGGAAGAGATTATTTGACAGCAATCATGAAGCATTTACACAACCTCTTCCAAAAGAGCTCACATCTACACTCTATATATTCATAGAATCATAGAATGGTTTAGGTTGGAAGGGACCTCAAGGATCATCCAGCTCCAACCCCCTGCCATAGGCAGGGACACCTCCCACTAGAGCAGGCTGCTCAAGGACTCATCCAGCCTGGCTTTAAATGCCTCCAGGGAGGAAGCATCCACAACCTCACTGGGTTCAGGGACAGAAGACACAGCCATAAAACAGCTTATTACGACAAGTTTAAGACCCTCAAGAAAGGCAAACTATAATGCACTATTGGAAGACAGCAGAAAAAAATAGCAAGACCACTACTGAAATTGTAGAACAAAATGGGGAGAAGAAACTTGCTATGTCCACAAGGACACTATTCATAAACCAAATTAGGTGCAGAACCAATGGTTCGTGCTATACAATCCATGCTAATTCAGAACAAAGTACTTCTGACTCTAACATTTCTCAAGAATTAATTTTAACTCAGCCAATTTTTCAGCCATTGAAATGTTTCCTTAGTTACAACAGAAACAGAATTATGATAATTCCTAAGAGCAATTCAAAATCCCCCCATGATCAACGACTATCTCTAAAATATGAGATAAGGCAAAATACGGAGGTGGATTTCATATAATCCATGTAATTCAAACAAACCAAATAATTCAGATAATAAAAGATACATCAGCCTCATACGGAAGGATTTATTACTTCCTTTGCAATTTACATCCCTTAACAGCAGAATTTTTTGCAAGCTGTTTTAAAATTCCAAAGGATTTCACAGGAGATGTTGCAAACTCAGAGTAATAAAAGCTTAGAGATAAAGGATGAACATTACTATAAAGTCAAATAGGTGGTGAGATGAATGTTTTTAGAAGCTTGCCATATCTCCTTCTAGGAGATAGAATAAATCCATTCTGAATTTTACCAGACATACCAGAATCTTATGAAATATTGAATTACTGTGGAAAATATATTTACCTTTTTTTTCTGACCTGCTCCATTCTTAATCTTTAGTTATAATAATTTTGTATTTAATTACATTGTAGGCTCACCTATATTCCCTAAACTATGTTTATTTAGGTAAAAATTTGGGGTTTAAGAGATTTCATTGACATGCACTTTACACTCCCCCCCTACCCCACCCTCTAGAATGGTTTACAGAAACCTGTGGTATGCAGAAGGAACAAACATCCATTTCACAACATGCATGTAGAACAGGACCATTGAATAGAATAGAATAGCNCTTCAGGTAGTTGTAGACAGCAATGAGGTCTGCCCTGAGCCTCCTCTTCTCCAGAAACACCTTGGAAATATTCTTGTTACAATTCATTACCCATAATTGCTAAAAATGTGTTAAAAGTAATAATAATAACAACTTTATTTTTAACTACTTTATATTAGTTTCCTGTATCAAGTATTTTATATTAAATATATATTATTTAGAATATACAATTTTTATAATCTATAATTTTATATTACCTATTCATAGTAAATAAATATTTTTAGTTAATAGTGTATTTTTGCATAGACAAAAGTATTGTGTGGCTTGGTGGCTTTCTCTGATGGAATTGCAGCATCAGTGAATAAGGGAAGAGCAACCGAGGTCATCTACCTGGAGTTGTGTAAAGTATTTGATTCTGTTCCACATTATAACCTGGTCACTAAATTGGAAACGCATGGACCTGAGGAGTGGACCACTCGCTGGATAAGGATGGCCACATTCAGAAAGCTGTGGTCAACTGCTTGATGCCCAAATGGAGACCAGTGACAAGTGGTGCCCCTCAGGGGTTGGTACTGGGAGCAGTATTGTTAGACACCTCTGTCAGTGATATGAACAGTGGGATTCAGTGCACCCTCAGCAAGCTTGCAGATGACACCAAGCTGTGTGGTCTGGTTGTCATCCTGGAGGGAAGGGACACCATCCTGAGGAACTTGCACAGGTTTGAGATATGCCCAAGCCAATCTCATGCAGTTCAACAAGACCAAGTGCAAGGTCCTACACCTGAGTCAGGGCAATTCCAAGCACAAGTATCAGCTGGAAGAGAAGTAGATCAAGAGCAGCCCCCGGAAGAAGGACTTGTGTGTGTCAGTTGAAGAGTGCAACATGAGCTGGCAATGTGCATTTGCAGTCCAGAAGACCAACTGCATCCTGGGCTGCATCAAAAGTTGTGTGACTCTCTCTTTCTACTGTTCTTTCATGAGACTCCATCTGGAGTACCGTGGACTGGAGCACCTCCCCTATGCAGACAGGCTATGAGAGTGAGGCTCTTTAGCCTGTGGAAAAGAAGGCTCCAGGCAGACCTTATAGAGGCCTTCCAGTAGCTGAGGGGGCCTAAAAGAAAGGTGGGAAGCAACTTTTTACAAGGGATTGTAGTAATAGGACAAAGAGGAATGGCTTTAGATTGGAACAGGGTAGATTTAGGTGGGATACTAGAAACAAATTCTTTACAGTAAGAGTGGTAAGATGCTGAAACAGGTTGCCCAGGGTGGTTGTGTAACCCCTTCCTTGAAGGTGTTCAAGGCCAGGTTGGATAAGGCCTTAAGCAACCTAGTTTAGTGGAGGGTGCCCCTGCCCATGGCAGCTGGGCTGGAATTAGATGATATTAAAGGTCCCTTCCAACCAAAGCCATTCTGTGATTCTATGAATATCATGTCTACATTATTTTACTCGAGAGTAGTTCCAACACTGCTAGAGGCGCATGTAAGATTCTCCACACCACCCACAGCAGTGTGACTCAGTATAATTACAGAGACATCACTAGTAGTGCTGAGATGATATTCACTTGCTATGCCTATCTAATTACTGCCTTGCATAATTTAACTGTCAGCAGTGCTGCCAGTCGGTGTCATCATGGCAAAATGACAACATCATAGTGTGGACAACTGGCCTCAAAAGGCTTATTTTACATACACTGAGGAATAGCCATCATTCATAGTAAGTTCTGTTAACTTAGTCTAGACTTGAATATATTAGATAAAAAACACCAATAAAGTCAACATACTCCAATATCCCTAAAATGTATTTTCCTCTATATACTCAGCAGGCTGAAAATCATCAATCTACCATATGATTAGTACCACAGCACTACATGATGGTTTCAAGTAGTTTTCCTTCTTTTTTACCTTTTTCTTAATGTACATTTACATGCTGTCTAAATATACAATACTTCATCTCTATGTGAAAGCACATCCTTGGCTTTGTATTTTTCCACCCCTTCATCTATATGAAGTGTCTGTGTTTCATAGGTTAGGTCTACAATATAGCCTCAGAAGCTCTTGGAAGAAGTATATAATCTTGTCATTTTGTGTTGTTATTGCCAGTGCCTCAACTAATAATTTCAATACTCCCAGCAAACTGTGCAGTTAAGTGTCCACATTCCTTATTGGACCCCAGCACCTCTGTGCTGTGAGACATCATCTGAGAAAATCTGGTAATCTGCAAGAGACGATGAAGGAATGCCTCCGAGCTGGATGTGCTTTCAGTGTTATGAGGAGGGAATCTCTTAATAGCCAAAAAAGATGGGTAAGGCAAGTGTGCATGGCTGAGAATTGATAGGAAGGATTTAGCAGCCAAAAAACACCAACTGAACTTCAACTCTCAGGCAACAAAAAGCAGCGGAGGGATTACTTTTCAAAACAGTGACTTAGCAAATGAATTGCTGTAACTCCTTAGTAACTAGTGAATGAGTGAGATCATTGTCATTCTTATTCGAATAGGAGTTGAGTCACATATGAAAGAAAATCACCACTCTTAAGAAGTCTCCCTCTAGACAAGTACCCATAGGAGGTGTCCTCAGTCCCAGACTTGAGAATTATATTTATAATTCTTTGCAAGTCCGCAGGACAAGTGAAAATAAAGACTTCAAAAAACACTGCAAAAAGTATAACATAATAAATATTTAAAATATCCTTCATTCTCTCAATCTAAAAACATTTTATTCCCCTGACCACTGCTCACAATTTTAAACTGTAATGCAAGTACAAATTTGCAAAAGTTCTTTTCTTCTGCAATTCACTGTGATTGCCCTTTCCTCATTCAGTTCTACAGAATCTCTCATCCTTTACTTTCTTTCATGTTTTCAAAGGTATCACAGAATTTCAGTTTTCTGACTGCCTCTCTGATGCATGTAGAGAACAGGACAGCTTCTAATTAAAGCCTGAGCACTGACCTGAAAGGTCACCTCAGCAGATACATCACTCATACATTCTGCCGTGGCAGTTATGCTGCTGTATACATACAATTTCTACCAAGTTCTGCTTTGTAATGGTATTGGACATAGTAAATATTTGGGTACAATAATTAGAAGTAGCTGCAGCTAGCTAAAAATACATATTTCTGAATCACGCAATGCATATCCAAAAAGGTATGACGCACAGTATTTGTAGTTGTGCGATGGCAGCATTCCCAAGCATCTCTGAGTACTGGGTAGGATGTGTGTGAAATTCTCACCTCCCACTATCCTGTCTTACACATTCACTCCAATCCTTACAGGAAAAGCAAGAGTCTAAATATGGCAAGAGTGAAATGATCAAAGTATATACAAGTCTATAAACACTTTTCAGGACAAAAGGATTAATAAATAGAAAAGTCATCATAGCAAATAAGGCTTCTCAAGCTCTGCAAAAACCTAGTACTGGAAATGTCTCTATCTGCAGTAATTCCCCCAGCACAAACTTTGGAACCCTGCAAGTAAACTCATTTCAAATAAACCGGTTACAATACACTAGTTCAGCCAAAGGATGGAACTTTAAAAAGGAAAAAGAGAACCTTGCTCTTGTTATGCATCAGGTAACCTATATTCTGTTACTCGCTGAAGTTACTATTGTTAAAATCAATTAATTGGCTCATCTTTCAGTCCAGGCCTTTAAGGAAATTATAAGAGTGCCTTAGAGATCTTCTGAGAGACACCTTGGCACTAATGTTCCCCTTCCCTGAGCAAAGTGTTGAGCACTTTGTACTGGGCTGTTCTGAGAAACCAATCAACTCATGTCATTCCTCTTTTCCCCTTCCTAGCCTTGTTTATAGAGACAAGGACTAGTGTCTGAATTATTCATCTATTCTGTTCCTTTCGGTATAATCCACGTGGAATCTATTTAGTACCACAGAATACAGACAATATTCCTCACTATTGTCTCCCTCATATTGCTGCATAAATTTCAGAAAAGCAGAAGGAACTTCTCTGATGTTAAATAATGTGAGTAGCATATGGGTTTGTTCTTTGTTAAACTCATCAACCCTGTGCATTTTTAAATGCGTCTCTGAGAGATGGCATCAATTCACTTGTATGGTAAAAGAGTACAAAAATCAACATATGAATACCAGCTAATGACATTAATATAAAAATTAATTGCAAAAATCTGGAATGCAGAAAAAAAAATGCATTGTGCTGTCAAATTTCAAGATTACATTAAAAAGTAATCCTAAAATTAAAACAACACACTTTATTATTCTATGTCGACTTCATTGTTACCTTGCAGTAGAGTAAGAGAGTCCAGTACCCCTCAGTAATACACAAGAAGAGGAAGTTCACACAGCATATATTTAACTTTCTCTGGTGTGAGGAACAGGCTTTTTTCTTCTTTCACAAAAACAAGCAGAAACAAAGAATAAAAGAAAGGGATTACCCTGTCATAACAAGAAGATAACTTACTTTCTATCTCACTTTAATGTGAAAATCAATTCTCACACTGTTCTTTGGCAGTTTCCACAGCGTTAGTCACCCTGGAACAGCTGGGAGCTCTCCTGCTGCTCCACCTGGCATTGGCTGAGGATCAAATGGGGTCATCCGTCAAATAATAAATGAGAACTAAATTGATTATGGTCTTGCAAGGGATGGAACCACTTTCTAGTTGTGTAGGTAAATAACAATGAAACCATGTAAGGTTCATTAGTTTGTTATTGAAGACTACTAAACAAACAGTGTACACATTCAAGGTCATTTTTGGACTTTTTTCTAGATGCTTGCTCCAACTCCCCAGTTTGCTTTTTGGAATACAGAATTATTATTTTTTTTCAGGTGGCAGAACCTCTCTGAGCTGGATTTTAGTTTAAGAGTTCACTCCATAAATCCTCAGATTTTGTTGAGACCAAAACAGTTTTGAATTTGAAATGGCTTATGGCAAAGATTATTTTTTTTTTCCTTCACAATTAAACACACCATTTGAGTTTAAAAAAAATCACTTCAGAGATTTTTAGAATTCTCCAGAAATTTTATCTGCACTCTAAAAAGACACAGAGGAGAAGCTATCTAGTTCCGAGCATCTTTCTAACTTGTGCATCGTCTTGACTCAGTTTCTGACAGGCATTTTCTTTACCATGAACTCTGTTTTACCATTCTGTTCTTTTAAAGTCTCAAATGTCAAAAGCCACACGCCATCACTGTCAGTCTGAGATATTTATATGAGAGTCCTGCATACAGGCAGTACAGTATTTCCTTGTTCACAGTAAATCAAGTGCAGTTCAGCAAGTTTACATATGTACTGATGTAAAATCTTTTGCTCTGATATTCTAGGACTATTAGCTAGTGTCCCTTCTGACTTTTAAGAACAATACATGCAGTACTATTTCAGCAATTTATCACAACAATCTGGAACAAGTTAGTGTATGTCTCAGTTAGAGCATCAGTTTTGTCACGCTGAACACTAATCTGTTTAGAAATTCTCTCGTGCTTAATCACATCAAGCATTATATCAAATAACCTCGCTGAATTCAATGACTCACCCACATCTCCTGTGGGAAACAATTAAAGCTACTTCTCTTGTCACGTTATTCTTCAGCAGCTTTGAAGGCTACTCACATTTTCAGAGAGGAATAAATTTAGATTCTTCAGAAGATTTGCAAGGATACTGGGTCCTTATGTGTGATCTCTATGTGTGATCTGTCTTTAGGGCTAAATTAATAGCCTTTTGATTGAAATAATGAACTATTTACTGTGATTATGCATGTAGCATTACTACAATTGTAACGAGGCTGCCAGATTATGAAAGCCATGTTTTGTAGAACAGAAGCACTAATAGAATTAATGGTAAGAGTAAGTGTTTCACAGAAATAGAGCAAATGCCTGTGGTTCAAGAATATGTGATTGTACTTTTTGCAGTCAGTGAGCACACGTAACTTATTCCACAGAACTTTGCTAGATGCTGAAGGAATTGCAAATCTTCTGAAAGAAAAGTTTTGGCTCCATGTAGAACACAAAACCCCAGTAAATGACACACAGTCCATACGTGCAGGTAGAGATAATACAGGCACCTGTATCTTCAGAGGCATAAATCTTTGCACCAGCTAAGAGTCTGGATGCTAAAGTTTTGCTTGATTTAACTTTTGTGAGCTACATATTCTATTTACAACAAAAAGAGATACAGATGATGACACCTTCACTTATGTAATGACAAAGTTGTAATTTTAAGGACCGCGTTCAGTATATATTGATGCAAGTTTCTCGTTTGTACTGCTGCCATACACCATTATCATAAAGAACATGACGCCCTCTAGCGTTAACTGTCCCTAGGTAAAACCACCAAGAAATCGGGAATCAGATCTTCCTCCAATCTCATTTGCATGTATCTTAAAATAAAGAAAACAATGTGCTGTCTTGGAGCTACAGATGCTTAAGTAGTGAGTTTCCCACAAAGGAAATGTTTTTTTATTCCCATTTCACTTGATGTTGTCTGAAATCATACACACCTTCACTCGGAGAAATCATAGAATCAAACAGGCTGGAAGAGACCTCCAAGATCATCCAGTCCAACCTAGCACCCAGCCCTATCCAGTCAACTAGACCATGGCACTAAGTGCCTCATCCAGGCTTTTCTTGAACACCTCCAGTGACGGCGACTCCACCACCTCCCTGGGCAGC
>WAAF01008179.1:22674-121686 GCA_013400475.1 Tricholaema leucomelas
AAAGAGGGGAAAAAAAGAGGGGAAAAAAAGAGGGGAAAAAAAGAGGGGAAAAAAAGAGGGGAAAAAAAGAGGGGAAAAAAAGAGGGGAAAAAAAGAGGAAAAAGAATTTAATTTCATATCTGGTTGCATTTAAAGTGCTTTATAATTCTGATTGGACTGACAAAGGCAGGATGAGGAAGAAACTAAGCAATTCTACCAATACTAAGAGTGTCCTAATCAATTTAAACTGCGTGATCCTGAAGAAACATATGAGATTCACCTGTAGATGGATTGATCCAGGCAAAATTAGAGAAAAATAAAGACATTTATAAAGCAAGCCTGGCAGTGAGGACTTTACTACATATGGTTTGGAAAATTATAACATTTTAAAGATTGTACTTAGCGATACAAAATTGTTTCATTCTGGAATTCATTTAAACTTGCTGGTACTAAATTTAATTAATTTATACTGGCAATGACCATCACAAAAACAAAAAAAATAATGGTGAGGCTGAGTCAGTATTGAATTATGTGTAATATAATGAATATATATATCATATGGAGAGCTAACAATTACTGATAGAATTATTGTCAGAATGAAAATTAAGAAAACAACATTCAGTAAAGATCAAGTGATGAAAGAGCAGACCTTGAACACCAACAAGGACAGAATGGATATAAGCAGAATGCAAACAGAATGCCAGATAACAAAGATACAAATCTGAAGGGAGCTCACAGGAAGGCTGGGGAGGGACTATTGACAAGGTCTAGTAATGTCAGGATGAGGGGGAATGGGTTTAAGCTGGAAGAGGGGAGATTTAGACTGGATATTAGGAGGAAGTTCTTTACAGTGAGGGTGGTAAGACACTGGCACAGGTTGCCCAGGGAGGTTGTTGATGCACCTCCCTGGAGGCGTTTAAGGCCAGGCTGGATGAGGCCTTGAGCAACCTGCTCTAGTGGGAGGTGTCCCTGCCTATGGCAGGGGGTTGGAGCTGGATGATCCTTGAGGTCCCTTCCAACCTCAACCATTCTATGATTCTATTTGCAATGTAGGATTACAGGAAAGGTGATCAATTCAAATTTCAGTTAATTATGCACTGCTGTTGATCACTATAAACAAATTCCTTATTGGCTCAATGAGAGTATGATGCAATCTACAAAAAAAATTAGAGGTAGGAATACTAGTAAAATATCAGATCGTAGTAGGTAAATATTTTCTCCAGTGCATGCTTTAGATGCATATTCCTGTCCTCTCTTGTAAGGGCCGAGACACATTTTCTAGCAGGATACAGTGTGGGAGCTGATGTCCCTCCCTTACACTAGAGTTCTCTTCCAAGAATAAGAAAACGAAAGTAAAGAAAGAGGAAAAAAAATAAAAAAGAAAAGGAATAAAATGACTACTCTCAGAGGTCACACTGTCAAAGAGCTCTCCTTTTCAGAGAAAGCATGCCAGTACACAGTCTCAAGTTGTGCCGGAGGAAGTATAGGCTGGATGTTAGGAGGAAGTTCTTCCCAGAGAGAGTGATTGGCATTGGAATGGGCTGCCCAGGGAGGTGGTGGGGTCATCGTCCCTGGAGGTGTTTAAGAAAAGCCTGGATGAGGCACTTAGTGCCATGGTATAGTTGACTGGCTAGGGCTGGGTGCTAGGTTGGACTGGATGATCTTGAAGGTCTCTTCCAACCTGGTTGATTCTATTCTACAATAATTGAGCATTACTCACCAGCTGTTAAAACACTGGTTCATAATACAACCCATCTCCTTTTTGAAGTACACAGATTTTTAAAGAATAACAGTACCTTGGTCTTTTGTTAAAATCACAGATAACTGTCCTTCCTGATCACTTGCTCTCTGAGAGTGCTTACTATCCTTCTAAGTAGGACTCTCGTATGCTTTGCTGACATGGTACAGTCATGCTACTTTAGTTCATATTATCTCCTGATGCAATACTTTCTGTTGCAGATGAGTAATTCTGCATTATAGTTACCATTTGTTCAGGCCCAGCCCAATAGAAGCTAAGATCTGTAGGATTTAATAAGTAGTGGAAAGCTCTAACCCTGGGAAAAGGCAGAGATAATAGAACTATAGAATCAGCCAGGTTGGAAGAGACCTCCATGATCATCCAGTCTAACCTATCACCCAGCCCTAGCCAATCAACTAGACTGTGGCACTAAGTGCCCCATCCACGCTTTTCTTGAACACTTCCAGAGTGTTCCCTCTGCCACCCAGCCTGGAGTTGTGCTTGGGATTACGCTGACCCGGGTGCAGGACCTTACACTTGGCCTTGTTAAATTTCAGGAGCTTGGCCTGGGCCCACCTCTCCAGCCTGTCCAGGTACCTCTGGATGGATCTCTTCCCTCTAGCAAGTTGACTGTGCCACACAGCTTGGTGTCATCTGCAAACTTGTTAAGAGTGTACTTGATTTCTCTGTCCATATCACTGACAAAGAAGTTAAACAGCACTGGTCCTGGCACTGACCCCTGAGGGATGCCACTTGTCACTGTTGTCCAAGTTGAACGTTGTGCGATTGATCACCGCTCTCTGCATGCAACTATCCAGCCAATTCCTTATCCAGCAGTGCTTCACCCATCAAGTCTGTGTTTTTTCCAGTTTGGAGAGCAGGATGTCATGTCAAATGCCTTACTCAGGTCCAGGTAGATAATGTCAGTTGCCCTTCCTTGTCCACTGTTGTTGTGACTTCATCATAAAAAGCCACTAAGTTTGTCAGGCATGATTTGCTTTTGGCGAGGCCACACTGGTTACCACCAATCATCTCTGCTTTGATTTCCATTTGTCTTAGCAGAGCCTTCAGGAGGATCCACGCCATGATCTTGCCAGGCACAGAGGTGAGACTGACTGGTCTGTAGTTTTCAGTGTCATCCTTTTTTCCCTTCTTGAAGATGAGCATTATGTTTGCCCTTCTCCAGTCAGCAGGAAGTTCACCAGTCTGCCATGACCTTTCAAATATGGTGGACTTCATTCGCCAGTTCCCTCAGGACCCTTGGGTGGATCTCGTCAGGCCCCATGGACTTGTACATGTTCAGATTCCTTAGGTGCTCACCAACATGCATTCAATTATAATGGGCAGATCTTCCTTCTCCCAGTCCTTACTTTTGCCCTCTGGGACTTGGACATTGTGGTTGGAGCCCTTGCCGCTGAAGACTGAGGCAAAGAAGTTATTGAGCACCTCAGCCTTATCCATATCCTTTGTCACCAGTTCCTCATTTCCCTTCTGGAAGGGTCCCACATTCTCCCTACTCCTCCTTTTCTCACTAATATACCTGAAGAAATTCTTCTTGTTCCCCTCAATGTCCCTTGCCAGATTCAATTCCAGCTGTCTTTTAGCTTTCCTAACCTGAGCTCTGGCTGCACAATTTCTTTGTATTCATCCCACGTTAGCTGTCCTTGCTTTCACTCTCTGTAGGCTTTCTTCTTGCATCTAAGACTGTCCAGGAACTCTTTATTCATCCATGCAGGCCTCCTGGTATTCTTACCTGCTTTACTCTTTTCTGGGATGCATTCCTTCTGGGCCTGGAGGAGGAGATCCTTGAACACTGACCAGCTTTCCTGGGCCCCCCTTCCTTCCAGAGCTTTTTCCCATGGCACCCTGCTAAGGAGGTCCTTGAAGAGGTTGAAGTCTGCTCTTGGAGTCTCACTTGGAGGAGGAAGTTATCATCCATGCATTCCAGGAACCTCTTAGGTTGCTGGTGATCTGCTGTGCTGTCTTTCCAACAGATGCCAGGGTGGTTGACGTCCTCCATGAGTACCAAGGCCTATGAGCGTGAAGCTTCTCTTATTTGTTTGTAAAGGGCCTCATCCGCTTCGCCTTTCTGATCAGGAAATGATACTATGATATCACCTAATATTTGTAATACATCACTTAATTTTTAATATATTCTGATATATCTTATAAAGGTTTTCTGCTGTTCAGCAAAGGTTTTCATTATCTCCTTAATATTAATGTTACAAAATTGATCCTGAATGTGACATCTCCAAATCCAAAAGGACATCTTTTTGTCTTTGTCTTTCCTAACACTTTTTCTGTCATTGAAGATTAGAGACATTGCAGATGTTTCAAAAAGTTGCTTATGAAATTTGGAAAGGGTTGTTTCAAATGTGAGAAAGCAGAGATAAAATAACCTTCAGGGAACATTCTTTATTAGGATCAGCTTTTACATTTAGGAACTACAAAAGGTCTATCTTTTCTCCTGTGGATCATCCAGCACGGCATTTACTACCCATATTCTGCACTTGTGAGCAAGAAAATATCTTCTCTGAACTCAGTGTGTTCCTGAAGAGAACACCCATCTAAAAACGTCTACCTGCCTGCTAATGATTTTTCCGTTCCTTAAAGAACAAGCATTACTTGAGGCAATTTATTTAGAGTGCTGCGTTCTCCATTCCTTGAAAGCTTTACAGCAGGTCTGGAGATATTCTTCAAAACACACATTCTACCTAAAACAAAAACTATAGACTTGGACACAGAAGCTGCAGGGTGGGAATTCATTCTCCTACACTATACAGGAAATCAAATTATGTGAGCTGATTATTCCTTCTCATCTTAAAAATGTACTCTCCATGGCCTACTAAATGCTAAATACACCAGTTTTGTTACTTGTTCTAAGAAGATTATATATAAGTATTCAATGATAAAACACTGGCACCTCTTTAAATGTATTTAGAGAGTTTGTGTTGGAGGATAAAGTGTTGAGTAACAAGGTTACTCTTACACTGTGAAAAATAAGCATGTATTGATTCAGCTCTTGACATCTTGTGAAACATGTCAATGAAGATGAAAGGAAGTAAGCACTTTGTTCCATTGTTCCGTTTCAAGGATCACTTTGAAATTCCACCTGCAATATTCGAATAAATTACATACTATAGTAAAAGATTATTATTTTCCTTATACTAGTGTTAGAATTTCAATTAAGCACCAGATAGAGAAATGTGAAAGGAAATAATTTTTGCTTTCAATGCTCAGAATATAGATTGTCCTGGAAGAAAGCAAGTGGATTATGTAAAATTACTATGTGCTTTCCTTTAAGATTGATCTATATAGATAATAGCATTTGATTTCTGAATCACCATAAATTACTGACTCTCTCTAAAATCTGCTTTAAAAAAAAACAAAAGCTTTTCATCCAAGTGTGTCATTGATGATCTGAGCTTCAAGGATGCAGCAGGAACTAAGCCATAGGAAAAAAAGAATGTGTTTTTTTATAAAGATGTGAAATTACAATCAAATGTCTGAGTTTTGTTTCTCCTAAACAAATTAACTCTTCCTGTATCTGTATGAAATCCTGTGTTTCGCTGACATATTTCTAAACAAGAATTTAATTTGAGCAATGCATTAAGTACACCAGCAAGTTCCTTACCATAATAGAAGTACCGTACAAAATTACTGGACAGAACACAATAGGAAGCAAAATAATCACTTCACTGCCATAAAGAAATAGTACTAATGAAATAGTCCACATATCCCAATTGCAGTGAGCAGGCTTTGAGGAGCAGTCAGATTTTTAGCTTCAAATGGAAAATAAAAGCATATTTATTAAAACTTTGAATATTTCAATCTGGGAATTCTAAACACAAAATTCTGAGAATGTTAGAGAAATGTGTGGTGGTTTGGGTGTTGTCGTTTCCCCCCCGGCTCCCAACTTTAGAAATCACCCAGACTAGACTCAGTCGGCTCTGGAAATATGAATGAAGCTTATATTTACAGCTAGCACAATAGACAAGCAGATATTTACAGTAGATACAGTTATAGACAGAAATATACAAGGTAAAAAGGCAATACAGAAACACAGCTCCCCTCCCAGAAACCTGAGTCCCCAGGAGGGGCTCTCAACCACCCCCTCACCTTCCCCCTCCCCCTCTCAACCTTACCCCAGTCCCAAGGAAGAATGGAGGTTTGGCCAGGGGGGTCAAGAAGCAAGGTGGATCAGCCAAAGCAAATGGAGGGTGAGGTTAGAGAGTAAGATGGAGTTCAGACAGCAGCCCCGAGCTCCCCAGCAGGTGAAGAGACAAGAGCAAAGTTGAGAGCGAAGTGCCAAGTGAAGTGACTTTATCTATGTTTTGCTTTTTATTCTAATACATCTCAGCGAGACTACAAGGGAAGCAAACATCACCACTGTTTTCATTTCACAGCCTGTGATCTAGTTCTTCTAACCAAAACATTCTAGCTAGCTTCAAACTAGCACAAAATGTTAACCAAGCTTTCACATCATTTGGCTTATAAATGTCCTAGGCATATAGATGTATGTTAGAGTTAGACAAGAGTTTAAAGACTGAACATGTCATAATTTGTATGGTAAGACGCAAAGGTGTAACAAAATGAAAAATGTTTACCACCTCTTAGTTCGTAAATAAAAAGCCATTTGCCTCTTACTATGTAGGGTTTGTCAATATCTTGTGTTTGATTGGAAAATATCCATGCACAGATACCTGTGCTATCCCTAATCTTAAGAGTAATACACTAATATCCACTTAAATTAAACCAGAATTATGTTCGAATATTCTCTTTAAGAATTGTAATTTTCCCTAACACATCAAGTCTCTGCCACAATATTATTCCATTACATGATGCGGGCAGTAGAAAGTGGGAGGGGGCAAAGAAAAGCAGGACTTGATCCCTCAAGACATAGCAAAACTTGGATTTTTCAGAAATAAATTTTGGGTTTAAGAATGTCCAGAGAAGGGCAACAAAGCTGGTGAAAGGCCTGGAACACAAACCCTATGAGGAGAGGCTGAGGGAGCTGGGGTTGTTTAGCCTGGAGAAGAGGCTCAGGGGGGACCTCATTGCTGTCTACAACTACTTGAAGGGAGGCTGTAGCCAGGTGGGGGTTGGTCTCTTCTCCCAGACAACCAGCAACAGGACAAGGGGACACAGTCTCAAGTTGTGGAAGGGGAAGTATAGGCTGGATGTTAGGAGGAAGTTCTTCCCAGAGAGAGTGATTGGCATTGGAATGGGCTGCCCAGGGAGGTGGTGGAGTCATCGTCCCTGGAGGTGTTTAAGAAAAGCCTGGATGAGGCACTTAGTGCCATGGTCTAGTTGACTGGATAGGGCTGGGTGCTAGGTTGGACTGGATGATCTTGGAGGTCTCTTCCAACCTGGTTGATTCTATGATTCTATGAATTTTATCACTGCCTTTGAAACATTCTGCTTCGGTACAAAAGCACTGCAAGTTTCTTTGACACATTATTTCATGTTCTTTCCATCTATTAATAAGATTTATTGTGTTGACATGGTTTTCTCCCCAATTTTTAAGTAAAAGCTATTTACACTGCTTGATTTAATTGTAGAAAATACTGAGCAATATCCCACTTCCCAATACACTACCACTCATCACAGTAAGATACATTTCAGCAAAAGTAGTCTATTATCTTCCATAAAAGTATTCTCCAGTGCTAAGAAATATTCTCTCAGACCAATCCTAACAGCAATGTATTTATTTACAAGCCACCCATAAGCTGACCTTTTGCTTTGTCAATAAATTTCAGTGTGCCAAAGGCCCAGCTGACTGAGTAGCCACGCATGTAAGGACTTTTTAAAGTGAAAATGAAACATAGCATCTAAATTGCAAAATGCAAAGTTAAAACATTCAGAAGGAATTTAACAAGAGTTCTTGAATATACATTTTAATGAAATCTTATCTTTGATCTTTGTTACTGCAGATAACCTTATCCAGCAGCTTTTTGAACTATGATTTCCTTTAATAAGAATTATAGTAAGAACTGTCAGCATTACAAGAGCAATATTTGGACTTTGCTTGGTTAAAATTACCTAATATTTTTTTCTAAATATAGTTTTCCTTTGTTCATTCTAATAGATAAAAGAAAAGCTTCTAAGTGAAAGTAAGGAGCTGCAGGCACCTAAAAGAAAATAAACAGAATCCACTATTTATTAATACTCTGGTTCTCAGTGCTTGGTGTCTATCACGCTGAACACACACACACACACTTTACAACTCCAGACTGCATCTTTCAAATTAGAAGTCAGTGTTGAGAAAAAAGCTGTACAATGTATACAGTTACAGTTTAGTTTTAGATATGCAAATTTCAAATATTGATGCTGAAGGTCCTGGCGGCCATCAAGCACTTTGCTGTGATAAAGTCAACAAGATGCACTAGCAAGGTTTTGTCTCACTGGGAGAGACAAAAAAAGTCATTATCCCACTCTGCTTGGTGCTGGTCAGGCCACACATGGAATACTGTGTACAGATTGGGTTGGTGCCATGCAAAAAAAGATGTAGACATGCTGGAGAGCATCCAGTGAAGGGCCACAAAGATGAGCAAAGGACTGACAAGTCTGTTATACGAGGAAAGACTGAGAGAAATTGGTTTATTCAGCCTCAAGAAAAAAGGCATAGAGAAGACCTTATCATTCCAGTATTTAAAGGGTGGCTACAAACAAGACAGAGACTCCCTTTTTACAAGGCATCACATGAAGAAGCAAAGGGATAATGGATAAAAAAATACTCCTGGAGAGATTCCAATTGGCCAATAAAAGTTTTGTTGTTTTTTTTTTTTTTTTTAATGAGAACAATAAGCTATTGGAATAATCTCCACAGGGAAGTGGTGGATTCCTCGATATTGGAAACTTTTAAGATCTGTCTAAACAGGGTGCTGGATCATTTTTTCTACACAGTGCTCTTCCCAAGAAAGACTGAGCTTTAAAGGGATTTTAAAGATTGAATGTTAAAGGGATGTCCTTGACATCCCTTTAAACCTAGTTGTGATGGTTTGGGTATCCCCCNCCCCAGTCCCAAGGAAGAATGGAGGTTTGGCCAAGAGAATTAAGAAGCAAGGTGAATCAGCAAAGCAAACGGAGGGTGAGGTTAGAAAGCAAGATGGAGTTCAGCCAGCAGCCTCAGCTCCCCAGCAGGCAAAGAGCTAAGAGAACAGCCCAGACTGAAGTGCAGAACAAAAGTAACTTTATCTTTTGCTTTGCTTTTCCTTTCTACACATCTCAGCAAGGCTGTGAGCGAAGTAGACCTCACCATTGTCTTCATTTCTCAGCCTATGATCTAATTCTTCTCACCAAAACATCCCAGCTAGGCTCAAACTAGCACACTAGTATTCTGTGGTTTTCACAGACTTGGTATTATTTCAGTGTCTCTAAGGTACTCTTCAATAAAAGTATTTGCACGTTCATTCTTAATCATTAGGTGTCCAGTTGTCATGTGCTTAACTTTCATCTATCATTCTACAGAAGCTTAAACCAAATTATGAATGATGCAGCTGTAAAATGTATACACACATATATTTTAAATCAATGCACCCCTGTGATTTAATCTATTACATGGCTGTTTAATGATAGCATCAAAAGCCTGGTACTAGCTGTAACAGTCAAGTAGTATGTTAGAAGGGTCTTAGCATTATGTGGATGCCATTTCCTTAATCCCCTTTTTAGAGACTGAAATCTTGTCATTGCAGACTGCGTATGACTTCAAAGGGCAGATAAAGCACTTAAGATGCCTCTGCAAGGTGGCTGTGAGAAAATATTCTGGTTATATATTTTGCAGTGATGCATTCCTTTTAACACTTTCAACACTCCTTATAGTTTGTCCAGTAAAGTCCTCTGATGGGGGGAAATAGATCAGTGTCACCTCCAGTACATGAATGTTCTCACCACTGTTTCCTTGGAAAATAAGATCACAGTGTCACAGTATTACCAAGGTTGGAAGAGACCTCATAGATCATCAAGTCCAACCTGTTACCACAGAGCTCAAGGCCAGACCATGGCACCAAGTGCCACGTCCAATCCTGCCTTGAACAGCTCCAGGGACGGCGACTCCACCACCTCCCTGGGCAGCCCATTCCAGTAGCCAATGACTCTCTCAGAGAAGAACTTTCTCCTCACCTCAAGCCTAAATTTCCCCTGACATAGCTTTAGGCTGTGTCCTCTTGTTCTGGTGCTGGCTGCCTGAGAGAAGAGAGCAACCTCCCCCTGGCCACAACCACACCTCAGGTAGTTGTAGACAGCAATAAGGTCTCCCCTGAGCCTCCTCTTCTCCAGGCTAAACAATCCCAGCTCCCTCAACCTCTCCTCATAGGGCTTGTGATCATCATCTCCTTCTCACTTCCCCCACATGTTATTCTAAAATCAAAACAAGTGAAGTAAAAAACTATCCTCAACAGCCACTTCTCAGCACTACAGAAAACACTATCCTCAACAGGTTCTTTTTCAGTGCTAAAAGCTTTACCCCAGTCTCCTGAATGAAAGGTTTTCATTGGCATGAGTTTCCAACTGTATGATTATTTTTTACAGTGATACACATATGAAATGGCTACCTGTACTTAGAGATGTATAGCATCCTCTTTCAAATGCAGTGATCACAGCATTCAACTGTTTTTAATTAGTATTGGACAGTAACAGTACTTATTCATGGCCTTCAATTTGGCTGAGCTTTGCAGTAAAGCTAAGAGGCTTGAACATTTTCATTCACTCAATTGAAAGGCATTCAGGAGAAAATTCCAAGTCACACGGTTTTAATATTTTATATAAAATACATCTATACAAGAAGACTTCACGTGATTAATAATTGAGTATTTGAAAAAACAAACAAACAAACAAACAAACAAAAACATTCAGAAAGCATTTGGCTGTTTCCTCCACACTCTCAGACTAACATTAATTCTCCTTCATGGCCAGACTGAGCCAAATATTTGATATGCATTGAACTGTCCAATTTCCTAAAATGTAGAAAACTGCCACAATTAGCCTTTCTTTGGCACCCTTTACTGCAGAGAAGAAATATTGCTTCCAGCAGAGTACTGTCCTCTAGTATTCTTGAACAGACTGACATAGACAACAACTGAGCCCATGCTCATAGCCTCTAAGGTAATGAATCTTTTCGGGTACAACCACAGCAGCTCTCCATGAAGCATACCTCTATTGCGGTGCGTATACTCCATACTAAACGTACAATTAATACACAACTCCAAGTAGAATAGAAATGCATAAAAGATGGAGATAGGGAGCTTTTAAAACAAGAAACAGGTATCAAAGTTGCATTAAAGCCAGGCTGGATGAGGCCTTGAGCAGCCTGCTCTAGTGGGAGGTGTCCCTGCCTATGGCAGGGGGTTGGAGCTGGATGATCCTTGAGGTCCCTTCCAACCATTCTATGATTCTATGATTACTTCTAGCCTTTAAAATCTGCTCATTGTAGGACTTATTTTTTAACAAGCTCCAAGTGTGAAACACTAACACAGGATTTTGAAGTGAAAACTCATTTTTTCGCTTGCTTTGTCAGTTTTCTAATAACCCGATCCATTAAATTCCTTGCAGAATTAATTAAGATACAAAATTTAAGCCTGATTAACAAATACCAGCTTTACTAATTGAAGCCTCAGTTTTAATTGTTAAATCGGAAACAAATTAAAATTCAAACGTGCAGAGCAGGAAGCACAATCTCCTTTAATGTTCCAACCCGTTTGTTTATTGCATTAATTTCAAAGTAATTGCACTTGACTTCTATTCTGACAAATACCCCCAAAACTTGAAGAAATTAGTGTATTTGTAGTGCTAAGACATAGCACAGAGGACCTCTCTATTTATTTATGAATTAACTCCTTTGCTCCTGCCTTTATATTTTCATTGATTTATCCCACTGTAGGTTCTTTACTTCATGGACAACAACTAGTGTGGCCAGCAGGGCAAGGGAGGTGATTCTCCCCCTTTACTCTGCTCTCCTCAGACCCCACCTGGAGTACTGTGTGCAGTTCTGGAGCCCCCAGCACAGGAAGGACATGGAACTGCTGGAGCGGGTCCAGAGGAGAGCCACGAAGATGATCAGAGGGCTGCAGCAGCTCTGCTCTGAGGACAGGCTGAGAGAGTTGGGGCTCTGCAGCCTGGAGAAGAGAAGGCTTCGAGGAGACCTTAGAGTGGCTTTCCAGTGTCTGAAGGGAGCCTACAGGAAGGCTGGGGAGGGACTATTGACAAGGTCTAGTAATGTTAGGATGAGGGGGAATGGGTTTAAGCTGGAAGAGGGGAGATTTAGACTGGATGTTAGGAGGACGTTCTTTACAGTGAGGGTGATGAGACACTGGCACAGGTTGCCCAGGGAGGCTGTGGATGCTTCCTCCCTGGAGGTGTTTAAGGCCAGGCTGGATGAGGCCTTGAGCAACCTGCTCTAGTGGGAGGTGTCCCTGCCTATGGCAGGGGGTTGGAGCTCGATGATCCTTGAGGTCCCTTCCAACCTCAACCATTCTATGAGTCTGTGATTCTAACTATAAATCCTAAAGAGAGATCGAAGGGTAAATGCCACATAAAGTATTAAAAACAGAGTTAAATACAACTTAAAAAATGCATATAATTTCCTAGACTCCAAGAAAAAAAATTACTTGATACATAATTTTATGTTTGCATTCAATAGGTATAGTTGAAGAGCTATTACAGGACAGGAACTGAATTATTATTGAAAACACTTCTTTCATATTTAAAATATCTTTTTCCATATTTGAGGCTAAACACGGAATTCTCTGGATAATTCTTAGGCATGATTTATTTTGTGTGTGTGTGTGTGAATGACATATTTATTCTTAGCAGG
Organism: Tricholaema leucomelas; assembly: GCA_013400475.1. Taxonomy (NCBI): domain Eukaryota; kingdom Metazoa; phylum Chordata; class Aves; order Piciformes; family Lybiidae; genus Tricholaema lacrymosa; species Tricholaema leucomelas. Next base: position 35,202 of record WAAF01008179.1, read on the forward strand.
AATTGATTTATTCTGGATGCAGACAGGGCATGGGAGATAGCTTTCCCTGCTGAGCCTATGGAATTTCCTCCTTAGGCTATCAGCCCTTTAGTCTTGGATATTGTCATTCAAAAATGCAGACTAGACAACAGGGCTAATCACAACCTAAACAGGCACGACTACATGTAGGCGCTTTTGGCACTAAGCTGCCAGCCTCAGCACTAGAGAAGTGCTTTGAGCAATCTGAGATACTGTGAGAGCCCTGGAGCTGAGCTTTTACCTCATCTTGGCCCTGTGGTACAGGTACAGGAGTACATGCCATGTGGTTGATTTATGGACACAGTGCAGGAGTCTGGCCGTGATTCCATTAAGGACCTGGATGCATGTGAGCTAAGCATTTTCCCTTCAGCATGTCTCACATTCGAATGGTATCTTGCAGACAGTGCAGCCACAGGACAAGTTTGCCGTAAGCTGCTGTGTAGCTGAAATACGATAGAGACTATACAAATCCAAGGCTCAAATGAACAGCTAGGAGGGACTACTAAATCCTGATGTCACCTTGCATCTCTGCTTTTGCATCTGCAAAGGCAACAGGCTAACTGCTTGGTGCAGCAGAGCCAGACCCTATAACAAAGCACAATGGTCTCCTTCCAATAAAAACATTAATGTACCACAAAGTGCCAGATTTATCACAGAGTAGAACTTCTATGTGATTTGTGTAAAACATATGCAGACAAATAAAACTTATCCAATTCACTGTCATCTGATTTCCCCACATTCCTCTCAAGGATTCAGACACATAAGAATGTATTGCTTCTCTTTCAGAGAGATAGGATGTTACTTACTGTAACATTTTGGCACCAGTTTTCTCTCCTACATTAGCTCAAATATATAGGTTTAGTCTTTCATTACTGATTTTAGCCTAAAATACAGCCAGTAAGTTCTCATTTTTTACTAACTACCATGCAGGGGTATAGACTAATGCACAAAGACATTTTATTTCTGTTGTTAATGATACACAAAACACAGCTGCATTTTGGCTTTTTACTAGTGATTTCACTGAGCAGAACTTAGCATATACTGGTTTTAAACTGAATACTACTAACCTATCAAATGCATAATCAGTTAAATTCATATTAGAGCCCAAATTTGCTCTATATCCATTCCACACAGAAAAAAGACTAGATAGAATCACAGAATCAAGCAGGTTGGAAAAGACCTCCAAGATCATCCAGNAGCCTCTCCTCATAGGGTTTATGTTCCAGGCCTCTCACCAGCTTTGTTGCCCTTCTCTGGACACCTTCCAGCACCTCAACATCTCTCTTGAGTTGAGGAGCCCAGAACTGGACACAGTACTCAAGGTGTGGCCTGACCAGTGTTGAGTACAGGGGAAGAATAACCTCCCTCATCCTACTGGCCACACTGTTCCTGATACAGGCCAGGATGCCATTGGCTCTCTTGCCCACCTGGGCACACTGCTGGCTCATCTTCAGCCTACTATCTACCAGTACCCCCAGGTCCCTTTCTTCCTGGCTGCTCTCCAGCCACTCTGTCCTCAGCCTGTAGTGCTGCTTGGGGTTGTTGTGGCCAAAGTGCAGAACCCTGCACTTGGCCTTGTTAAATTTCATCCCATTGGCCTCTGCCCACCCATCCAGCCTGCCTAGGTCCCTCTGCAGGGCTCTCCAATAGACTTTATCTAGCTCTGAATTACATGACCTAATATTGATGAAATTTCCGCTTTTCTCCTTTTTTTCTCTTTAAAAAAACCCAACACAATACAACACCTACTAATTATCTCAAAAGCCATTTTGAATGCTTCGAAAAACAGATAACAGATCACCAGGTGATCATTTGCATTGGTTAAAATAAAAAAATAATCTCCTGGTTATCCTTTTGATGAACCCAGCCATCAGAGAAATTATCATGCAAAGACAAATTCACAGCTGAACAATAAATTATACAACAAATAAAAGCCACAATTTATATTGATTAATAGACCGATTCTGGATGTCCTTATTCATCACAGCATCCCTGTTTACGTCAAATAGTACATAGTAATATTGGAACTATCATACTGGATCAAATCCAGGATATGTTATTCCATATTTATCACATAGCAATGTAAGATGCAAACAGCAGGCAGATGGGGAGTAGGCCTTCTATTAATAATTAAAAAAAAAAGATTTTCTACATGGGCTTTTAGTCCAACACATAAGATGGACTGGCACTTCTTAAATATTTTTGTTATGAAAACTCAAGCTGTTTCTTACTGTCACTAAAATGCTCAGATCTCTTGAACCTTTTGCCTGATCCAAAGTCCACTGTAGTCAATGAAAGGACTTCCAGCTCACTTTTGGAGAAAGTAGCCAGTCTGTGCCACGAAACACGCCTGACATCCACTCCTCTGCTAGTCTAGATCACAAGCCTACAGCCCACCACAGCTTTATTCTAGATGTCCTTAGAGTTTTTCCCTGTAAAATCAAATCCATGCATATGCAGCAAAAAAACCCAACAGTGTGCATTCAGGACTTGCTAGATTTGTGGCTGGGAGAGAGCAGGAGCACACCCCAGACCCGAGCACATCTGAGAGCGCTTCCAAACTAACTGAGCAATATCTAGATTACAGTGTGGAAATTTTTGTGCTGTTGCTAAGCTTCAGTTACATTCTTAGGTAGCCATTATAAAGCAGTACATGCTCTGATTCAATATTCACCAAGGACATTAACTGCCTCCTACATGACAACATGCCACACATTTATTCCCATACACTCTCACTTTGTTAACCTGCTAGTTTTGTCCACTGGCCTGTTGCAACAGAGATGATTTAGAAATTCTAGGGACTAGAAGCTTGCTTGTGTAGATGTACCATCATCTGTCTTTTGACCCCATCCTCATTAGTATGATACAGCTATAAAACGTTCTGGCAGTTTACCTATATATAGATGAGTTACTGAAATATGATGGCCTTCAACTATTGACCAGAATCTAAACCACACCTGATGGAGACTGGAGAAAAAAATATAATGTTATTAGGTAAACAGCATAAGCTTAAGTGTGGAATGGAGCTGTCTGACAACTCAGTAAAATCGGTATTTTACATCCACCAGGATGTTGGTGGCTAGCTTCATTAATGTTGAGGAGATCTGATTTCCAGATTCCAGGTGTATTATATCAATGTCAAGAGCCAGATTAATATTAATGCCTCTAGCATGTATAATTTCATAGCATAAGAAGCAAAGAGTACCACTGAGTGGACTGGTTTAGTTTGGGTATTATCTGCTAGGCTATATCAAGAATTCACTCCGTCCACTCTGACAACTGCTGTACACATACGAAACTCTACAGATTCTAGCTTTATAAACTCTGGCTCTGGATAATTAATTTCATCTTGGTCTAGTTCTAGTTGTCAGGCCTTTAGAGGATACCAAATACATTTATTAACTAGCCATTTCTAACATCCATTACTATGGTAACAAATTCCACAAAAAAAGTCTTGCTTTTCCTACACTATTGAAATGCTTGTAGGTATTACTAATACTTAAGAAGAAACATTATAAATGAACAATTCTACCTATGAGCTAATCAGTATCTTCTTAGCATTACATATACATATATTTGAAAATATTGGCTTCAATTTTGAAGGAAGCTTGTGATGTTTCACTCAGGCTACAGCTGCCCTCCTTAGAGGACTAAACTCAGAAATATATTATTCTGACAGCAGGAGGAAACAAATTGACGAGTCCTCTGTTGGCAAGGCAACACATCACTCTGAAACTAATTTGGCTCTTTGGTAATGACAACAAAATATTCTCTTCAAAAAAGGTGAAGAGTTATTTCATGCAACAATTCCTTAGTTTTGGGATGGCTTTGTTGTGTTTGGTCTTGTTTTGACAAACCATATTAAACAATCCTGTTTCAAAGCAGTCTGGTTTCTTTGGAACAATGTAGTGTTTTCCTTTCAAACTCTTTCCTTCCATAGCTTGACTGTATTCCCACCTTAATATTTATCATTGCCCCTGAAAACTGCTATTACAAACAGGTCTCAGCATGCAAAGTAATTAACACCCTCAGCTTCCATAGAAGCAGTCAGTGCTGCAGTGGGTAAGAGTTCTACAAGTAGGACTAGGGATTATGAGCTCCTTTTCTTTTAGTACATATATTTGTGTCAGAAAGAAAAAAAGGTAAGAATGATATTTAAGAAATCTTCCAGTAACAACACAGTTTCTGAACAGAAAAGGACAGAGCTTCAGCTAAAAATCATTAAATTTGTGATTTCAGTGAAACTGTGCAGAAGATATAGCCTAAACTAAGTTTTGATATATGGACATAAAAAATATTCAGGGCTAAGAAAATGAAAACATGAAAAACTCCTGCAAACAAGCAAACCCTCAAAACACATCAAAGTACTTACAACGTTGTGGACAAGCAACAAGAAAACGCTTTACAAATGCAGTATAAAACAATTTCCATGCCAGCCAAAGACTTAGGGATGGATCTCATTTCTTTTTAGTCATGAAGGACCTTCCTTCCTGATTACAAGTGATTAGTTCTGCCAGTTAGTTTATAGAAAACAAATTGGTTTCACAACATCCAAAACTTGCTTTATATTATTTCAGCCCTATCAATTTCCTGGTCTAGAAAACAAGGAAGTAGAGATAGTCCCAACTTAAAGAACTTACAGGTCTGAATGTTGGACAGAAGGGAGAGGAGAAACAAGATGCAGAAAAAAAAACACCAACAAAATAAAACAAACTGCAAAACCCCAAACAAAAGAAAACATTACCATGGTCCTGTCCATGTCATAACCAACCATGCAAACCATAATAAATGTTTCTGTTAGAAAGCGCTTCCAAAAGGCCCTTCAAAGCAAATAAAAAAGCATTAATAGCCTTATACTTGTTAACAACATTCCTGCAAGACATGCAATTGGAAAATTATCTGCATACACAAGCAGCAAATTGATTTTGGTTGGTTCTATGGCCATGATATAGGTAGGTTATTCCACTTCAACCACTGGATAGCAAAAATGGCTTTAACACATTACAGTTTGATATGTTGAGCTCTTTAATATTCACCAATTGTTCTATTGGAAATGAAACTCCATGCAACTGACATCACTTTCTTGTCATTAAGAAAGTGCTGAGGTTCTCTGTGAATGGTTTGTATCTATTGTTTTCTGGGTTTGTCAATTACAGCATCACAAATCAGTGTAATGACAATATTTTTCTCCGTGCACACATCATTTTAGGAAGTACTTTAGTAGGAGTTTTGGCAATTTTAGAACTGCAATTTGGAGGCCAAGTCATGCTGGGAGTACTGACATCTAAAGAAATGAGTTCTCTAACTACTGCTCCGGCTTCTTTTTGTGACCAAGGCTATTTTTCCTAATGTATTTTTTTTTTCCTCAGTGCTTTTAGGAATGCAGTTTCATATAGCCAACTTTCTATCATTTATATTTGTTCTGTGTTTCAAAGCTACTAAATGAAATCCAGTTCAGAACTAAGGTTAGAAACAACACACACAGTGAAAAACAGGCAGCAATAAAAAAGGGTGGAAAAACCCCATTCCCTGGAGTTCAAATCTCTCTCCATCAGACTCAACATCATATCCTTTTAAAAATGTTATTTTAGATGGGAAATTATTGTATTTTGAAAATTAGATGCACTATGCTATTTATCCTTAATTAGCTCACCGTTTGATCCTTTCCTTTTACAGGTCCTTTTTCTCCTAATATATGTGCAAATATAATTTTGTTTTTCTTCAGGTTAGATCCCTGATATTATAGTATAATAAATACCTGCTTGATCTATCATCATCCCATCACATTTTTAACTTAGACTGAATTACATTAAAGTAGTGAAAAGTGAGTTCTAGTTAGACCTCTCACCACACCTTAGCTATTAAATAAAACCTCCCAAAAGACGAGGAATGAAAGCTGAATTTAAACACAGTTTTACATTAAAGGAGATAAAACCTCATGAAACATGTTTCAGTAATGTAGAAGATCCAGCCTTAGATTGTAGAGAAAATAAGTTGAGTCTACAAATCAATCTCTAAGTTTGTCCTTCTATTACCACCTAGCTATCATCACTTCAATATATCTCACAATTCACAATTATTTACAGCAATGCTACTGGGAATTAAAAAGAACAATGCAGGCACTGCACAATTTCAAAAGCAAGATGTTACAAGAGCTGAGCTGAAGAACTAAAGAAAAGACAGTTTCCAGATCCCCCTGAAAGATATTTTTCTTGAAATATTATTCAGGGTTTTTTTTTGCACTCCATTTTATTTGCATTTAATTCTAAAAATCATGCCTGGTGATGAAGAATGCCAAAGAGAAATTCTGTACTTGTCAAAGAGTGAATACATTTGTGTATGCATACAAATAACAAGACTGTTTAGAGTTATCATTATTATTATTTATATATCTTTTTTTCCACTTCTTTAAATGCACAGAAGTATTTTTCTGAAGACTTTGAAAGCTATAACCTGTGAACGTTAAGTTTAGCAGCTCCTACTACATGGTAGACATGAAAAAGATATTTTTCTACTGGAGTGTAGAGATGACTGTGTCATCTGCTGGAGCAGATGAACTACCTGTTTAATCTTTCTGCTTGCATTTTCTCATCTAATTTAGATTGACAACTTGCAGCCCTGGTTTCATATAATGATAAAACTGGTGCGGTTTCTGTATGAATTCATTGATGTTCATTCAATTCTTATTATTAGCAACAAAAAAAAAGAGTATTTTCTGCTCTGCTGGGAGTTTGGCCAATTCTAAATGATCAGCAGGGAACATTTCTATAACCTTTAGCTGTATGTTAGCAAGAGACAGGCAGCATGCAGCAATCTACAAAATTACATCCCTAACAACACTGTATGGGTGGTGGTTTTGTGTGAAACCATGGATGTGGTTAACATCTTCAGTTTAGTTCAGTCAGAGGCAAAGAGCACAACACTAATACCTATAAAGTAGAGAAAACAGAGAGGGAAACTGCAGGGGATGCACCATGCTGGAATCAGTCCAGGCAAAGAGAAGTAAACCGGATTCATGATGAATGAGACATTGAAAATTGCACAGGGAATAAGGGACAAAGGGATCACTCCTGGCAGATATGGAACTCCATCTGTGTCAATGAGACATACACAGGCAAGGCAGAAAATACTCTTAACAACAGAAAGGACAAAAGAACACAGGAAGAGTTTTGAGAAGGAACTAAGAAAGACCTAAGCTGAAGAGACATAAAATCTTCCTGAAGCCTTTTTAATATCCACTTATTTGAACTCACATATTCTTGTTTTCTGGGCTTATATTCTGATTTGAAATAACATCACATATAAACAATGTAAAGCAACTCTGGACTACTGAAAAACATTTTAATCCTAACACTAGCTATTGTGTACACAAAATAAGATCCTCTCCTAAACATTATTCTAGAAGTTCGTTGTGAGAACTGCAGATAAACTGTACCAGCTTACAATATCTTCTAAGAAACCATAAAATGCAAATGGTTTAGCAGTTTAAGGCACAGAAATTAGTTTTCTAGGCCTTCCATTGAATTTAGACTAACATTTTAGCATCCAAGATCACAAAGAGCACATGATCAACTAGTACTGTAATATAACTGGAAATCCTAGAGGAAAAAAATAGCAGCTGCTGACGGAATTGTCTTGCCACCTGAGCAGAAACACTGTTTATACTAGGGGCTGCAGCATAACTATTAATTCAATGTTGTTAGCTAGCAACAGTAGGATACTTTTACAGCATTTCTCTAAAATAGGCAAGGCTTGAGAGGAATGGAAGCACAGCAATGGGATGGCTTAAAGTCCTGCAGAGAATTGTTATGTAAACACAGCTCTTAAAACTAACAGTGTGGTTCCTGGTGGAATTAATCAAGAAGTACAGAGCATCTTTTTATTGGAAGGAGAAAGGAGATAATTGGAAAAGGGAGAGACATCAGTGAACAGACAACTCTAAATTAAAACAGTAGATGTAAGAAAGCATTCAAATTCTAAACTGCACCTTGATTCTAGCCAGTAAAATTATATCATGATTCTAAGATAGGAATTTAACAATCATTCTTAGATATGCAATCAATGCAATTTTGCTAAATTGGTCCTAAAAGGGGCATTAAAAAAAAAAAAAACACAAAACCTAAACCAGGATAAGGAACTGTAGTAGAAGAAATACTTAGAAGGCTAAGGATAATTTGGACTTGAAGAGGATGGGAAAGTAGAACTCTCATACCTTAAGGTTTACAACTTCTGTAACAGATTCTTGTTAACAGAGAACTAATGCCCATACAGATATTGGGCACAACTTCTAAGACTGCAGAGGAAAAACTACCTCTGTAGAGGCCATCTGCTAACAACTGAAGATTTTGAACTTCATGATAAGTAGCAATACTTAGAGAGCTAATGGGATACCATCAGAGAGTCTTCAAACCCTGAGGTAAGGCAATTCTTTCTTCTCAACACTTTTAAATGCTTTGTAGCTAGAGGAGAAGTATCAAATTGACTTGGACTCACATCCTGAAATGAACTTCCCATTAACATCAATCTCTTTTTCCTGGTACAGCCAACTGTAACTATTCAGAAATCAAGAATACTGCTTTGAAAACATTCTTTACCAGCATTTCTGGTTATGTTAATAAATTTCCAGAATTCAGAGTATTTCTTATAATCTTTTGGCATTTTGTAGGAATTCCTGGATCAACAACCTCTGAAGGAATTTTCCAAGATTCCACAGCAACACATTAAGTAAGAATAGTTCACAGCAAAGGGCGACCATTCACTGCTTGAAATCCTACAGATCCTAGAATGCATAACTTAGAAAATTAATTTTGAACCTTTTTTTTTTTTTCCACAACATTTATGACTGCAGTGAAAGTGGACAAGAATTACTGAAAGAGATATTTAGCAGAAAGAGTGGGAACAGTGTCTCACAAAGCAAAACATTCCGGTCCTCAAAAAATGAAAAGCATAATGTGACATTCTATGGACAATGAACTGACATATTAATAGCATTGTGTAGGTAATATCCCTGCTGGAAGTGTAGAAAATGTTGCATGATAGCACTGAAGATGTGACAGTAATAGAGAGCCAAAGAGCTAGTTTCAGATCCATGACAGTGCAGAAAGCACAGCATTAGGAAAGGGAGGAACAGTTTTCATATCTTCTTTGTGCTGAAGTCTACCCTTACTTACAACAACTCTTCTCCCAGGCAACCAGCAATAGAACAAGGGGACACAGTCTCAAGTTTTGCCGGGGGAAGTATAGGCTGGATGTTAGGAGGAAGTTCTTCACAGAGAGAGTGATTGGCATTGGAATGGGCTGCCCAGGGAGGTGGTGGAGTCACTGTCCCTGGAGATGTTCAAGAAAAGCCTGGATGAGGCACTTAGTGCCATGGTCCTGTTGACTGGCTAGGGCTGGGTGCTAGGTTGGACTGGATGATCTTGGAGGTCTCTTCCAACCTGGTTGGTTCTATGATTCTATATGATAACTCCATGAAGCTACTCAACCAACAAACACACTTCTGTTTATAAGTTCTCCTTACTCATGTAAATAGGCACACATCAACATAAAAGAGTTAAGGCCAACATTTTCAATGGAAATTGAGATCAATGTACACAAGCAGAAAATCTACTTTAAAGCTGAAAAGCAGAATGAATGTTTCCTGATAGAGAATAAAAGAGCTTTGCATCTGCAGGTTTTAGTGGGCTAATTTTTTAAGACCATTTGTTAATATGAAGTCTGTTTTCAGTTACTTGCAAGAAATATCATTCTGAGATAGAGGCCTCTGTTTGAATGGATGTATGTTGCAATTTGTAAATTACATAATGGTTCTTAATACTTTCAGACCTGTGAGAAAAGGAGGACATTAAAATTTAAGATCCAAGCATACTATAGCTTTTTTTATGTATTCTTCCTGAGGATCTCATTCAAGAAACAAATCATAGGAAATGGAGGATATTGTTCTCTTACAGTGCCAGCTTACGACCAACTCGCAGATGCTGTACTGTGGCTTTGTTTTCCTCATGGTTTTCCTTCTATATGATTTGATGCCTCCATAACAGAAATAACTATTATTAATCAGATGAAAAGTTTTGTAGAGAGTACTTCTCCAGTCAGCCTAGATCTGAATGCAGGTCTATCACCAACATTATGAAAATTCCCCCCAATTATATGTTTCTAAGAGGCACTTTTTAAAAGGCCATGTTTATTGTTCACAGAAACCTATAATTCAGTGCATTTTACCAGAATTTTGCTATCATTTTGTGGGTAATTTTTAGGAATATCTACTTTCTACACTACATTCTACTGATATGTTCTATTTACTGTCCACATTGATCCTATTTCCCAGATCAGTATGAGTCTCACTCTGTTCCAAGAGCTGAATAGTGCTAAAACCTTTCAACTTGCTATGAGACTTTGTAAAACATGTGTTCCTCTCTCATTCATTAGTATGTCTGTTGCATTTTAGCTGAAAATGTTTGGGTTTTTTTAAACTGGAAAGCTGGGTTGACTAATGCTGTATGCATCTGTCTAGAATTTTCATGATGCATCTCAATGTACTTGAACATTAATTGAACAACGTCTTTCTAAAGCAATTTCTTCTTGCATTTCTTTGTTGGTCAAGCAGAACTAAATTGCATATTCTGAGTTACCGTACTTGAAAATGGTTGTTAAATCCAAAGGGATGGAAAGGAGTTTGTAGTTAGCATATTAAGCATATTTTGCTTTGGACATGATTTTAATTTACATTGCATTGCATTAATAGTTTCTTTTATGTTAGATTTCTCTTGGGTAAAGGAATCTGGATATGCAAGAATGATGTTCCCAATTGTTTTGCTGTGAGAAGTCAAATTTTCTATTCTCTACTGATCTGAACTAAAAATAGAATTCTTATTTAAATGGCAATTTTTTTGACACAATCACTAAAAATAAATGTCTATTCAGTAACATTCAGAAGATAGTGTTAATAACAGGTTGAAAGTTTCATCATCTGCTGTCCACATAACTGACAGCAAAATCTGATTTCAAGTAGTATTAAGGGTCCTTTACACTTTTTTCCCAGTTTAAAGGGCATGTAAATACATTTACAGATGTATTCAGGAGCCTTTTGCACAGTCTGAGTACCAAGAAAGGGCCTAATCTTAAAAGAAAATCATGTTGATGCTTTTTGACAAGCAAAGATCACCCCATTGTACTGAGATGCTCAGAAGTTCAAAACCTGGGTGAAGCACCACTTCAGAAAGCATACGTGAAATTGATACAGCTGTGACATACGGCTCTCCTGTGAACCTTGATCATGGCTGCCAGCAAAGCCAGAACTATCTTTCTGTCCACAGTATTCACTGATTCCCATCTAATTGCTTGAGGCTTAATAATGAGCTAAATATTTCAGAATATGTGTCTTCATCATAAGTGTGCAGCACTTCCAGGCTAACAGAAGTATGGTACGTTCTAGATGGAGAAATGCTGCATTAAAGGATTCTATGATTATTCATAGCAAATACAATTCACTGCCCAAAAGGACAGTATTCTATTAAAATTTATAAACTTGCTTATAAATTTTTAGTTCACTAATAAAGAAGTAAACATAGAAAGAGTTGAAGAGACTTACTACAGACATCAGCATTCTCTCATCAGCTCTGTATTTCATTGCCTTCAATGAGAAAGGTATGTCGTGGTAGGCCTGATAGGCACAAAATAGGCTTATACATGTCCTGCCTTGCCTAGGCATGGTTTCCTGCTCCACCAGAGAGGCAAGTGAGGGAAAAGGAAGAAGAACTTGTAGCCACTGAGTCTGGCCTGCCCAGGGTCCTATGGTAAACAGGGTACACACACTTAGCTTGTGCCTGCCTAGTGCAAGGCCCGTGCTTTTCCCAAATTTGGGTAAAGGCGAGCCTGTGGCTTTGCCTAATGTGGTAAGGTTTGGCTAACTGCCATCCTGATTGCCTGTTCTGTGTCCAAAAGGCAATTAATCTTGGCCCATATTGATAAAAGGAGATACGCAGGTAAACAATGTGCTTTTGCTTCACTGCTTTTGCTCCCCTGTTCTCTCTGCTGTGCTCAGCCATGCTCTGCCATTGCCTGCTGCAATTGCCTACTGCCTTACTGTTTGCTTGGTACACTCCACTGCCACGAGCTTACCAGAAGCAGACCCTGGATGCCTGAATACGATCAGCCTGCATGGTCAGCGTGACATCGTGCTGAGGCTGCACGACATCCTGCCTCTCCAGCTGGAAGTCCTGCTTAGAAGAGCCAGGAGAACAAGGTCAGAGATTGCCTGTGTTCTTTCCCCAGAAGCTGGGAAGAATTAAGTCTCAACATCCCCTAAAAGCATTTGGACACTGTCTGGACTGTGACTAAGCCTTGCAAGTGGGTAATAATTTGTGAGTAAATGCTTAAATGCCTCTTTGTAATTCTTCATTGCCTTCTGCCATAAGCAGAAAGAGCTTGAGCCCATTTAGTGGGCAAGCAGCATATTGACCACAGGCAGCACTTGACCATGGGAATCTTCTCTTCCAATTCAATTATTGTTCATATACTTTGCTGGTTATTACTGGCTCCAGATACTATCCATAGAATATTTCCATGACCATGTAAGAACCCAAATATTCTTAAAATTAGTGGTTGGGGGTGGTGAGAGTTCTGAATAGCAAAATTAATAAACAATATTAATTTTGGAAAAAATAATCTCAGATCAACTAATTTCCCCTCCGCAACAGGGTATAACAAACTTCTAGAGACACACAATAACACATTAGAATTAGCATTTGCTATCATCTACAGCTCTTCCAAGACTTCAACCACCACAGAAACAAGTCTCAAGAGATTTCTCTAGCATCTAAAGCAATGCTGTTCATAGTACTGAAGCAATGATAGCCTACAGCATCCCTCAGATATAATGTGATAAGTCATAGCAGTGATTATGTTCCAAGATTTTGTCAAATCTATGAAGCTGTACAGAAATGTAAAAAAATCATGAAAAAAACATGAAAAACACATTGCCATTCAGCAGCTTTAAAAAACTTTCTTCTTAAAAAAAAAAAAATCAAACTCACAGATCTCCAACTCAAATGTCATTTTCCATCTTAGCATATGGATTTAAGAGCTGGAAATTCACCAACGTTACAGACAGATTTTAAAATACCTTCAAAAGGCAAATCCTCACCCAAAAAATACTATGTTTCTGTGGATTAGAAGCATAGCAAATGCCAAGATTTGTCGAACTGATTGATGATTTTTATTTTTTTTTTAATTCTGTGATCTTATTCACAACAGGAGAAGGAAATATTTTAGAGTTATATGAAGAATTAAGTCAAAGCGTCTGCTATACCAGATACGGCCCAGGGATGGGGAACGCAACAAAATAATCTCTCCACGAAAATAGTACATGTGAAATATAGAATCATAGAATCAACCAGGTTGGAAGAGACCTCCAAGAGCATCCAGTCCAACCTAGCAACCAGCCCTATCCAGTCAACTAGACCATGGCACTAAGTGCCTCATCCAGTCTTTTCTTGAACACCTCCAGGGACAGTGACTCCACCACCTCCCTGGGCAGCCCATTCCAATGGCAAGACAAAACCTAAGAAATTTATTGAAGTTGAATACATCCTCAAAGGAATAGAAAACAAACAATGAAAGGATAACTTGAGCAATTTTTTAAGCCACATTTTATAGTCTGTATATTTAAATAGAAAGTCAAGTGTATTTTTCCAGTGAAATGTGTCAGACAGCTCATCATAAAAGGAAGGGGGAAAAAAAAAGAAAAGATATTCAACCTGAGTAGATATAATAAGAACTATTTTCAAATTCCCTGTTAAAAACTAAGTATGTGTAGTAAACTCAAAATATTACCTTTATGGGTAAATCAAGCATTTCTGAAAAACAGAAGTGTTGTTTCCTAACATATTTCCACTCAGACTGTAAGTTGAAATATTTGTATTTATCATTCTCAAGTATATAGTGGAGGTCTTCCCCTTGTATAAACTGGAAAACAATGACTGGTCTGATTGTTCACATGTAGTGACATTCTGAACTGCGAAGTCTCCTTTACTGCCTCTACATCTTCCTTTATTTCATAGTTGCTATCATAACATGCATCTCAGTTCAACAGAGCACATGCCCTAACCGGGGTGGGGGGGGGGAAGTAAACCATCAATAATTCTAAAATTCAGAATAATCTTAACTACTGTTAGTCTTTATTGTTTCTCTGCTTTATTTTCTTATGTGAGGTTATTCCCATTCTGCTTCATTTATAACTCCAGTTTCCCTTCCACAGCATACATGTCATTCAGTAACAACTCTCTCATTAATTAACCCCTCTGATGGCTTCTAATTTGTTTCTTTAAAGCATAGGAACAAAATTATCATTTATTAATCACGTTCATCCCTGCTTTCCCCTGTGAAAGACATCAGTGGTAACGTTCCAAGTCCTATAGCTTTACATGCCACACTGATTTCTTTTTACAAGTATATTAACCAGTTTAGTCTTAGGTCTAAAGCAGTTAATACATTTAATGCACTATTACAATTTGTATTCAAACCTCAAATTGTTTGAGTATTATCTGCTGATATAAAATGAATGAAGTGATAGATTGCTGCTCAATCACTTAAGACCATTCACTTTATCCTGACATTGCAGAGAAGGTATACACCCAAAATCATACCAAAAAAAATGTGTGACTGAACTGTGCAGTCATGTGGACTTGTTAATTCTCTGCTAAAAAGCTCTTGAAGATCTTCTAATCCAGCAAACTGAAATGAAACACTGCAAGCCATCTCCATGAATAATTCTCACAATTTTGAGGAGGAAAAAAAAAAAAAGAGGGAAGGCAAAAAAAGTGTACCAGCACTCAGCAATTCACTTACAAGATTATCCCTGTAGATTCAAAAGCAAAGCAATGCCCAAAGGATAGTGAGGATTTTGTTTCTTTTTTTTTTTAATACCTGTGAAAGACCTTTTCTCCCCCATAGCAAATATGCATTAGCCAATTTTAAATATTTATCTTCCCCTCTTCCTTCTTACAGGAAAAAGAAAAAAAGTCTCACAGTATCACAGTATCACCAAGGTTGGAAGAGACCTCACAGATCATCAAGTCCAACCCTTTACCACAGAGCTCAAGGCTAGACCATGGCACCAAGTGCCACGTCCAACCTTGCCTTGAAGTAAGAATAAAAAAATCTTAATTAGCTATAAGAAAGTATTATTTGTAAAAATAAAATGCAGACAATCAGTTTTGTAAAAGCAAAGGCCCAGATAGTTGTACTTTCCCAAATGTCATTTTTACATAGCAAATTAATTTGATACACAGCAAATTAATTTGATACACAGTAGGGAGGTAAATGCTAAGCATAGTAACGGAACATGTTACACAAGTTGAGAGAGGCAACAGAGACTGAAGAGATGTGCTTCACACTGCTGACTTTCATAGAGCTATATCAGAAATAGGATTACCGTGCAACCCTAGCAATTAGCTGCAAACCTTACCAGTCACTTCTAGTGAACACACACTAGTGAATACTGGGCCCTCATCCTTGCTGATATTCAAAGTGAGACTTGACAGGACTCTGGGCAACCTGAACTACTTTAGTATGCCCCTGCCAAGTGCAGAGGAGGTTGGACTAGATGACCTGCGGAGGTCACTTCTAACCCAGGCCATTCTATAACTGTATGATAAACATCACCCTACAGCACTCCTTAGGGACTATCAGAGGTTCTAGGAATTATCAATGTACTCTGCTTTCATAGGTAATTTTACTTAGATGGCATATGTAGATGTCTATTGCCTATACTTTTGTATAGATACAAATATATATTAAGATTTTGTCTTGCCTGGGGTTCTTGGTGCCACTTTAACAGCAGGACAAACGCATTTCCTGCAGACCCTACAAACTGGATCTTTTTTCTTTCTGCAATGACAAGCTTCAGGGAAGATGGTCAGTTTCAGAAGTGAATTTTTGGGGCTACACTGCTAGAGAGACAGAACTCATTCTTATAAGCACTGTTCAAAGATTCCTGTGGGAACACAAGTTGCCATTTAGTGATGATTTCAGTTCCTACCTACCTATATTTATTTTTCAGATAAATAGTTTGGGGTTGAGGTGGTGGTGTTTTGTTGGATGGATTTTTCCGAATTAAATCTTTAACATTGGAAGGAAAACAAAGAAGTGGGTAGAACGTCAATGCAAGGGGGAGCAAAATGACAACCACACAACTACCCTGTAACTATACTGGGATATTTCATTGTCTATAACTTTACAGATTTAGTACCTTTTTGATGAGTGACTCATTTACATTATTTCACTACTTCTATTGGCTGGTAATTCATCTAAGGCTACAGTATGACAATAGAGCACGTCTGACTTTCAGAATCCTAGCACCAGATTGAAAATGATAGTCACAGAACAGTAGGAGCCCATCTGCTATAAACTCCTTCTTTTGCTTTAGAAGGAGTTGTTTTGAGAGCTTGTGGGGATTTTTGTTTCTACTGTGACACACAGAGGTTGAGTCAGGCACAGTTTCATTAGTCAACACAACTCTAATCTTATATGGGTTAGCTGGCCTTCCTTTGGCAAAAGTAGAGGCTGCATGAGCTTTCTAGCAGTGTCCTGGGTTTTCCTACAGATAATAGAACCTGTGCTTGGAGTTATCTGGGTCATATCTGTACTATTTTGAGCTCTGAAAGTACACAGAAGCAGCGCTAAGAGTCTCAGATCTCAGAGACTAAAAAGCATGGTGCTGTGCTCATTTACTGATCTCTTTAACGAAATTTGGACCTGCAAGCAATGATAAGTGTATTCCTAACACGATTTTTGCATCCCTGTACGTGTATTTGTGGCATAAATTTCCTATTTCATACATCACTGTGATTCTCATGAATATGCAGTTACCCAAATTGTCTTGAAGAACATGCAAAGATACAAAAAGCAAACTGGGTGTTTTTCTCTCCTTTCAAAACATGGTTTGACTTCTGTATTTATTTATGGTATTATATATGTGGGGCTTTAATTCTGTAATTTCTCTGTTTTCCCTATATTTAGGAAGGAATATGGGTGTTATGACTAATTTAAGACTAAGAAGTAATGAGTAAAGAATAGTTTCTAAACAAAGGGTAAAAATAGGAGATTGAAGAGTAGACTAAGGAAAGAAACAGACAAGGATGCAAAAAGCACAGGTACAAGTTAAAAGGACAAGGAGGTAGGAAATGTAAACAAATCACTTAAAACTCAGCATTTCCAAAAAGATCTTTCCAGATAGTATTCTCAGATTAGCTTCAATTTCCCTCCTCCACTGTATTTGGTGGTTTCCATGCAAACTTATCGGTAGCAACAGAAAATATTTTTATGCCAAATTTATAACCTATGTCCTCTCACACTTGTTACTGTTCAGATGGCCATGATTCCAGGCTACCATGACACAGAAAGAATTCACTGATAATTTAAACTCTCCATCTTTAATTTTCTGTAGGGACTGAGAGCTATGTACAGGAATTTTATTAGTCTTTTTATTCTATTAGTCTACTAGCATTTTTGTTCATTAAATAGGCCTTTCTTATTAAATGATCTCTCTAATGATCTCTAAATTATATCTCTAAATGATCTCTCTAAACTGACAATTTGCTTAAGTCTTTAGTCCATCATCCATATTTTGACTCCTTTACTCCTTTAGAAGGCTTCGAGGAGACCTTATAGTGGCCTTCCAGTATTTGAAGGGAGCCTACAGGAAGGCTGGGGAGGGACTATTGACAAGGTCTAGTAATGTCAGGACGAGGGGGAATGGGTTTAAGCTGGAAGAGGGGAGATTTAGACTGGATGTTAGGAGGGAGTTCTTGACAGTGAGGGTGGTAAGACACTGGCACAGGTTGCCCAGGGAGGTTGTGGATGCTTCCTCCCTGGAGGTGTTTAAAGCCAGGCTGGATGAGGCCTTGAGCAACCTGCTCTAGTGGGAGGTGTCCCTGCCTATGGCAGGGGGTTGGAGCTGGATGATCCTTGAGGTCCCTTCCAACCTAAACCATTCTATGATTCTATGTCTTCTTTGATAGAGACAGATGTAAGTCTTGGACCTGTTACTTCTCAATTACCTTTAATAATATTTCTGTGCTATCAAATGCTGCATTTAAATAGTTAGCAGATAGAAGACATCACATACAACTATGTCTAGCCCGAAGGCTATATAAAATGCATACTCATATATGAGATTCAAAAGATGATGCTGTGCTTTACAAACACACTTATTTTGAATGGTGAAGAGGTACTAAAGCAGACTAATGGAACACATACATATAAAAACATGTATTACACACATGCACACATTCTTCATCTATATAATGTCTGATTTGTATATAAAAGTCGAAAAAACTTTTAGATATATTTGTATTTGCAAAACCACTTAGTTAAGTATGAAATTACTTATCTCTTTAGTCTGCTTTTCCTAAGGATGGTTTTGTATGGCTATGACTACTCTTGAAATCAAAAGAATTACAGTGATTTTTAAACAACTTAGAATTTGTAGAGAATGACAATCATATAAACTGTTCCACAGAGTGTGCTTTAGTGATTTATTCAATGAATAGAAAAAACCTAGCTTACTACCACAGTCTTCTTCCTGAATTGCTTTCAAGTTTCTTTAACCATCCCTTTGATTTTCAGCATAGACATTTGAATGAGGTTTGTTTGTTTTTATTTTAATGAGGTTTCATCCTGTGAGGAACCAGTAACTATTCTAATAAATCCTTTCTGGTACATTTTAACAGACGAAAACAACTAAAATCCTTCTATGGCAACAACTACCTACCTGACTTCCCCTACAAATGTCAGAGGAGATGACTGGGAGTCATGTTGCCAAGAATGGCTTCTCAGTGACTAATACCAGCTATTTTACATGTATTGTTCTACTTACGGGCAAAACAATATCTGTAATGAAGATACCTAATTCTTAGCTGCCCAACTGGAAAAAACGTACAGCCGCAAAAGAACCAAAACACATTCTACATTATTGAGTAGGATCTACATTTATTCAATCCATTGTGACATATTCTTTCAGCCACCACTCTGGAACCGCTCATTGCTCATTTGAAAATCTATTGCTGAAACAGCAAGTGTGGGTCTGCTTTCACCACTCAGCTGATATTGCAATTTCCATTACAAATGAGAAACATCAATTGGTTTTGAGGAATGCACTGAAATTCTCAGCAGTTCTGAAGATTTTTGTTCTACATCACCAACCACTACAGTCAAAGCATAATCTCTCTGCTCACAGAAATGAAATGCTGCAGCTTGTGATGGTGTATACACCTCAAATATTATTCTTTGAATGCAGTTACCTCCAAAGACAGCCCAGGTTTCAAGGCACCAGAGTATACCTGGTAAGAGTTCTCTGCTGACCTTCTTTAACAGAGGAAACTGGTCTGCTATACAAATCAAGTAAGATGTGAATAATAGTTATGTTAAAAACAAATACTTCCAAGACAGAGTAAAAGGCTGCAAAATACAATCACTTCTCTGTAGCAAACTTTCAGCTGTTACAAAATTAACAAAGGGGATTACTTACTACAGCCTTTTGGGTTTGGGGTTCTTTTTTTGTTTGCTTGTTTTTTGTAGTACCCAGCATGACAGACACAATATTAGAACCTGAGTTGAAGGAAAGGTCCCTGTGCTTCATCAGTATTAACAGTTAAGACCGTAAGTCATGGATGAGGTGAATCTCCTGATGGCAGAGCTGCAGTTCTTGACTAGGTGTGTAAACTCCAAAACATGGATGCAAAGAATACAACAAACTTGTAGGCAAAAGCATTTACTGCTTGATAGGAACTGTCATCAGTTACAGTATCTAAGGCAACTGCAATAAATTAAAATGCTTTGTGGATTTATGAAAAACTTGATCTGAAAAGAGTGAAAAAGAAAGAATGCTCAGGATTCACTGAAATCATTTGGAAATAAAAGTTTTTGTGTCTAGCGTCCTAAAAACTGAGCATTCACTAGCCAAGCCCAATGTCTGTCACAGTTTAATGAAGAGGTCAAGCTATCATTTGGTCATTGCTTGGTTTTATGGTTGAGGTATTTTGGGGTTGGTTTGGGGTTTTTTGTGGGGTTTTGTTTGTTGCTGTTTTGGTTAAGGTTTATCCTACTCACATTGCGGCCTCATTCCCCACAAAGGACTTCAATGAAAAAGTAGGTAAATTGTCTGGAGGAAAAAGAGGTATCCCCTTTCAGTATCATAGAATCATGGAATCAACCAGGTTGGAAGAGACCTCCAAGATCATCCAGTCCAACCTAGCACCCAGCCCTAGCCAATCAACTAGACCATGGCACTAAGTGCCTCATCCAGGCCTTTCTTGCACACCTCCAGGGACGGTGACTCCACTGTCTCCCTGGGCAGCCCATTCCAATGCCAATCACTCTCTCTGTGAAGAACTTCCTCCTAACACCCAGCCTATACTTCCCCCAGCACAACTTGAGGCTGTGTCCTCTTGTTCTGTTGCTGGGTGCCTGGGAGAAGAGACCAACCCCCACCTGGCTACAACCTCCCTTCAGGTAGTTGTAGACAGCAATGAGGTCCCCCTTGAGCCTCCTCTTCTCCAGGCTAAACGACCTCAGGAGAGGCCCTCAGCCTCTCTTCATAGGGTTTGTGTTCCAGGCCTTTCACCAGCTTTGTTGCTCTTCTCTGGACACGTTCCAGCACCTAGACAACTCTCTTGAATCGAGGAGCCCAGAACTGGACACAGCACTCAAGGTGTGGCCTGACCACTGTTGAGTACAGAAGAAGAATAACCTCTTCTATTAATCCTACTGGCCACATGTGCAGCTGAGATGAAAGGATGCGGAAAGTGGACAGTAGATAGAAACAGACACTGAAACAGTGGAACAAAGCTACTTTACCAATTGTAGCTAGAATCAGAATCATCATTATTCAGATACCTCATTGCATTATAAATTAATGATCTGCTGATCATAATCTTATTTGCACTTCTTCTAGTAAAAACCAAAATAAATTAATTCCACATATTGTACTATTCTGTACTACCATTAGCACTTAGATATAATATGGTAAATGAGAGGATTTTACCTCCTTTAGTGTTTGGGATTTATTCTTAGATCAGTAATTAAAAAAAAAAAAAGCTCATTGATCAAAATTGCTCAGCATCATGATTCATGATTATGTTTTTCATTAATGAGCTATTTGAAGTATAAGGTATGCTCTTTGATTTCTGTGATAACATTACTATGCTTGATTTTCTGTTGAGGAAAGATGAAGTTCCTACACATAGGATTATTTTTTTTTTTTAAGAAATATTTAACATTTTCCTTTAAGTTGTAATGAACTTTCCAGATCTTTCAAACAATTAAGTCATTAGGTACACTTTTTTTTCCAGGAAGAACCCCTAAACAAATGACAGCTTAGTAGAAATAGGCTTATTTAATATTTCAGATGGATTTGTATGGAAACCCCCAATGGCCCTTCTGCTAAATACTTTTTTCTACTAAACATAACTGAGAACCTGAATATCTCTAGCTGGTTTTAGTGAAATTAAAAAAAAAAAAAAAAAAAGTCCATCAATTTCATGAAAAGGTTAATTTAAATGAACTGACACTAACATTTTATAACCATGCAAATTTATGAGTAGTACTATTTATTTCTTTTTGATGCTGGAGGTCTCTGCTACCCACTGGTACCTCTCTTCAGAGTATGAAATATGAGAAGAGGAGCCTCAGGCGTGACCTCATTGCTGTCTACAACTACCTGAAGGGAGGCTGTAGCCAGGTGGGGGTTGGTCTCTTCTCCCAGGCAACCAGCAATGGAACAAGGGGACACAGCCTTAAGTTGTGCCGGGGGAAGTATAGGCTGGATGTTAGGAGGAAGTTCTTCACAAGACAGAGTGATTGGCATTGGAATGGGCTGCCCAGGGAGGTGGTGGAGTTGGTGTCCCTGGGGGTGTTCAAGAAAAGCCTGGATGAGGCACTTAGTGCCATGGTCTGGTTGACTGGATAGGGCTGGGTGCTAGGTTGGACTGGATGATCTTGGAGGTCTCTTCCAACCTGGTTGATTCTATGATTCTGTGATTCTATGGTTTACATTTGTCATGGCAAATATACACGTTAAATCTAATCTCATATTCAAATAATGAAATCCAAGTTCCAATCTTAGATTTAATGCTAAAACCATAAAAGTAACACAGGAGGTCTTTTAGATATGCCTGCTTCTACCATACAGACTGGTGTTGCTTTCCTTGTTCAATACCTCTGGCTTAGAACCACAGGCTTTTTAATAGGACTTCAAATTAAACTTAATTCCATCCTTATATACTCTCTACTAAAAAGGATGTTCTAAGGTTAGAAGCCACTACAAAGCTCAAATCAGTTTGAATTTCTGATCATATTTCAGATCTATTGTAAGTAATTTCTACAATATACATATTAAGTCTCTGGTGAGGGCACTATTAGATCTGTGAAAAAGAATCGTGAAATAGTAATATTATTATTAATAAATTAGTAATGAATGGTGTAATTAATATACAGAAAAATCATGCCTTCTTCTTGCTAATAATTTTTTTCTCCAAATTCTGTCTATTTATGGCACATGACAATGATTCTCCAGTAGAGTTGAAGTTACCTGTCCATATAGGCAATAAAGTGTCAGGCTAAATAGTTTTCCTAAACCTTCAAGAGTAAAGGATATGACAAAATGCCCTTTGACAAATAATTGCAAATTTATGACATGTTATATTTTGTTGATAAATGAAAGGTGTCTGAAAGGATTTCTTCTGATAATTACATGATGTAATCAAATGGCTCTGGAAATGGTTATAACAACTCAGACAAGCTACTTTTTGTGAAGAATCTTATCCGTATCTTAAACGTAGCCAGCTGTATCTCTTCTGGTTTGTTGCAGGCTTTTCCCTGACAGGGTGCATATGCATAGCCTGTTGCCCTACTAGCACCACAAAAAGCAAAGTTTTGAAAGTCTAAACTGTGATAGAAAGTGCTTCTCTCTTATAAAGACAATTTTGAGGCCAAGCACAACAGTGGTTCAGAGACAACAGACAACCAGCAACAGAACAAGGGGACACCGTCTCAAGTTGTGCCGGGGGAAGTCTAGGCTGGATGTTAGGAGGAAGTCCTTCCCAGAGAGAGTGATTTGCCGTTGGAATGGGCTGCCCAGGGAGGTGGTGGAGTCACCGTCCCTGGAGGTGTTCAAGAAAAGCCTGGATGAGGCACTTAGTGCCATGGTCTGGTTGACTGGATAGGGCTGGGTGATAGGTTGGACTGGATGATCTTGGAGGTCTCTTCCAACCTGGTTGATTCGATTCTATTCTGTTCTAAAGAAACACCCTGTGGATGGCAGACTGTTCATCTCCTTCCTTCCCAAGTCAAATCAAGACACATTTCTCAGTATTAAACCCAATTCCAACTATTTTTAAGAAATAGATGATGGTTAGGAATGAAGTAACATTCAAAATTAAGCAAATCCTGTCTTAGTAAAAATCAACACTGTCGTGTGAAATATGTCAGTTGCTAGCAGAAGGCAACATAAGACAGTCACTTTTCAGAAAGCAGCAAAATGTGATGTACCCAAAACCACAAAGACTATTCTTTCATTCCACTGCCATTTCCAAGAATTCACAAACCGTCTACACTTCTCAAATGCCTTTACAATTTTTGAAGCAAAATGCAGATTCCTAACTTATACATTAGGCAGTCACTATACATGACATTACACATTAGGTATACTCTGGAACTGCTCCTAAAAACCTACCTATATAAATGCATATGCTAGCTTTGCATGTGGAACTAATCAAACAGAGTAGATAATAGGATAATTTTCCATTCTTTGCTACATATTCAAAATAGATTTTCAAGCAAATATGTGATATATTTTATCACATCAGTTCAGAAAAATTAAATTTCATGCTTCTCTAGTTTTGCCTTAAAGTGTGCTTTTTCCAACTCATTAATGAAGCAGAGAGAGAAAAGTGAGCAGTATATTGCCACAGCTTAACACTATAAACTGATGCAAAGAAAATGAAAAATCCAGAAAGTTACTGTGTATTTGATGGAATAGCAGCTGGTAAAATATTACACTGTGAACTAGTAAAATACTGTAGGGCAGGGGACTAAAATTAAACCAGGCCATACATCAACAGTTATACTTTTCAGCTTTGAACTCTGTAATGGGTTATATAGTGAAGGTGCAGATATAGTGCACTGCAGATCTGGACTAATTTTAATCATACAGGAAAACTTAAGGAGCATTAACTCTATTGTTTACCACAAAAAGGGAAAAAAAAGAAAAACAAAACCAAAACCACATCAAGATTTGCACAGAACTCACAGAAAAATAATGTCCTTTATAACTGTTTTTGCAGACATTTAGTGTCTTTCAAACAAATGGCATCATTTCCTCATCAATTCTCTCAGCCAAAGGCTGAGTTACAGTGTTTAAGGGTAAATACAGAAGTTTTTTTAAGTTCATTTTTCATAAAAAAATAATCTCTCTTGTTACTTGAAGTTGTTTGGTTTAAAACTGACTTCCCTATGGCATAGTAACAAAAATACCACATCACTAGGGAATCTACATTGCCCAGTAAATAAATATCACTCCAGAAAACAACATCTTCATACTTGCTGTATTTACTGTGAAATCTACAACACTTCAGTATTTTATGTTCACTTTCAAAAATTCTGTTTTGATCACATGAAAAACCAGGCTTGAAGAATTCCATAGAGTTGAAAGCACAAGAGGAACACAAGCCAGCTTACGTCCAAACTCCAGTAACTATCATTTTTACAGTCAGGATAGAAATGTGACATACATGGAGATGCAAGACAAACCATCCACACAATTTAAAAATTAATCTGAGTATCAATTCATGCATCTGATGCCCTTGAGCATCACACAGATGTTCGTAGCTCCACACTTACCATTTATGGCTAGCGTATCTTTCTATTATTGTTTGAAGAGTAAAAAAATCTTTAAGCTCATACCATAAAACTAGTTCACAGTCTAAACAGACTATTTGCATACAGTGTGATATAGGAAACAGATTTCTGGAATAGTAACTTTTAACAATTAAAAGAAAAAAACAAACAAAACAACAAAACAATTAAGCAACATCTGCAGTTCCCTCTTTACTCTTGCCACAAGGTAAGTAAGTTAATGTCATTACTTTTTCATGTTTCATTAAACTATTACCATGCAAGGTGTCTACATTTGTTTTGAAAGATGATTTAAGACAGTTGGAACTGTCTTTTAAACCAAAACTATTCTGAAAACCTCACATTTCTCAGTAGAGCTGGGAGCTTTGCCTGCTGCAAAGAGAGCAAGCAAGTGGCTTTATCTTTGTTTTGCTTTTCTTCTTTACACACCTCAGCAAGACTGTGAGCGAAGTAGACCTCACCATTGTTTTAATTTCTTAGCCTATGATCTAATTCTTCTCACCAAAACATCCCAGCTAGGCTCAAACTAGCACAAGCAGGGATATTACAAATAGAAAATGGGCACAATCAATAAATCTCCCAAAAAAAGGGAAAACTATTTCAAGTTGGTCTCTCACTTAAGTTCTTATATGTCATGCAGAAGCCCATGATTTTTAAGTTTAAAAAAAAATCCTGCTAGAACACAAAAGCTTCACATTGTGCCTTCTGCTTTTAACCAAAACTTCAATCCATCAAACTTCAGTATGTTTTCAGTGCCTGTAATACTCTCAGTGGTGTGTTCCAATGACAAAACTATGAACCAAGTTACGTTATTTCATAGACATTGTCCTTACAAGTAATAGATGTGGACTGGTAACTGAAGCTCCGCTTCCATTTCCTAATGAACTGCAATCTCCAGCAGCCACAACCATACCAAATTCCCTTCTAACTTAGGTCCTTTTCCCTCTTCAATTAGTAATTAATTCTATATGTAATGTTTCCAGCATGTACCAAGATCTTACAACAAGTACATACAAGTATGGCCACATACTCAGTATATCTTCATTGACTCACATACTCAGTATATCTTCATTGACTGTTAATGATTTACAACAGATGAGAATCTGTCTTGCAAAAGTACACTATTAATTAATTTGTGAATAGTTGGCTGCTTGCAGTATTTAATTCTTGAATGTTCTTAGTTGTACATGTGAATTTCAGTGAAACTTGTACCAATAGATATTGACATTTATATGAACACCAAATAAGTTCATTATCACTTGCTGTGTGATAGTTAATACCTTCCAAATCTATAATTGAGTGGCCTTCAAATGAAACTGCCAGCCACATGTCTTCAGCTCCAATTACTTTCCATCTTATTTCAAACTTTTCCACCTTTTTACCATGTATGAAATAGACTTACAAAATTGGAGGGGGAATAAAAAGAATTAGTGGAGAGAGGAGACGAGAATGTCATATACCACTGACCTGAACCGCACAGAGATTTTGACCAAATTAAGAAGGCAATACATTCTGGAACATGATCCAAGTCTGTGAAGGGTCTATCAAGAAAGATTAATGTTTTGCACTTTACTAAATAAAGCCATTTACTTAATATTTAAAACAGAATTGGAATGTCCTTTGGTGAAGGGCAAAGGTTAGAAGTATACTTCAGTGTTTCAAAAATGTTTTACTTGTGCAGCACTGACTTTGTAGACACTGGCAATATTCTTTAAGGTCTTCTCTGCTTACTGTGTCATACCACTCCCTCTCACAGCATCCTTTAGTCACAGTTTGTTGATGGTTTACATCAATTTCACATAATACAGTTTCCTCTTAGCTTAAAATAGGTCATAGCCAGATCATCTTCAAAACTGCTGTTAACATTTACATTGCTTGTAAAATGGAAATGAGGAAAAAAGAAAGGTAAAACGGAGGCCAAAGGGGAAATACAGCACAGCAGCAACAAAGAGATGTCCTTCTCAACAACATAGTAATGTATCTGAAAGAGCACATTAGTAACTTAAAGTTACTGAACGGTGCTAGGAAGTGAAGGACATGACAAAAGCCTACAGTAGTTAATGAGACCTTGAATGTGAACTTTAGTAGTGAGAGCAAGAAAGTAAAGAGGATTGTGGAGAAACAGGAGAACAGTATTATTCTTCTCAGATGAACCCCACCTTATTTAAAAGAAAAAAATGTAGGTAGTATATAAGAATAAGAAAAGATCAAATAAAGTCTAGGTTACTACAAATGATTGAATTTTCTGATATCAAATAAAGAAAAATCCTGGGATGAAACTTCTTACTTATGCCATTAACTAGAGTTCTTTTACGGAAAATATGGAGAGTCTGGTAAGGTGAAAATGTTTGTGTGAGAGACTGATGACATCTTTTCCCTCATCCAAAGCTCCAGTATGTTTGAGTCCCATTGATAGACTGTAAGTCCATTCTGTGGATCTGCTGATCACTGCAACATATATGCATTTAGTTTCAGATATAATTATCCTTATTATTTTATTTCCATATACATAATATATGTGCATTCATGCATGTAAAAATGCATAAGTGCCTGTGGACTCATTTGTGCTTATACTTATGAAGCTATAATAGAATCCATCATCCTGAAACATAGAAGTTCACATAACCTCAAAACCTATGCATTGAAGAGAATCTTCTGTTTGGGGAATGGGAGAAGGGATTGAAACGAAACTGACCCTGCTACATTAGCTGATTTCTAGGTTTGGTATATCAGTGGGATAAAACAGTAACATAAGGATGGACAAAGTATGAGAGATGAACTCCAGCTCTGTAGCAGAAAAGAAGGAATCTATAAATACAACTTATTTTTGCACCTGATACCATTTTGAGACTATTTTAACCCAAAAAATGAGATTTAGCATAAGCAGGCAGATAAGTACCTCTATTTCATTGTGGTCTTTTTCTTTCTGCAACAAGATGGATGACTCTTTACTAATAAACAAAGAATAACAAAAGCAAGCCTAAGCTAGTCCTAATGATCAGTTCAGTTTTCCAAAGCAACTAGAAACACTGAAATGGGGTGGGGAAAAGCTTTTAATGCATAAAGGAAAAACTGTCTTACAAATTCTGTCATGACCAGGTCAAAAAAATAAAACTAATTATCCTCCCTTACTACTTTCTTAATGTTAACCTTTTAACTTACTCTTGGCCTTAAAAAAAAACAAACCCAAAACAAAACATAAACACATTTGTATGGACATAAGTTGCAAAAACTTGGGGAAAAACATCTAATTCTTTGGAATTTTAAGTGTGAAGACTTATACATTTTCTTCATCCTCATTTTCATCACAATCAAATCTCTGTATGTGTTTCTAAGCAATTTCAACATGTGATAGAACAATTTATATTTTCTCTGAGAAAAGGCCCTTTTAAGATTTGCAAGTATCAAAGGGGATTACTCTCTCCTGCAAGGCTAAGAGATATGCTGTTCAGTAATAGGAAGCAGAATCCAGATTACCACTGAAAGCTGCATTTTCCAAAGATAAAATCTTTTTGTACCCCACCAGTAGCCTAAAAAAACCCAAACCTCTAAATGCACAGAGATCTCATGAGAAGAGAAAACCCTGGCTGCAGCCTCCCATGGTAAATTGTAAGGGAGAATGTTGAGATATGAATAGATTGTGAGTCCTCCTACTTTCATTTTGGCTTGAGATCAACTAAATATTTAATACTAATTATTCCCAAGTTCAGCACCTGGGAATGAAGAACCATAGTCCTGTCTTGTTCATTCACTCAAATCTAGCGACAAGAAACATTCTTATAAAGCCCAAAATCTGCTTCATGTATTGGCAGTATATAACCAAATACCTATCTGAATTCAGAGAGCTATTTGCTTAGAACAGCTGCTGATTGAGTGTAAAAGTATCTTGAAAAAGGATAACAGCTCCATGCTGAAAGATACACCACTTTTAAGAGGATGGTTCTAACAGAAATGCAGCCTGGATGCTAGCTCATTTGCTTATGACTCATACACTTCAAATAGTCCTGCATAAGCAGAAACAATTAAGAAAGAATAGCTGCATAATGTTCCCATTCACAAGAGGTTTTTTTAATTATTTTTTCCTCTTGACCTGCAAAATGAACCCCAAAACTCACGCAGAGTTATGAAGGCCTTGGGCAACCTGCTCTAGTGGGAGGTGTCCCTGCCTATGCCAGGGGGTTGGAGATGGATGATCCTTGAGGTCCCTTCCAACCTAAACTATTCTATGATTCTGTAAGTAGGTATATTTTATAACAGTGCTGTGTGCAGGCAGGATCACTCCATCACAGATAGGGGTTGGAGGGAACCTCTAGGGATCATCATGTCCAACCCCGCTGCCAAAGCCGGATCATCACACAGGAATACATCCAGACAGGTTTTGAAAGTCTGTAGAGAAGGAGACCACAACCTCTCTGAGCGACTTGTTCCAGTGCTCTGTCATCCTCAACATGCAGAAGTGTCTCCTTGTGTTGTGGTGGACCCTCCTGTGTTCCAGCTTGTACACATTGTTCCTTGTTCTATCACTGGGCACCACCAAAAAGAGACTATCATTTTCATCTTGACATCCATCCCCCCAGATATTTATAGATGTTGGTAAGATCTCCTCTCAGTCTTCTCAAGACTAAACAACCCCAGTTCTCTCAGTCTTTCTTCATAGGAGAGATGTACAAGAAAGACTGTGATCATATCAATAACAGAAAGGTTCCAAGGGTTCAATCCTAACCCATAAAACAGATGTTAAATTCTGATCACATAAATTGCATCATTGATTCAACAGGCTACTTAGGATGACTTCCTTAGATATAAATACACCTTTCTTGATATACAGATTCATATTTATTCAGATGAATCTGACCAATTTACAACCTTCATGGATTTGCCTTTTTGATGTCTGCTTTACTGCAAATCCATTCATTCCCGCAGTGCCTGAAAACTAATTGCAGCAGCTAAGGCAAACAAATAGAAATCTTTCTCCTATGGAAATTCATGCCATTCCCTTTCTCATACGAATCATTTTAATCTCTCTTCAGTTCTTGCATGAGCCTAGATCACAGAATCTTTTGGAAAGCAACAATTTTTGTTCTGCATAGAGTTCTGTGCTAGTCTGAAGCTAGCTAGAATGTTTTGGTGAGAAGGACTAATTTACAGACTGTGAAAGGAAAACAATGGTGACGTCTACTTCACTCATAGGCTTGCTGAGATATATATCAAAACATAGATAAGGGAGTCTCACTTCTGCTGGGGAACTGGCTGAGCTGCATCTCAAACCTCACCCCTCTCTGCCATTTCTTTGACTAATCCACTTTTCTTCCTAACCCCCCTGGCCAAACCTCCATTCTTCCTTGGGACTGGGGTAAGGTTGAGAGGGGTAAGGGGAAGGTGAAGGGGTGGTTGGGAGCCCCTCCTGGGGACTCAGGTTTCTGGGAAGGGAGTTGTGTTTCTGTATTACCTTTTACCTTGTCTATTTCTGTCTATAACTGTATATACTGTAAATATCTGCTTGTATATTCTGCTAAGCTGTAGATAATAAGCTTCATTCAATTTCCAGAGCTGGCTGGGTGATTTTCAAAGTGTGGGGGAATGGGTAACACCCAAACCATCACAATTTGCAAGGTAAAGTTTCCTATAGTCTTCCAAGCAGGCAAAATGCCTTCAAATGTCTTTCAGATTCAAGGAAGAACATCTTGCATTCCTAGCAATGCAGCAAAGATGAGGCAGAACTGCTATACTGACTGTGTGCAGATACTGAAAACCAGTCTCATAAAATTCCAAAATGCACTGCTCAACTGCAAGCATCAGGATTTTCTACTCAGCACTCCACTGGAGCCAGTCATTCAATGAAAGAAACATTTCCTGATCGTTAAAAAGGGTTCCAAAGGATTCAGATATCTTCCTCGCGTCCCACTTTCATTTTAGCCACATGCTTCCATCTCTATAGGCTGCCACTTTACAATGTCTCCCTTCAACATACCTGTCCATCTCTAAAACTATCAGTAAAAAAAGATGCAACATAGACATGAGTGAACCTTGACATGAGTGAACCTTGACATGAATCTCTGTGTTGTTTTGTGTCACATTGCACAGGGCTTTTCCCTACTTCTATGTCCACATCTGTGTCATGGTAACAACAGACTTGAGTTAGACTGTGCTTGATTCAGCTCACACCTAAATTCCATATTGTTGCTACCTTCTGTTAGAGATATTTAATTTTTTCATCATCATTCATGATGAAAAATGGGTCTTAGTTATCCTTAAAAACTCTCATTTGCATTCAAACTTGCAGCTTAAGCTCATCAATAATACTAATTCACACTTAAATAGCACATTTCACTGAAGAACATAAAGCACTTCATAATTGCCAAATTATTAAGTTTTATATCTCCCAAAGGTACAAAGTAATTAATTCATGGAGAGCCTGATCTCTATTGCAAGATTTTACTATGTCTGCATGCTGTTTGTTGCTGGCAGCCATGAGAACTATCAAAGCTTAACAGCAAACTGTACATATATATTTATATAAAAATTCATTTCTTGTGTTCAGCATCATGCAGGAGAAAGACTTCAGCATCTCAAGGTATCATTGTGCTAAACATAACTGGTCAGTCTACCCTGCATTTAAAGCAGCAGTTCACAGACTTTTTCAGACTCAGTGGCTAACTGAAGAGTAAAATCAGGCAGACGCTGATTCAAAGGTAGGAAGAATAAGGAGTAGAAGTAAAGTCAGTTTTGTTATCACTTTTTTGGTTTTGCTTAAGTCATAAAACATGCTCAGAATTAGTTAGGTGGCTGCTATGAAATTGTTTAGATCTGCTGTCTTTATCTGTAATGATTTTGACATTTTATGAGTTGCTAAGAAAACTGAATCAGAATGAATTTTCCCATGTACGCAGCACCACCAGTTTTTTCTTTTCTATTTTCTAGGCTGTAAGTATAATGAGCATCTGATCTTGGGGGCATGTGAAATTTGAATCAACAATTTCTCAGACCATGTTCTCATTTCATTGGAACTGGAGAGGGACAAGAGGGAGGTTACCAAAAAAAAAAAAAAAAGGCAGAAAAATTCCAGGTAAGAGTTATGTCTATAGCACTAGCACCATTCACCTACAGAACAAGAGAAAGAGACAGCACCAAGGGATGCCCAAGACAAGGGAAGAGCTTCAATGTAATGATTCATGGCTTCAAGGAGAAGTAAAAAGTACATGAAAGCATTCAGTGGAAGTCTGATAAAAGCAACCCAAACAGATCCTCTACCAGTCACGCATGTCACACGCTGGGTATCAGGTCACATTACAGCTCAAGTCACAGAGTAGGGCTGCAGATAGGCACCTAGGTATAAAATGTGGGATACTTCCCAGCTCTGCAGCTTCTTTGTTTTGAGAAGGCTTCATCTTCTGGAAAGATCTGGCCTGGCATCAGGCATGGAAGAGATATTGTCAAAAAAGGATCAAAGTTCCCTGTGGTGCTATAAAGCAAGATTCCAGATTACATTCCTAAAATCTATACCTGTGTGATGGTTTGGGTTATAAGATGTGATGGTTTGGGTGTTCCCTGCACCCCACTCTCTAGAAATCACCCAGACTAGACTCAGTCAGCTCTGGAAATTTTGAATGAAGCTTATATTTACAGCTNCAAGACTGTGAGGGAAGTAGACCTCACCATTGTTTTCATTTCACAGCCTATGATCTAGTCCTTCTCACCAAAACATTCTAGCTAGCTTCAAACTAGCACAATCTGCCAAAAATTGAAACTAAGGGGAATTGCTTAATTGGAAATTGACAGCCTGTCTCTCCAGAAGTGACTGCAAGAACTATTCAATTCCATTTTACCAATAATATTCCCTATAATCTTAATTTTACTCTGTAAGCAATACTTTTGACACTAGATTTTTTTTGTACAGCACAGATGTCTCCTACACCAAGGAGCCACAGGGAAGCACTATAGCAGTTAGTGAGAATAAACATTTAAGATTCGGTAATAATCTCAATAATTACATTTTGTTCTTCCTTGCTGTAGTACCTCATTTAAGTAACTGATTAACATGGTTTTGCTCTCTTTTTTCCCGGATAATTGTTGGTTTAAGAAGGTAAATGCCTACTTGTGGTACACACAATTAAACTGTTTCCTTCCCACTTGCAAAACATATATTTTCTGTACACTTCCATGTCACAAAATCTATGGCAGCCATAGCAACCTAAAACCAGATAGAATTGCAAGACCTAGAAATACCACAAAGAGCCAGACACACAGAAGCATTAGTAATAACAGCTAATGCAAATAAAAAAGCTGTGCCAGGGCAGGTGTAGACTGGACATTAAGAGGAAGTTCTTCACAAAAGGAATGATTTGCCATTGGAATGGGCTGCCCAAGGAAGTGGTGTAGGTACCATCCCTGTAGGCGTTTAGAAGGAGATGGCATGAGGTACTTAGTGCTATAGTTCAGTTAATTAGAAGGGATTAGGAGACAGGTTGGACTTGATGATCTTGACGTTTTTTTCCAACCTGATTAATTCTGTGCGATTAAAAGTAACTGCAGTGCTATGAAGATGAGGCAATAAGTTGATATAAACAGAGCCCTGATTACAGGATAAGCCCTGTGTGGATGTAGTAAGATGTGTGAAAAGAAGCAGTATTTAGCAGTTCAGTGACCATTCAGCATTACATCTGTACTGCTTACTGTCTTGTCAAGAAGACAGACACAAAGATGCCACAACAGAAACACAAGGGGAGTGAGTGAAAATGACAGCCATGCAGTCTTTGCTTTCTGCAGTGAGCACGTAGTCACGCCTACTAAACGGTAGTGGATTTTTTAAGCAAAGCGACTAGAACTTTGGAGGAGTACTGAGAAGCTAAAACAAGGATATAAGTATAATTAAGCCTAAAGGGACATTTGCTTTGTGATGCCTTCAGACTCTGCCCTCAGAGGATATTATTCGCACATTTGCAACTGAAATCTTTGAACATGAGATAGGAAAATGTTTTTCTTTTTATTTGCTGAATTTCTTGTATTGCATGCAGTCTGTTGGTTAAAAATTTATAAATCCTTAGCATTCATAATTCTCAAGCAGTCCTACTTTGAGCACACTCTATATACAGTTGGCCTTATTCTTAAAAACAGCCAGTAAAATTCCACTCTACATCCTAACCTGTGCTAAGCAGGTTTGCAAAACAGCTTCCTAAATGCTGCGTTACTACCATCTATGATTCAAGAGGAAAACATCCTGCCAAAATTAGCTAGCTGTTAATTATATTTAAACAAATGGGACTCCAGAGGGTATAAAGAAAGGAAAATGTGAAGATAATTATTTGCATTCTTAGTTATTTATGCAATGTCACAGGCATGCATATGAAAAAGAAAACAACCACACAACAAAGAAGCAAATGCTTAGCCTACGGCCTGAAGTTCTTAACACTCTCCAAAACTGAAGTGCACACAACTGTGGCACTGCACGGCTGCTTGTGACTGTAGTGAAAACGGAAGCTGAAAGCCAATGAACAGTCAGGAGATAATTGTTCTTGGGTTTAGGAAAATCTAAATTCACATTAAAAATAATTGGAGGAAGGAACTAATAATTTATTGGACTTAAATAATTTTTGGCAGAGCACTTATTTTTTAAATTCCATTTATCAAGAAAAAAAAATCTGGGTGTGGTATTGATAGTTTTTAAATAAAAGCTTTAGACTTTTCTATTTGAAACAACAGGCTTTGTTTGCAGCTAACATGAATTACAAAAAAACCCACAACTAACTGAAACACCACAAAGCCACAGAAAAATAAATCCCACCAAAGCAGTTTTCTTTAGACGGAAGAAAATGTTTCCAACTGGTCTTAATGGACGAGTTCTCTTCAACTGGGAGGAGGGCAGAACAAACCTACACACAACTCTGCTGTTCTAGTTCACTCAAGGTTTTCCTTCACTTTCCAGTTCAGACATTCATCTGAGGAATTCATGATCCACTTAAATTGTACTAATAACTCTGTGATAATTTAGCAGGTAAATTGTTCTTTAATAGTATAAATATTACAATGGCATTGTTTCTATTTCACCTATAGAGAACTGGATTAGTGTTTTACTCCTCTTTAAACTGGACCAGCATACAATTCATATGATTTCTAAATTTAGTGGTTTCATGTTTTTTAAGCAAGTGTTAATTGAAAGTGTGAAGACCCTAACCACAACCCTAACCCTAGCAATTGTTAGCAATCTTTTCACATGTAAGAGCAGGACTATTGGTATTGTTTGCAGCTAAAACATTTGAAATGATAGCACAAACCTTTCAATCAAGATACATGAGCTTCTTCATCATTGCAGGTTGCATCCAGTAGCCATTAAGGCTCTATGTACATGTCTAGTACAGTGACATGCTTTGTCTTTCACCAGAGATTGTTTCAGAGCAGGGCAGAGTACAAGAATGGAATCTACTAAGGCTGTCTGCTAAGCATATGCATCAGGAGGCTAGAAAATGCTAGAAATCAGACATTTATTACAGCATGCCTTTCACACTGTCTCACTATTTATCCACACAGGTTTCATTCCAGGGAACTGCAGAAAATCAGGAAAGAATGTAGGAGACAAATGGCATCATCCAGTATTTCCTATAGACAGATTCTGCATGGTGTCTGATGTTTGCATACTGGCTCCTTTCACAACTCCCCCAGCCCATCCTAAGTCTCTTCAGTGCTCTCTGTCTTCGTTAATTGCTTTGAATTTAATCTCTGCGTTTGCCATTTTAGTGACAGTGCCATCTGCTGTCCCTAATACCCAATCACAGCATACGATATAGCAGACCAATTATCAGCTCCACAAGATGACTGAAAAACAAAACTGTGAGGAAATGTATCTAGAACATAAAGTGTAGATTTGGCACTGGAAATCCATAGTATATCACAAACCAAATTCATATCTTTAGTGCTGTGAGATATTCTGGGTACAGAATATCTGTCTGTATATATATAGATACGAAATATAATTAGAATCTGCATGTTGTGAGTGATTCTTCACATCTGCCTACAAGGCTTTTGTAGTGCTATTGACACTTTCTTCTCTCCCTGAAGAAATTCTATACACAGGTGCAAGGCAGGTTGGTCTGCTTGGAGCATGGCAGTCATATAATTAAGGTTAAAGAGTACAGCACAAACCTAAGGTGGCCACGCTGACTTCAAATCAAATCCAGATGCTGGCTGCCATAAAAGACCAGTTTAATCCCAGGCCACCGTTTAATCACTTCTTCCTCTTTGCTATTTCTGAACATACTTGTTATTCATATGATAATTTCTTTAATAATACAGGTTATAAATTCCAGACTATGTGGTATACTGACTAGCTTTAATTGTATTCCAGGGCAATATTGCAGGTTGTGAACTCCTTTGGTTGGAAGCACACACATTTATTTTCTCCTATCAATTAGCATTTATTGTGGTGCTTCCTTGAGCCAATCTTAAGCAGTTGGTGGTTTAAGACCTTAGAAGTTTCTTCTGTTGTATTTCTTACACATACAAATAGAAGGCAGAGAAACATGATTTGCTCTCTAAAGGAAATCTCATTAGTGACAGAAAATACATTGTAACAGATGCAACAAACTGCAAAGGACAGTAATCTAAAAAAAAATAAATATTAGTTTGTAAAGGATAATTTACAATCAAATAGGTAACTATAGACCCTCCTCAATAGTATCATAAGATAAAAAAGCTTAAAGGAGATGGATGTCAAGATTTCCAGAGTTTTCTGCAAATCCAAAGCCCTTCTTTAGAGCTGTTTATTTTTCAACTGCACTCACTGCATACAGCACATATGGTCAATTCTTTGGACCAGCCAGTATTTAATTTTGCAGGAATTTTTTTAAGTATAATTTTTTTTTAAAACTGGCATTGCATTTATGTAGACAATTTCATCTATCAAGAATTTTATAGCACCTTAAACTTTCATGCTGAAAATTCTGATTCTGTACCTATAATCATTATATGCAGGCAGTATTTCCAGGTGGCCCAGTAACTTATGGGACAGATGTTCAATGACAGTGTCCTTGTCTCTAGTAATAATTTGTGATGCATGACCACCTATATGCCATGTAAGTATCAAACAGCTGAAGTATTTATAAGCTGAAAAAAAGTAGGCATTTAGGCTCAGGTCCTTCAGAAAACACTTAATCTCCTGTGATGGTTTGGGTGTTCCCTGTCCCCCCCACACTTTGAAAATCACCCAGACTAGACTCAGCCGGCTCTGGAAATATGAATGAAGCTTATATTTACAGCTAGCACAATGTACAAGCACATATACATCTCAGCAAGCCTATGAGGGAGGTAGACATCAGCCTTGTTTTCCTTCCACAGCCTATAATCTAGTTCTTCTCACCAAAACATTCTAGCTAGGCTCCAACTAGCACATCTCCTTAGAAAAAACTGACCAAACTGTACATGGTGAGTTTCAGAGAGGCTTGCTGTTACGCTGAATTAAAAAAATCATGCAGCTTAGCAGTCCTGTGTAAGACAGTATGGGGGTGCTGATTGGCAACTTGACTAAAGAGAACGAATAAATGATCGTTAAGTTTTCAGAACTGATGTCACCAAGCTATTAGTAGCATTCACTTTCTCTTAACTAAGCATAAACCAAGACAAGGAACTTCATAGAATGAAGTACAACTGTATTTGTACTACAAAAAGTAACCTAAAAAGCGTAAGCACTTGTAGTTTGGCACACCAGTTAGTCAGAGTAGAGTGGAAAATTCATTGCTATGTGTTTTGAATCTTAAGCTTTACTGGCAGATTTTGAGCAGGAGAAACTAGACAGCTAGGCACATATCTGGAAAGTTTATGCCAGGATTACACAAAGGATAAGCCTTAAGCCAAAAATGTCTGCATACACACTCACAATAAATATATTAGATTTTTTTTTTTTCTTTAAGGAACACAGAACCAGGGAAAGTTTCCTTCCATATAAATATAGACTAGACCCATACAGACCATGCTTAAACTGCTGAGATAACTGCACTTGCTTAAATACCAGTTACAAAAGAAACTTACAGATATCATTCATGACAGCCATCCACATGGTGAAAATTTAAAAGAAAATAACCTTGCTCATCTTGAATTGCATAGAAAGGGAAAAGATCATGACACTGGTTTAAAAAAGTTAAGAAATTGAAGAATTGGCTTATTTTTACAGTTAATGAGTCTTTACTATTTCAAAATTGTCTCCACAATCATAAGGGTAAACATTCACTTTCTTTTTTAACAGAAAGTAAGGTTCTCAGGTTGTCCCATTGCTCTGGGCACTGAAGAGTTAAGAAAAATAACCTATAATAGTGAGATTCATAGCAAATGAATTGTCAACCCAGATGATCTTAGTAAAAGAAAAATTAACAAAAGGCCCACAGGGAGATGAGAGCCAACCATGCAACAGGGAAAACAAAGGCAAAAACATCATCAGTGAAAGAATCTTATGTAACTTATGGCAATCTACCTTAATGGCATTATTTAAAGAAACAATAAAGCTTATTGGTTTCACACATGAACCCATAAAAGCACTTAAATATATACAAGCCTTCCAGCACACTCAAGTAGCCCTACTGAAATGATACCTCTCTGACTTGTGGTTATCAGCTCTGGTAATTTTGAGATATTATTATGTATTAAAGCCTAGGTCAATTAATTGCATTAAAACTCAGCCTCTGCAGCTGAGTATTCCACACTGTGCCCTTCCTGACCCCACCACACAGAATCTGGTTCTATGTCCTTCATACTCTTACTACTAACATAAGCAAACAAATATCTACTCATATACTTCTTTCCTCATTATTGATTACACATTCTATGTCACAGGTTTCTTACTGTCTAATGCCCCATTTACTGTGTTTCCAAAGGGTATTAACCAGCTCCATCCAGTTTATACATAGTGAGTCCGCTGGAACAACTTATTACTGTATTCATTTTCACTTTGTCCTTACCCTAGACACAAACGAGTAGTTTTGTTTGCAGTGGCTAACATGTCTGTGGAGCATACCTCGTTTAAGGTGGTTTCCTATCAACCATTCAAACGCATTGATCTGTTCCCTGTATTTTATTTCTGACATGATGGCTCAATGAAATTCTAATATAGCATCAAGAGGGCGGGAGGAAAAGTGGGACACCACCTCAACTAGGACACAGACAACTTTTATACTATTCTGTTAAGAATGGATTAAAATTGGTACAAAAAATAAGTCCCAAGGTGCTCCCTGTTCCTGAGGAAAATTACACCTTTTGACATGCTCATGTGGTCATCATATTTATGATGCACAAGGACATTCTCTCATTCCATAGAAAGGATGGATACTGAATCCCATGAGTTAGTCAGCCCTCAATCTGTCTCCCACTCTAACAAATACTCCCAAGGCAATGTGGACAATTTTCTTTTCTGTATGTCTTTCCTTGCCAATAGAAAGGTATCAGCCTGAATGTAGTTAAGAACTGTTTCACTAGAAAGTTGTCAGTTCTGTTGCTTTGGCTGGGACCTCTTTCATTTAATTTGTAATTCTTATTCTCACAGAGATCTGTTCTTTTCAGACAGTATTTATCGTTACCATGTCATAAGCCACCAGAAACATCAGACTCATTCACACTTTTCCTTTGTTGTATCAAGAGATCTCTAATAGTGACTATTTACACAAGTCTAAGAAAATATTATTACATAGTCCACACACTTTAAACTTTATTCTTGCCCAATGCTTTCCTGTTACTTTTTTATACCTCTCTCTCTGGTCACATCAAGATTCTTTTTGATCTCATTCTAACTCTGTCAGAATTTCTTCTCTGCAGCAGTACAGCACCAGGTTTTGAGATCTTTCCCTGCTACTTTAATGAATTCTGAGTTGCTGAAGGGTGATTATACTGTGGGGCATGCTATGGTAAACTGCTGTAATTGTTCTCTTTCTATATTATTTATACCCTCACATTACAGTGCTGTAATTCTAATAAAACTTAAATTAGATCACTATGGGTCACTGGTACACCTACTAAACTAAAACCTTCACATCAAAAATTACAAACTAAAAGGACATTCTCAGATTTTCCTGTCAGTCAAAAAGTCTGAAAATAGAATCTGTCATCTCACTTGTATTGGACATGAATAATCTATTGTGAATTATGAGCATTAATTTCTGTATGAGTATTAATTTTATTATTAATATTCAAAAATCCAGGGACATTCCCTGAGATTCTTTGGATTTTTGGTCCACAGGAAGTAGTTGTACAGAATTAAACAGAACTTGGAAAGTAGTAATTAAAAAAAAAAACCAGGAAAAAAATCTAACTATGCTTATGGAGTCTTGGCATTAACTCCAGCATATGTACTCACGACACTTTTTGGTCCCTGAGTAAGTCTCCTGTACCAAAGATGCTTTCAAACTCACAATAATGCTCCCAAGGTAAAATACAATATATTCAAGGCAGAGGGAAAGACAGAAGAGATGCTGCTGATGAGCTAGGAGGGCAAGCTGTATACATGTGGCTGCCTCGATTACCAGTTAATGAGCTGTGAATGGGGAAAGGCAGGAGGTCTGAACGCAAAAAGGCAGAAAGCAAAAAGGCCTGGTTTCTAAATCACCCCCCTTTAAATACTTCATTTTGAAAATCAAACTGCCCAATAGGCATTAGCACCATTGTTCTGGCCAATGAATTCAAAGCTTCATGTCTCCTTTGACTATGCAAGGCACATTGAGGGGCAGCACACGACACCTGACATGTGGTGCTAAACTCCTAGCCCTAAAGGCTTTGTTCATCTGACTCAACTTCCCAGACCTGCAATAGGAGGAAGAGAGCAAGGGCTAAACCAGCCTGGCAGGATTTATGCCCTACCAAAACATTACCATAAGGTAATTTCAACGCTAACTTTTTTTTGCTATTTTAAGAGTAAGGAGGAGACATTTTCACCTCTTTAATACTATTGATTGTTTTCTTTATAACCACCTCTGTCTGGTCATTGCTAATCCACTTCTTTCAGAGAAGGCTGCAAAAGTTCTCTTAATTTGCTATAATTAAGCTTTCATTAACCCATACATATTTACATCAAATTTGTTTCAATCTCCTTCCATGAAGATATAGATGGGTCTCTTGGTTTGCTGTAATACCATTAGGTAACGATGACAAAACCACAGATAAGGTACTACAAAATATGCTCTTTCCATTTCAGTCACAGCATCAGAACTCCTACACTCAATTCCAAATAGCTCCTGCTCTCTGTAAAGACTACTTGCACCAGAGTCCCTGCATTCTGGGAGCAGTATTTTAACCTTTCTTGATTTACTTATCATAAAGACAGAGGAAAAAAAAAAGGGGGGGTGTGTTCAATCAAACTGATTGAAAATTAAAAGTCTATAGATAATCAGACTGTTCTTTTTAGATTCCTTTTCCTTTGTAAGTACTCTGTGCATAAATGAAAGTACTAAAGGGATTTGGGGGGAACAAAACACATTATAAGCAGTCTAAGTATGGAAAGACTAGACCTTGTAAAAAACCTCCAAAGCTGCTTCTCTAAACAAAATTGTTGTGCTAAAATCAAACAAACAAAACAAACCAACAAACCACCCAAGGTCAAAACCATTATATATTAAAAATGCAATTCTATGAAAATTAAGGAGATGGAATTCCTCTCTAAATGTTCAGAGTTGGAGTTTTTCTTATGTGCAGTTATAGATGATGTGTAGCCTCCTATTTGTACTCTATCCAAGACCAGGTATCCAGTTAAGCTGCAGAAACTGCCTTCCCAACCAGTTTAGACAAAGAGTTTAATCATCCCAGATATGCAGGTAATAATAATAGTTTGCTTTGCAGTGGATAGTAACTGAAAAGTGGAGGATCTAAACTTGTTATTTTGGTCTCAGTATGATTTAAGTAATTTTCATTTTTATGAACTTTGCAAAAATCATTAGAGCTACTAGGCTCTAATCTCTTTTTGTTTATGCTTGCCTTCTCTGTACATGTACATGCTGCCCTTGAATTCATCCATGGTAACATGCATATAGATTTCTTCATCGTCACTAAAGCCAATGATGGCAAAATATGGCATTTCTGCTTTCATATAAGAGAATTCTGACTTTAAATAATGTCTTGGAAAAGACACAATGCATTTAGATACAAAATTCTTTGAGAGACAATGAATCAAAATAAGACTGAGTAAAAAATTCTAATGTGAAAATGGTTAACTAAAAAAAATAAGCTTTTTGATATGCAAGCTTCAAGCCTGTTACATAGCCCTACGTTGCTGTTGGTTTGGGGAAATCTTCCCTCATGATTTGTCAGTACTTACAGGACTGGTAAAAGGACAGAAATGTTCGATGAAAATAAAGCAGCTCAAACAAATCAAGGCACACATTTGTCTTTGTTGCTGGAAAAGACACAGAAAGAAACACCAGTCTAGTCTGAAGATTCTTGGTGCCTTGCAAAAAACCACTGCCTCATTCTCTTATGTGACAAGTCAAAAACAAATGCACCCATTCCAACTTTGCCACCCACTAAGGCATTGAAAATGAATTTTAAAGCAGTTTGCCACCTTACAAAGCCAACGGGAATTAAATCTTGCTCGACTTCAAAGAACACAGGTAATGTTTTGTTATCGTCAGATTGTTTACGGTTGCATACAAATTGGATTACAGTAATTCTTTGTTTGCAGATTTGACAGCACCACTTTTAAAAGATCTTGCAATAGGAAGGAAACTCAACAAGAAAGAAATTTTCACTTGAGGGAAAAGGACGTCTGCCATAGCTGCATTGTGAGCATTTTACCCTGCAGTAACTCAAACACTGCTTTTGATACTCTTCAGTTAAGATTCTGATATGCTTGTTACTGATCTGCTAGAATACACATTCTAAATTGTATAGTTCTCTTTCCTAAACCAAATAAGTACCATGCACGGGGAAAACACAAAGAAAAGAAAGCAATTGCTTTATTTTTTTCTGCAGAAAAAATATTGTGAGGTTAACTCATCTGTGTATTTCAGAAGTGCTACAATAATTTACACTCTAAATGAAATCCAGTGCAAATTCTTGGGAACTGCTAAAAACTAATAATATATTTACAAGTAATAAGGTACTCTAGTAGTTCATTGAAAATTACAGAGGTAAAAATGCTGATTATTGGATATAGAAGACCCCCCCCACTTCAGACAAACTGGATTTTGCAGGTAAGTTGAATCCTGTAGTCTAGAGTTGAAGTAAATTCCCATGTTAAGTCAATTGCTTGGGCCAATAATAAATTGTATCATCCATCTTAGATATTAGTGTTATGTTCCTCTCCAAAAGTGTTTATGCCTCTACAGAAAACTTGTATCTCCTTCCCAACCTGATACACTTGCCTTTTCAACTTATTTTGCACTTACATAAGTGACTGTAGGAGATGCATAGAAAAGAAAGTTATGGTGGCCTGGGTGTTATTTTCCTCTTACAACTTGTCGACTCTAGAGCTGTATGGAATTCACACAGAAACAACAAAAGTCAAGTTTTCAAAAGATCATGTAAAATCCCACGAATGCAAGAAGACTTGCAATGAAAGCATTATTATCATCAGATTTCAGTGAGACTGAATTATTTAATATATTTTGAAGACATTACTTAAGTGTTCCATTGAAATTTGTGACCCTAGACAATTGCAGAGATTGCTTGCACCACTCATACATACACTGAAGTTGTGTTTAGGTTTGTGGCTTGGTCGGTTTGTTTCATCATTAACAGAACTGATGAAAGAATTATCTAGGTAAAGCTCCTTTAAAAATATTTACATGGAGAGATAAGTGTGTTATAAGAAATGCAAATCATTTCAATAGAGATGCCACGTAAATTGGAAATGTGTGGAAGTTTTCAGACTACGTTAATTACTGTTTGTTTTTGTCTCCCCACACATCTATAAAAAGTACTCTTCAACAATTCATGCAAATAAGGTGCTTTATGTAATTTATATTAACGTCTTATCTGTGTATATATAAAGCCACAAATAATTAGAAACACAGCTCAAATTCGTCACTTATGCTGTATTTCCATTAAAATTCCTTCTGTTTTTCATTTCTAGTTCATTTCATGATATCTTCTCTTTTATTAACAAACTACCGTGTACCATCTGTTTGTAAAACAGATGTGTAGCAGACAAGCCTCAAAGCTAACTGGAGAACACACGTGGAGTAGCTGTGTTTCATGCAAAGGTCTACTCAAACTACACAAAAGGATTAGTCCGGAGATAAAATTGACTTTAAATATCTACATTTAAATATCCCGGAAAGGAAAAAGTACCTTAGAACAGAATAGAATCAACCAGGTTGGAAGAGACCTCCAAGATCATCCAGGCCAACCTAGCACCCAGTCCTAGCCAGCCATCTGGACCATGGCACCAAGTGCCTCATCCAGGCTTTTCTTGAACACCTCCAG
Organism: Tricholaema leucomelas; assembly: GCA_013400475.1. Lineage (NCBI taxonomy): Eukaryota > Metazoa > Chordata > Aves > Piciformes > Lybiidae > Tricholaema lacrymosa > Tricholaema leucomelas. The sequence continues at coordinate 79,518 of WAAF01008179.1, forward strand.
GGACTGTAACTCCACCACCTCCCTGGGCAGCCCATTCCAATGCCAATCACTCTCTCTGTGAAGAATATTCTCCTAACATCCAGCCTATACTTCCCCTGGCACAACTTGAGACAGTGTCCCCTTGTTCTATTGCTGGTTGCCTGGCAGAAGAGACCAACCCCCACCTGGCTCCAACCTCCCTTCAGGTAGTTGCAGACAGCAATGAGGTCCCCCTTGAGCCTCCTCTTCTCCAGGCTAAACAACCCCAGCTCCCTCAGCCTCTCCTCATAGGGTTTGTGTTCCAGGCCCTTTTTTTTCTGAAAACATTTTATCTTGACCCGTCTTCCACCTAAGTTAGCACTTACAAAAATAACATTTCCATGGTAACTGTGCTTTTACTTCATTTCTAGAGATGCTGAGGAACCCCAGCTGCCATCGATATCAAACAAATGTATCTATGCTTCACACTGCTGAAATGCATATTGCATATAATTTCCAGGACAGGCACTCAGGATTTTTGTTGTTGTTTGTTCTTTTTCTTTAAATTGAATGCATAGCTATCACTGGAAAGTATTTGGGCAGCATAATTAAAAGTATATACATGTGTGATGGTTTACACAGCTATCAAGCAGAGGAAAAACCATGCTCAATATGAAAGGAGACTCTGAAGGTAGTTAGAAGCATGTAAGCTTTGGAGAATGATGCTAGAGATGTAGTTATGTCTTTCAAGACTAAATACCTCTAGAAAATATGCCTCTAAGTTTTAGAATGCAGATAGATCCTAAACTAAAATGCCACTACAGCTATGTCTTAGCTCACTGTCATAAACATACTTTTTAAGACAACATCCCAGTGTTTAACTAGATACAGCACAGATTCCCACATGAACTGAAACTGAATAATGAAACCACTAGCTACAATGAACAGGAATTGCAGTGCAGCATTTCACTCGCAGTATAACTCAAGAACAGCCCAAGAGGCTATCATAAACCGTTGTTTATGCTTAATTCAAGATACTTTGTTCTTGAAATGTGTTTACAAACTATAACATCAGTATTAACATGGTTATCATGACACAATAGAATGTATCTCATAAGTGACAGATGTATTCAAATGTAGATTAAAAATGTAGGTGACTTGCATGTCAGCAGATATAAGAAAACTCAAATACTCATAGCCTGGGGAGAATTAGCTTATCTCCTAGGAAGTTGGCAGGATATAAATTAGTTTCACTTCATTGAAAATCCAGAGAAAAATGGGAAATGAGAAAGTGATCTTATAATGTATTCAAATGTTGGACAGAATTGTTATTTCTAGTTATCAAAATATGAACCAAAAGTCTTTTTCCAAAAATCAGGTTGAAAGGAAAAAAAAAAAAAAAAGAAAGGTAATTTACTTAATATTTTCAAATATTCATTACAGAAATCACCCTTCTTTTCCCATTTGTGAGGAAAAAAAAAATAAATTGAAAGAGGGCTGATTATCAGCAGAAAACCAGAGCTGCTGGCATTTACCCAATGATCTGCAATACCATACTCCATAAAAATTCCTTAAACACCACAGATGGACTGAGACCGCTGGAAAATGAAGACTTTTTGCAGATGAACTGCATGATTAGAGTGGCATCACTGAACAGGTTTTCTTGAAGGTTTTGTTTATTCATTTATAATGAAGGGGTGTATGCGTATTGGAGGGTTTGGTGTGTTTGTGTGGGATTTTTTAGTGAAAGCAGAGATACTGGAATACAATACCTAGAAAATACTATATGTCAATATCTAGAAAAATATTTGACTGCTTGCCAATACTCTCATTTTTCTTATGATTTTAAAATTAAATTTTGTATTGACATGCATGTGAAGTTACATCTACAAGACTACCACAGCACTGCAGAGTATTATTCGTCAGCAATGAACTTGTGCTAGTTTGAGCCTAGCTAGAATGTTTTGGTGAGAAGGACTAGATCAGAGGCTGTGAAATGAAAACAAGAGTGATGTCTACTTCCCTTATAGTCTTGCTGAGATGTGTAAAAAAGGGAAAGCAAAACATAAAGCCACTTTGCTCTTTGCTTTGCCTGGTGGGGAGCTCTGGGCTGCTGGCTGAACTGCATCTTACTCTCTAACCTCACCCTCCATTTTCTTTGGCTGATTCACCTTTGCTTCTTAACTCCCCTGGCCGAACCTCCATTTTTCCTTGGGACTGAGGTAAGGTTGAGAGGGATAGGGGGAAGGTGAGGGGGTGGTTGGGAGCCCCTTCTGGGGACTCAGGTTTCTGTGAGGGGAGTTGTGTTTCTGTATTACCTTTTTACCTTGCATATTTCTGTGTATACTCTAAATATCTGCTTGTATATTGTGCTAGCTGTAAATATAAGCTTCACTCATATTTCCAGAGCCAGCTGAGTCTAGTCTGGGTAATTTCTAAAAGTGTTGGGGGACGGGGGGAACCCCCAAACCACCACAAAACTACATTCTTTAACAGTCTTGATACATAAAAGATGTATCTGTCCTTTTTGTAACAATACCATAACTCCCTTCCTACGTCACTAAGGCTCATGTACTCACGTTTAATATTTCAGAAGTATGGGAGTTTATATATGGGTATTGTGTTTACTATTATAGTTACCTACACATAGCATGTTACAGTCTCAAGTTGTGCCGGGGGAAGTATAGGCTGGATGTTAGGAGGAAGTTCGTCCTAGAGAGAGTGATTGGCATTGGAATGGGCTGCCCAGGGAGGTGGTGGAGTCACCATCCCTGGAGGTGTTCAAGAAAAGATTGGATGAGGCACTTAGTGCCATGGTCTAGTTGACTGGCTAGGGCTGGGTGCTAGGTTGGACTGGATGATCTTGGAGGTCTCTTCCAACCTGGTTGTTTCTATTCTATTCTATAGTATAGATTAGACATAAATCTCTTCATTCCTATAGATACTTTTAATGTGCTTATTTCCCTCTTCTTTTATGAATATACTTAGCTTATGTATCAGCAAACACTGTCAAGAAACTGAATATTCTAAATGAACAAGAGAATATTGTGCAAAAGTTCTAATGGATATCTCTTTTAAATTTTAACCATATTTTCATAGAACCCATTATCTTTTTCTTTCTGCTTTGCTTTTATTATTTTTCTAATGGACTTCAACGATAATTTAATTTTGGATACCTAAACAAGATGTTAAGAACCCTTATATTAGTAAAATATTCAACATCTGCCTGGAAATCTCAAACAATGTTAAAAAGGTCTAACTAAACTGCCTGTATAATAGCATGCTGGACACCAAGAGTTTTATTCCTCATCTGCAGCTAAGGTTGTTTTAGATATATTCCTGTTCCAGTGTTTAACAACAACAAAAAATCTGATTTTAATTCCTTTAGGTAGTTTTTCCCCAACACCTTTAGAGGAGTTTAGTCTGAGGTAAGTCGACATCCAAGTAGTTGCATGAAATCACACAACTCTTAGATCACTCTGAACCGTTCTTTGTTTCACCCTGCAAAGCAACATCTGAAAGAAGTGTTTGATTTGCAAAGCAATGTAATGGTATTTCTGGTATTTTCCATGGCGTGAAATGAGTGATTCACCACAGGTTAAAGACTGCAGTTTCCCTGCCGTTTCATCCTCTTTTGTTGTCCTCCCTCACTCTTATCTTTGCTTGAACCAACATGATTCATTCTCGCCTTCAGACCTCTGTCTCCCCTCCAACTCACTCCTCCACTCCTTTTTGCCTTTCATCACCATCCCAATCATCATCTGCAACTTGGGGTTTTATCCAGAAAGCAGCACTATGATTGGCACAAGAGCAGACAGGTAGGCTGAAATCATGACAGACAGTAGAGGGGATCTAAACTGTAACAAGAAACAGGTAAGATATAGCCAAACGATTTAAACCAAACAAGAAATCAATTTAGTTATCAGTTTCTTCATTTTGAGCGCCTCTGCATCTTCTGAACGCTGCTGCCCACTTACCTTTACTGCTCTGATTTCTCCCTAGCATATTTTTGTAATGTAATACAAATTACACTCAACAAATACAGAAAGGGAAAAATAAAAGCTAGAATTTAAGAGGTTTCAACTTACTGATTTTACAGAACTGGGATGGAGAGCAATCAGAAAATTAACCTGAGAAAACTAGAAGGTATGGTATCAGAAGCACTGTTTTGACACCACACTTGTAAAAGGCTATAGGTAGATTTCTTTATCTGGATTGTCAGCATCTTGATAGAGAGGGTATTTTATTGCATTGGGCCATTAGGGAGCAGTAAATTCAGAGTGCAGATACCAGAAATCAGAGCAATGTCACTGCACAATGCAATACAGAATAGAAGCACGTACGCCCTTCATTGTGTCCCTGGAAATCCTCTTTTTATTCTCTATCAACTTTAAAGATATCTTTAGAAAATGGATTGTAAATTTCTGAAGGCAAAAGAAGGCTATTCTACTCCATGTACATGAAGTTAGTACTGTCACTATCCTTTTCTCCCAAAGGACCTGCTCCAGGATAATGCACCTCTCCTCATCTGATAAGGAACAACGACAAAATTCTGAGATAATGAAAAATACAACGAGCAATCCACGATATAAGAGAACTCATACAGCAAAACAATGCCATTGTCAAGTTTATAGAAACAAGACTATACATGTCCTGCTAGATGCTTTAATAAAGTCTTTCTGAACACCCGAGGGGTGAGGATTACATTTGCTAAGCTGATCACACAAGATGGTAGATGTAAATCATATTCCTCCATATTTATTGTACTATTTGATTGCAGTGTTGAACAGCCTGGCTATGTAACTTCTAGCACTTACCACACTCAGACTGAAGCACAGAACTGCAGCAATTTGATGATTCCCTGTATGGTATTCAATGTAGTTTGCCTTACTGAAGGGAAAAAAAAGAATATTGTCTACCTTGCACTGTAAATATTTGCTATAACTGCTATATGTCTGTATGTAACTTGATTTCCTTAATAAAAGCAGCTTGTTTTGCCACTCTTTGATTCTTTATGTAGGAAAATGCTTTATAATTGCCATAAAAAGTCCTATGTTCCTCTCACAATGAAATAAAAAACTTGAAATAACAAAACATAAGGAAAAACTTTTTCACTGTGAGGGTGACAAAACACTGGAACAGGCTACCCAAGGAACTTGCAGAGTCTCCTTCTCTGAAGACATTCAAAACCTGCCTGGCTGTGTTCCCCTGTGACCTGCTTTAGGTGATCCTGCTTTGCCAGGGGGTTCAACTAGATGATCTTTTGAAATCACTTCCAACCCCTAATCTTCTGTGATTCTGTGAAACAAAGCAAATCGTCCTAAGCAAAAAACGCACTTCTGTAAATCAAATGAGGCTATGCTACTTCATACAGCTGTCCATATAAGCACAGTAAATTCTACTCTGGAATGGACAATTTTAACACATCTGCTACTACAGAACTTTTCCTGAACTTCCAGATGATCTTTGCAACATTACAAAATATTGCTTAAAAATTGAAGAGGCTCACTTCACAACAAAATTGTTCTAATTCTCCATGTCTGCATTTACATCTATTATGTCCACAATACCCATGTAACTTGTCACCTTGCACTCTAATATTAAATACAAGAAAATAAGGTACTCTCCTTTCTCAATCTGTTGACCATGCTTCTTTTGATGCAGCCTAGGATGCAACTAGCCTTCTTGGCTGCAAGCACACACTGTTGGGTCATGTCTACCTTATCCACCAGAATTTCCAAGTGCTTCTTTGCACAGTTACTTTCTATCACCTCATCCCTCAGTCTGTATTAATAATGTAGATTGTTCCAGGACCCTGAACTTGGTCTTGTTCTGACTTCGTGTTCCCTAACCTGAGCCCACCTCTCAAGCTTGTCAAGGTCTTTCTAGATGATATCTGTTCCCTCTAGCATATTGACAGCAGATTGCTCCGAGTGGGTTCCCCGAGGTATGGAGAGACACAGTAGATGGAACTCTAGAGGTGGTGGAGCTGCCAGCTCCAAGCAAGAGGTTGCCTTTGTTGAGGAGATGCCCAGCGCAAAGCTCACACCAGTCTTACACAAACTGATGACTGTCACCCTACAAAAACATGCATTACCTTCAGGGGTAGCAAAGACGTGTGGTCACAACTAACACTGTTAAAGGTAGAGCTCACATAGGACTATAAATTGGAGTAACAAGGTCATGCCTTTCCAGAGGAGAGTTCTAGACCACATCTCTCATCCAGCTAGAAGCCCAACTCTTACTTCCCATGGAATAGCCTTCTTCCCAGGGGAAGGCTTCCTAGATCCTTGACTGCTGAAAAGGGACTGTTTGCAAACACCTGTAGTGATAGGACAAGGGGCAATGGCTACTTTTAGGAAGCAGATGTAGTCATGAGAAACAAGTAAACTGGAAAAGGGTCCATGTAAAAGAGACAGTCACTAACAAAGGAACGTGTTGCCATTTGATCGTATCTGCCTGTCAAAGTAACCACTATTGATCACACTCTGTGGTCTCACAGAGTCAGCACACTAAAATAAACTGTGGTTTTAATAGGTTATTCCCCTGAATATTGCAGACATACCTAAAGATCTGTCCTCTCAATTTTTCTGTCCCTTTGAAGAGGATAACAGTACCTATTTTCTGTAACAATATAAAATACCTGTTAAAATACTGAGAAGTGGTTGAAATACCATTGACCTACATTTGTGTGGTCACACCGTGCTAACAGACTCAAAACACTGTGCTAACAGACTCAAAGACTGGGGTGGGGTGACAACGGAGGGAGTGGGCTAAGACGGTGACATTTTTATACTGGCCTAATGAAACTGAAGTTGCTCATAGAATTTCAGTGTAGTATACCACTAGCAGAGAAAGAAAAAAGTAGACTAAGTGAAAACCAATAATCTTGACCTTTCTGCTGAGTCTTCCAGCAAGCCTGTTAATTATTACAAGGTTTTTTAATACCACGCTTGTATTGGAACTGAGACCTGCAAACTCACACAAATAGGCCACGAGAAACCAGAGGATTATGAATTTCTCTCTTACTTTGCAGGTGGTAACAATCTGTCACATAGCTCCCATTACCAGATTATCCCTGCCACCTTCTGTCCTTTAATGAATGCAACCTCCAAATGTTTTCACAGTACCAGAAATAGCCTATTATTCTCATCCTGGTATGCCTATAGATTTAGAGGCGTCTATGCACCTTGCTCCAGAGGATTCATTGATATCACAAGACTTCTGCTGCTTTAGTTGAACTACAAGACTTTCTCATGGTGAATCAGAATGTCATAACAGCGTAAGCCTTTTTGACAGCCAACATTACTTCAGGTTTTTCTTTCCATAGCAGAGTTCCACTAATATAAGAGTATCAGTGGAAATTCATAGAATGGTTTAGGTTGGAAGGGACCTCAAAGATCATCCAGTTCCAACCCCCTGCCATAGGCAGGGACACCTCCCACTAGAACAAGTCGCATAAGGCCTTATCCAACCTGGCCTTGAACACCTCCAGGGATGGAGCAGCCACAGCCTCCCTGGGCAACCTGTGAGAGCGTCTCACCATCCTCACTGCGAAGAACCGTTTCCTAACATCTACTTTGAATATTCCCTCTTCCAGTTTAAACCCATTCCCCCTTGTCCTGTCATTACAAGACCTTGTAAATAGTCCCTCCCCAGCCTTCTTGTAGGTCCCCTTCAGATACTGGAAGAACACTATGAGGTAAAGTGGGAGAATCCCCTCCCTTGCCCTACTGGCCATGCTTCTCTTGCTGCAGCCCAGCACATGATTGGCTGGCTGAGCTGCACTCACACTGCAGGCTCATGTTGAGCTTTTCATCAGCCCAGACCCCCAAGTCTTTCTCCTTAGGGCTGCTCCACATGACTGTGACTACAAGGAAGATGGCAACCCTCTCCCTTCCTCATTTTTCATCACTTTAATGCAACTGTTCAGCCTGGCAAACTTTGATTATAGAGCTAGATGCTGTACAAAATTCTAATTATGCAGATCTCACTCACGGTGTCACAGTGCTGAATTTTTCATTGCTCCACTGTTCTCCATTTTGGAAGTCATTTATTCTGGATCAAATTAGTAGAGTAATTCTTTAGCTCCACTTTGAAATACGAAAAACCAACAAAAAGAATTGGGCCAACTGTCTTAAGTATTGTATTCTGTATCATAAACCTGTATTTATATGTTTGTTCACATGTACAATATGTATGTGCACAATAAAATCATTTGTCTTTTTCTGTATTTCCTTTCCACTTCAGGCTAAATTCTGATTCCATCTGTTCCTATGGCTGTCAGCCTGCAGACATTCTAATTTTATGATCACCTGTTCTCATGCAATCCTCATTTCTTTTAGCATGTGTTCCTTTCTCAGAAAAATCTATATGCACTGATGTCTGTTCCCCACCATATCTTTCATGAACTCCTAAGCAAAAACACATTCAGAGGTGCTGTGAATGTCAACCTGTTCTGTCAAAATACTACACTTGACATGTGTGACAGCCTGCAATGTGCCGACCTCCACTGTGTCAATGACCTTGAACAGTATCTGCCATTTCACAGGTCTTACACATACTGACTTTAACTTTTCTTAAACAACAAAATCAGTAATATAAGCTAATAAATATTACTAAACTAACCACCTTGCAAGAGACAGGAACTAATGCAGTCCTTAGTGAGAAATTCACCTGAAACACAACAATGGCTTGGCTCAGGTAAGCAATGAAACTAAAATACTCCTGAGCCTTTTCATCTGAAAGAGACCAAACTGTGTTTTCCCAAGGTCACAGTATGTGACTGTGTATGATTGAATTTAGAAGAGACACGTGGATATTTCAAATCCCAATACTGTTCCCTGTACACTGGACCAATTTTTCAAAACTTACTCTTCTGCTCTGTTAGTCTGTAAGGTTTTGCCCCTGAAAGGACGAAATCTACTTCATTTATCATGAAAATTATTTGTAAATCACAGCATTCACAATATTTCAGGAACAAATTTGCCTTCTGTAAAATAAAAGTCAATCAAATGTCAACAAACAGATAACCTTATCACTGCAGAAAAACAAGACTGGGCAACCAATATCATGACTACGAGAAAACTCCTACAGTGCAGTTTCCCTATCCAAACGCATAGAGGCACAAAGAGGCATTTTCCCACATTTTGTAAGCCTTGGGATTAAAAGTTCCATAAACTTCACTTGCAACTCTCAGGCTAATGAGCAGTGAACTGCAGAATATTTGTCTAACTGGAGGTCTAACTGACTCACAGTGATGTACAGCAAGGTTTAAAAGATCCAATGGTGATAATGCACTGTTGGGACACACAGATTTTAGCATTAATTTTAATAGTTGCTGTCCACATTGTTGTCATTTTAAGAAGACATCTTATTTATTCTAGGAAAAAAAAAATATTCTTCAATGACTGTCAGAATAAAATAAACATCTATTTTTATAATCTCTGTTACATATGGAAACACTTATTATAGAATACTTCTTTTACCTTATCATTTAATACAACCAAAGATGCATATGCTGCTCTGGGGAAACTGGTAGGTTGTTGTCCCGGGGTACTCCAATTCCTTCCTTCTCCTCCACGGGTTTGAATGGGAGAGGGCAGAGTGAAAACTCACGCTGGAGTTGGGCTGGTAGTTGGCTGGGTTTTCACGCCCAGTATAAAATGGTAAAAGGACACTTTGTCTAAGAAAGCTTAAATAGAGCAAGGCAGAAGGGTAAAGGTTCCTGTCCTGAGAGTTCCCCACCTTAAAAGAGCTCCCGATAGAGCGCCCAACAGGACTGACTCTTGCTGTGACATTCCAAAATCAGTTTTTCTAGCTTTTTTAACTTTCCTCTTAAGGACCTGGGGATCTCTCTCATTAAACAAACAAACAACAAAAAAAAAAAAGTAAGAAGGGGAGGAGGGAATTAAAAAGCTTTTAAAAAACACAGAACAATTATTCACTTCTTGTACAAAACAATTTCTGATAATGAGCTCTCAGCAGGATACCTGTTTTATTCCTAATTGCTACGTGGCATTGAAAAGACCACATTTAGTGCAATTGTCAGTTGAGTATTTAAAAGAGAAAAACCTTCTTGTTACCTTTCAAGACAAACTTCAAATGAGATAATAAATATCAGCTGTGGTGCATCACAGTGTGTGATTTAATTTGTAGTTTAACCATCATATTAAATATTTTAATTAAAACTTCAGAAACAAATTGCAGTATTAGGAGTTCAGTAATGATCTTCAGGTTGTCTGCTTTTTGAACTCCACCCTTCTTCACTCAAGAGAAATAGAGCTATCCTCTAATCATGATGGGTTCACTAAAATAATTTCCTTAGCCTACAGGAAAGTTTTAATTACCTAACCTTAATTTTAACTATTGCTAAATGATAATCCATTTCCTCTTATAAAGAAAACAGGTTCCTCTACCTCATTGGGTGTGCCACTAATGGTGACTTATTTCTATATCCTTCCTGATCAGCAAATGTGTAACATCAAAAAAAAATAAAATAGAACAGAACTTGAATGAAGAAAGAATAGGAGAAAAACCCCAACAACAACAAAACAAATAAAGGAAACTGACAAACTTGGAAAAAACAGCTAAGGTTACAGGGGGAAACAGAAGTGCAGTACACCCTGCACTCTGAAGCACAGCTGAATGTATTTGATACATGTTCGCAAACAACTTTGTCAAAACACCACCTTGAGTTTATGTGAAACGATAATCTTTACTATCAGTAGCAGCATCAATATTCCATCAAGTCAGTTTCCAGTCAAAAATTCCATTTCATAGAATCATAGAATGGTTTGGCTTGAAAGGGACCTCTCAGTCAAAACCCTGGCATTCCAGTTGTAATCTATCACCAAAAATACATATATGGATATCATTTGTCTACATGGCCTATATCATCAACAGACAATGCATGATAGTACTGTTTTGTAATCAACACACCATCCCAAGGGCTCTAGTTTATGTGTAAACAGATTCTAGTTTGTGTAAACAGACATTAATGTTTCCATAGAAAAATGGAATCATTAATGTAGGTGTACAATCTGACATTTCAGACTTTCATGTTTGTGCTTATCCTCTGACCAGTCTCAGAGAAATCACACAACAGTACAGTTCTGACATTAATACAGTCACAAAGTAAATGCTGTTCAGGACGTGTACAGTTGTGTAATCTCACTTCAAATATGAGTAACATTTTTTTTTTCCATGTCAATAGATTGAGTGTATCTCTGCTATTACAGTTGTCTCATTTAGACCAGAGTTTTTAGCTTTCTCCAAAATTAGTATTTTTGTTGCAAGCTAATTATGCATTATACAACAGAAATAGCAGCTATACAAGTTATTTATATGGGTACATATATTTGCATATATATTTACATATACACGCACCCAAAAGACAAAAGCTTTGTGATGTTTTGATAAATATATTGAATAAAAACTACTGAGACATTCCTCCTGCTCAAAATATTTGCATTTTATTACAAATTTGGCCCTTGAGATCTGAGGATACGGCATGGGTTTTCATGTCCGAGAATAAAAATCCATTATAATCAAGTGTTCCATAGGCACTTCCTGGTTAACTATTTCACTTACTAAATAGCTGACTTGCTGGAGGGCAGGGATGCCATCCAGAGGGACCAGGACAGGCTGGAGAGGTGGGCCCAGGCCAACCTCATGACATTTAACAAGGCCAAGTGTAAGGTCCTGCACCTGGGTCGGCGCAATCCCAGGCACAGATACAGGCTGGGTGGTGAATGGCTGAGAGCAGCCCTGAGGAGAAGGACCTGGGGGTCTGGGTTGACGAAAAGCTCAACATGAGCCTGCAGTGTGCACATGCAGCCCAGACAGCAACCCTGTGCTGGGCTGCATCAAGAGCAGTGTGGCCAGCAGGGCAAGGGAGGGGATTCTCCCCCTTTACTCTGCTCTCCTCAGACCCCACCTGGAGTACTGTGTGCAGTTCTGGAGCCCCCAACACAAGAAGGACATGGAACTGCTGGAGCGGGTCCAGAGGAGAGCCACGAAGATGATCAGAGGGCTGCAGCAGCTCTGCTATGAGGACAGGCTGAGAGAGTTGGGGCTCTTCAGCCTGCAGAAGAGAAGGCTTCGAGGAGACCTTAGAGTGGCTTTCCAGTATCTGAAGGGAGCCTACAGGAAGGCTGGGGAGGGACTATTTACACGGTCTAGTAATGTTAGGACGAGGGGGAATGGGTTTAAACTGGCAGAGGGGAGATTCCGACTGGATGTTAGGAGGAAGTTCTTTACAGTGAGGGTGGTAAGACACTGGAACAGGTTGCCCAGGGAGGCTGTGGATGCTCCCTCCCTGGAGGCGTTTAAAGCCAGGCTGGATGAGGCCTTGAGCAGCCTGCTCTAGTGGGAGGTGTCCCTGCCTATGGCGGGGGGTTGGAGCTGGGTGATCCTTGAGGTCCCTTCCAACCTAAACCATTCTATGATTCTATGATTCTAAACGGAGTAGCGCAGCTCAAATTTAGTATTTCCTTTGCCTTTGAATTATATTTCATCCATATGTAATGTTTCCCCCCATATGTAATGTATCCCCCCTTTCCTCCAATTGTGGAACTCAATTACAAAGTTCAAATGACTTCATCATAGAAAATACAGCCTTGACAATAAGGTTTTATTAACCTTTATTGTTCTAAAGCCTACATTTCAGACTAAATTTTACAATGGTAACTGTCAAAGGTTACAAAAGCAGTTGCTGCTTCTAATGAGCATCTGAAAGACAGTTGTATTTTCCCTCGATACGCTCAATACTGAAGGAAAATACAGGCTTACAATAACTGGAAGTAAAACACTTTCAAAAACAAATCCACAGTGCAAACATTTTTTTCATTTTCCAACAAATTAGATCATAAGTTCAAGGGTGAACCTTCCATCATTAAACAGTTTCATCTTGCCTTCTCTTGCTTACTTTATGTACATTTTCCTGCTAGTTTATATATCCAGAACTAGATATCAGATTTAACTTTGTTATGGAGGGGAGTACGACATTCCAGCAAGGGTTTCTCTTTCTGCATTACTGCCGAACCACACTGAACTTCCACAGAAAGCATAGCACAGCACTTATTTTAAAAGGAACAATGAATGGGTCAGTGTCTTAGAGATGTAATGATCTGTATCTTGTAAAACAATTTAACCTGTTTCCTATTTATTTTGCTGAAAATTCTCAAGTGATCCCATTGATAAAGTCTAACAGCAGCTTCAAAGAAAGAGATTATTCCACAGAATCACAGCCCAAAATCCTCTTCTGAAAGTAAATTTCTGTCTCCATTTTTATAACATACAGACAGAAGATGAGGTCCAGGAATGCAATATTAAGGATGCCAGGAGAGTTAATAAAGTCAGGATAGTGGCTAGGGCGATCTTTCAGAGTCATAGCTTCTGAATTACTTTATGAAAAGCATTAAAGATAGGGGCATAATTACAGGCTATAATGGAGCTCAAACCTACTGGTCTATGTTTTGCCGTACACCATGCTAATTCACACAACAGCTCAAAAATTTCACTGGGTTTAGGTAGGGCATGCTAATCTTCCTATTACTGACAACATTCAAGTGCAACATTTGAGCATTTTAATTTGCAAATTATTGTTGCCCTGGAGCAGAATAGAGGCGATCTCTGCAGTGAGAGAAAGTGTGCTGCTGTCTGCACAAGGAATGTAATCAGCCTGCCACGCACCACAGGGTGCAAGTTGGGAAGGAGAATCTCTTTTTCAATTGAGCCATCAGCAGAGTTCCCAATGATGGCAGCAGTAACAGCCTTCAGCACAGCTAAGAATAATAATTTTAAAAGATTCTTAGCCAGTGATACAAACAAGACTTCATTGCACAAGTCCTAAAGTGAATTCTGTTGATACTTTAAGAAATTCAGTCTTTATCACAAGCTATAATTTTTATGTTTTGGTTCTATTCCATTAAAAGACAAAAAAAAATATGCACAAGTAAACATACTTCTCTGTGTATTTCCTTGTACTGAGACTATTTTAAAAAATAAAAAACAGCAACAAAAATTTTAAAAACACTCCAAAAACTACCAAAAAAACCCTCACCATCCAAAAATTCTTTTGCTCACTTAGTTTTCCTTTTTAAATACCAGACTCATAGAGTCTGTGATACCAAAAACTACCAAAAAAACCCCCACCATCCAAAAATTCTTGTGCTCACTTAGTTTTCCTTTTTAAATGCTAGACATAGAGCCTGTGATACAGTATATAAAGAGGCATGAAATGAAAAATCTTTGCTTTCCCAATAGGTCACTGATCATGCTCACTTGCAGAACGCCAGGTTAAGACACCAACTGCCAGGAACAGCCAAACAGGCTACCTACTAGTGGGATGAACTAAAAGCAGAACAAGGCTCAACGACAACAATCAAGGACACTTCTATCACTCTGTTGTCTGCACCATGGCCAATTATAAGCGCACAACTACTGTAAGTTCTTTCTAAAGCTTCCAAAAGAAAAAAGAACAAGACAAGGACATTGGTCTGTAAAACCTTTGCCACAGTGAACAGATATTGTCACTCTTCTAATGTGATGTTGACATTTCATCTCTTCTGTGCCAGGAGTTTGGGGAGAAGCTAAGGTTTATCCTGTTCCTTTAGTGGTAAGAACAGGAAAAAGGTATGCTTGGCACAAGAGAAAGAAGTGTTTAGCAAAGACGCTGTACAATAATGTGTGATTTCCTAGGATAGGAACTGCTAGAAAATTTACAGACTAGAACATCAGAAGTGTGAAGCACTAAGGAAAAGAGGAATGATACACATTGAGATGCCTAGATCATATGTAAATTCAATACAGTTTTAAAAGAGGAAACTACATTTAATATCCAAGGAGAAGATAACAGCTTTTCATTTAGAACTCCTTAAACCAAGTTATACAGTGCAACTATAAACCAGCTGTTAAAGTCACTTACAGAATTCATTCAATCGGCCCATGATTTTCTAAATATATATAAACTAAATATTTTTATCATCTAAACAAAACTATGTTAAAATGCTATTAAAAACAAGAGCTTACAAAAAAAAAACAACACAACCAAAAAACCAAAAAACCAAACAACAAAACAAACAAAGCCAAACAAAACCCAGAAAGTATCAGAGGTTTTTTTGGTTTTGATCAAGCACAGATATTGAAGAATCATAGACATGAGTTCACAACTGAGATCATCATTTCTTTCACTGGTCAAATATCTAGGTATACAATTAGTTTAGCTTTCTCTCAGTTTTCTTGCAAAGTCTGTGATGTTCCACATTCATTCCTTTTCCTAGCTCAAAAGCATGGTGAGTTCTCATTCCAAGGCATCTTTCAGCATCTGAGAATCAGTTTTCCTGGTAAGGAATTAGGATCTTACAGTCTAAGTCCCTCTGGAATGCATACTCCAAGCATTTGAATTGCTGTACTAGTGAAAACACTAAGTATTAGTAACAAATGCACACCTTGGTGAACAGAAATTCTAATTTAGTTTACTGTTGTATATCATTTCATGGAACTAATTTCACTATGCTGAAACAACAAAAACTTTATCTTCATAATCCACTCCCTAGACATCCCTATCTATTTACGTATGTTTGGGTCTATATGGATACATATATTTACATGTGTTTGTAAAGTAAAGACAATTAATATTATTTATACAACTATTATACTTACAATTATTATAAACCTACTGACAGATGTTGTTGGTATCTCATGCCAGCCATAGCTCTTTTTAAACCAGGCAAAAGATATTTGAGTTAAAAAATATTAATGAAACACTCAAACATTAACTCAACTGCCCATCGCAGGGAGTAAGCGGATGGGAGATGCTAATGTACTCAAAAAGAGAAGTCCCTATAGAACCTGACACCGTTTGGTGAAACAGCAAGTGAATGAGAGCGTTGTTAGTCCTAGGGAGGGACAATTTACGGTCAGTTAGGTCCATAATGATTCCTTCCACTTAAACAGTTTCAAACTAGGAGCCATACAAGTAGATAGGGCAATTGCAATCATCACTTGAGCATTACAAACTATAAACGGATTAATCACTCTGCATTCTGTTCAAATTGCCTGATTTTCTCAATCTCTTTTTATGGTTTTCTTTAATCTGCAATGATCTGTTCTCCACGTCTCACACATACATGTATCTCTATACTATTCAACTTAACAGCTTATGCTTATTTTTCCATCCAGTATCTATCTGATGCTAAGATCTTTAGTTCGAATTTGACAGTTTACATTCCTTCTTAGGTATGTTAGTGACGTAAACACCTGAACAGAGCTTCTCTTCTAATCTACACTTTAAGCCTCTTAAGCCATGTGTAAACTATGAATTTTAACAAAACAGAAATCGAAGGTTTGTTACTTTAAACCAAATGCTCCATTACTACAAGGCCTAAGTGTTTGGAGTCTTTCTAAATGTAGAGCAAATTTGATCCTCAGTAATTGGTATTGCTGGAAAAAATTACTTCATTGTTTCTACCAGTAGGATTTAAAATCTCTCTTGTGCATCCAATATGTGATTAAAAACAAAGCAATGTTTTCATTACTTTATATTGGAACTGTCATGCTTTCACAAACAATATGTTTCCTGGAAGACAGAGGAAGTATATTTTAAACTTCTATATTCAACAAATGCAACATCCAGGAATTACCTAATTTTAAACAACGAATGAAACAAAACCAACAACAATAAAACCGTTTGTGGAAAGACTCCCTGCATATGTATATAGGCAAAACACAGGAGAAGTTATGTCATCATCTAAAAAACAGGCAGGGGTGATAAATTTACATTAAGCAGTGTTGTATAACCCTGTAATTTTTCCTGTTCTAGGTAAATTAAGTTGATTAGGTTAAGGCCAGCAAAACAACCCAATATTATTGATCCTTGTTCCTGGAAGCCTCATGTTTACTACTTCCTCTGCCAACACTAAAGCAGGTACTAGTTATGTGAAATGACTGCTACTGATGACATTATTGTGTGCAGTGTGTGTGTGTGTATGTGCATGAAGAAATATCAGAGCATTCCAATGCTATTATGAAAATGCCAGCTTTCAAGTTTTCCTGAATAAAATGTCTAAAAATGACAAAATAACTCTTTGGAGACCCAGACTAATGTTTTCATCATTTTCAGTTTCTCGTATGTCTCCACCTATCTCACTAAACTAGCACTATAAGGAGCACAAAGTAGAAAAAATACTCCAAAGAAACAATTTAAAACTGCATTTCTACAGAGACAGAAGTCGTGGGACAGTCAGCCTGATCTTGATCATAAAAGCCAGTTAAGCAATGGTGTATTGAAATGCAAATATATCAATTCCACAAATGTTTCTGTGACTACCTGTTGAAGCAATTTTCTTCAAAAGCTTTAGTCTTTTCTTTGCATCAAATCATACATAAGAACACAATGGGCACTGTTGAATGATGATAAAGTGGAAAAACCTTGTTAGCAGCATGACTGTATAAAACAAGGCTGTGCATTTACCACTGTTTGACTGCAATTATGACTTGTAGAAAAACAGCACATTCCTTCCAACTTAATACAGTGACTGATTCATTCTTTTATACTTACAGGACTTTTCAGTTTTGTTTAACCCTTTTTATTTCCATTTGAGTGTCTGAGAGGGTTTTGTTTAATATGTGGCAGCATATTTTCAGCAAGCACGATAGCAAGAAGGAAACAAAGAGGAATGGGTGTATTACATGCTCTCTAGCATACTCTGGTGTTGAGGTTTCACTGCCACTTTAGGGTCAATTGGCAAGAGCAAACAACCAAGCTTTGTAGGCATGTGGAAATACATCCAAGACACGTTTGGAACTTTATTTAATTCCAGTTTGCATAACCATTTCTACTGAGACAAATAATACAGCAACAATATATCTGAATGAAATCAACGAGTTCCCATTCAGGCACAGCCTTACTTTTTTAATCATGGGAATGTCATGGAAATAACTAGAATTAAAATTTAGATGAGGTCACCGCAGAAGCAGCTTATTATTATAGCTACAGAAGACAACAATGAGCAACTCAGTGACTGACTGATGATAAAAACTCTGCCAAAATGAGGCAGTTACAAAATTTACTATAACTCTAGGCTACAGAACTCCTTCACCAAAACTTATTCATATAAGCTGAATATGGTAAAGAAGAATGACAGTTGAACACCTTCAGATTAAACCACTTCTTTGGTAATTAAACTGTGTTGGCTAACAAGACTATTAGCTGCAAGCATTCCATAACTAAGCCTGCAAAGCCATAGGAGAAGCTAACTATGTTGTTTCCACAAGAAGCTGTAGCTGAGACTGGGGATATGCTGTCTGGCATTCGAATTTGCTTAAATGTTGATTCTTAAAATCTCAGCCACAGCTTTGATGCTGCAATGATTTCTGTCTCCTTTTACCTATAGGATAATATAGATAGATAGATAGATAGATGCATTTGCTAGAGCTCTGGAGAGAAGAGCTGGATAAACCTGGAACCAGTGCCCTTCTTCGATTTCTACTCAGTCTATGTCCAGACTGTCTGTTCAAAATGATTAGAGCAGGAGAACATCTCCATTATGAGAAAAGTTTGAGGGAGTTGGGTCACTTTGGCTTGGAGAAGAGGAAACAGAGAGGTGACCTCAGTAACGTTTACAAAAATGCAAAGAGCGAGTGTTGAGAGGACGAAGTCAGGCTTGTTCAATGACAGGACAAAGGGCAGCAGGTGCAAACTGGACCATAGGAGGTTTCACGTGAACACAAGGAAAAACTTTTTCACTGTGAAGATGACAAAACATTGTAACAGGCTGCCCAGAGAGCTTGTGGAATCTCCTCTCTGGAGAAGGAGACTCACTTGGATGCATCCCTACATGACCTACTCTAGGTGATCCTGCTCTGGCAGGGGGGCAGGAATAGATGATCTTTCAAGGTCCCTTTCAACCCCTAACATTCTGTGATTCTGTGAATAAGGAAGAGATTTCCTAAGCCACAGAAAACTAAGACATTAAAGAAACCCCAAATATTCAAGAATCATCAATCAAATTTTCACTTGCCCTCCAAAGAATAGAATTGGTATCTTGTAAATAGAATGTATGGGTTCCTTCCAGTTGTTGTTTGACCTTCTGAGAAACACATAGCCATGTTTTGCTCTGCAAAGAAGGAAACATCAGCTTTCATTTCACTCGAACAATCCAAGATTGCAGGAGATGAAAACAACAAGATTATACAGGCTGGACAATATTACTTCCACAAATAACAGTCATAGAATCATAGAATCAGTCAGCGTTGGAAGGAACCACAAGGATCATCCAATTCCAACCCCCCTGCCATGGGCAGGGACACCCTACCCTAGATCAGGCTGGCCAGAGCCCCATCCAGCCTGGCCTTAAATACCTCCAGAGATGGGGCCTCAATTGCCTCCCTGGGCAACCCATTCCAGGTTCTCATCACTCTCATGCTGAACAACTTCCTCCTCATGTTCAGTCTGAACCTATCCATCTCCAGCTTTGCTCCATTCCCTCTAGTCCTGTCACTCCCTGATAGCCTAAAAAGTCCCTCTCCAGCTTTTTTGTAGGCCCCCTTCAGACACTGAAAGGCCACAAGAAGGTTACCTGGGAGCCTCCTCTTCTCCAGACTGAACAGCCCCAACTCTTTCAGTCTGTCCTCATAGCAGAGGTCCTCCAGCCTTCTGATCATCCTCATGGCCCTTCTCTGGACACACTCCAGCACATCCACATCCTTCTAGCTATGGGGGCTCCAGAACTGTATGCAGTATTCCAGGTGAGGTCTCACCTGAACAGAGTAGAGGGGGAGAATCACCTCCCTCGACCTGCTGGCCACACTTCTCCTGATGCAGCCCAGGATCTGTTTGGCCCTCTAGGCTGCAAGTGCACACTGCTGACTCATGTTGAGCTTCTCATCCACCAGCACCCCCAAGTCCTGCTCCTCAGGGCTGCTCTCCAGCCAGTCACCGCCCAGCCTAGATTGTACTTGGGATTGCCTCGACTCAGTCATCTTTAAAGAACTACATAAACTGTGATACATAAACTCTATGTATCTCTCTTTTATTGACATAGTGACTAAATCAAATAGATATTGAAAAAGGGAGATACACTTAAGGAAAAGCAGTTGGTGGGAAGCTTGATTATGGTTTTGTCCCACTAAAATGATACATCAGGAGCAAAAATAAACCTTTTTTTAATTTTTTGTGTTAATTATTCCAATAAAACTACTAACAAAAGCTGATGTCAAGTCAGTGTCAGTTCACTGAAATCTCTTTTTTATCTAGATACCTCCCTTTAAAGCGTAGCCCTTTCCTACGCAGAAAGTACAGTAATAGGAGCGAGTTTTGTCAGTGTAGTGAACACTAATAGCTTCACTATATGTTTTGCCCACTAGTAATTTGCTTAAACTAGCTTTCAGCAAAAAGCTTGATATTACTTCCTATTTCAACACATCTCAGAAAAATATGCACAGGTTTACATTTTTAGAGTAGATCTTGAAAATACCTTAAAGCTCTTGATATATTTTATTTTCTAAGTAAAGAATGAAGATCCAAATAAGCACTGCCAGCATACACACTTCAAATCTAGCACAAGGCTCCCAGTCCAGCACTGTAATTTTATAGTGTCCTTGGAGGCTTGGACTAGAGGAGTGGGAAGGGAAGGTAGGTAACAAGAAAATCCAATATGTTTCTGGACAGACTCTGTCAGAGACAGAGAATTTGTTGTTCTCCTCATTTATTTTAAGTAATTTAGTGCTAATGAAAGGTGCCAGCAGAAGACACAGCAGACAAGTAGGGAACAGCTCGGGTGCAGCGAGCCTGTGACTAGCTTGTGCCAACTTCTCTGCAGGCACTCTGGGGCTGCAATGGGTTTCAGGGAATTCCACCTGTGCCTGCAGGAAGGAAGGGGACCTTCCAGATTGATATTCTTCCTGGTTTCACAGCCTGACTCCTACTTGGGTTTGCTATGTTTCTGTAGGATATACAGTTTTTGAAAGAGAGGATCTTATCATACTTCTTTTCTAGGTACTGAGATCCTAATAATTTTTGCTCTGGCATAAATTCCCAGTATCATTTAGTACCAGGAAATAGGTCTCAAAATGCATGTTTCAAATACATTCTAGCTTTTTAACAACATACAAACAACCAAATCAACAAATTTTAAGGCTAGAAAAACTTCCCAGCAACAGTTTGGAAAGATTTACAGTAGAAATTAAACAGCTTGAGTCCTTAACCTCCAATTTACTTGCTGCATTATTTACACTACTAAATTTTAGTGTTTATCACTATCTTGGAGGTCTCTTCCAACCTAGTTGATTCTATTCTATATTCTATCTCTATCAAAATGGTATCACTCTCCTTTTTCTGACAGAAATTAGATTTAAGTCAAAGCTTTTCATTTCAACCATTCTGAAAAGTGCAAGGATGTATTGATTCCCATAAGACAGGGCAGCTATTTTTCAACTCTTCCATACTGTTACTTAGAAAACTACCAACTAGAATGAATTGTCTAAATGACAAGTGTAGATTGTATATCTAAATAAGCAACGTGAGATACTACATCCTTTCAATTTAGGAAGAAGATATAAATCTCTTTGGATCTTAACATCCTTGTTTTCAAAAGACATGCCAAAACCCCAGCTAACCTCTCTAAGCGGCTATTTCATGCCAGTAGTTTCACAGCCATCTGTGTCTAGTGTCAACAATGCATCAGAGCTGAAATTCTGACTTCATCCTTAACTGGGAGCTGATGCTTCTGAATAAACACCATCACCCAAAATATGTCCCACATCTCCAGAGCAATAAAAGCAGGGAATATAAAAGTGGTGAGCTCTGCAAATGGGCTATTCCTCCACTTGTAATGATTCATGGTTTTGTCTTGACTACACTGCTCTCATCTGACACTGTCTGTGGATTGGCCTTGAATTTCACTGGCTACAAAATATAAATCAGCTGTACATGTTCTGTTTCCAGTTTAGCAGACTAATATGATTATAGTAACATCAGGAAGTATAGCAAAAGCACAGGGAACAAACAGATCAGAGAAAAGTTAGCATGTGATTACAGAAAAAAATTAATCATGTTGATTTCTTGATAAGAGAGAGGTTCATAAAAAGAGAAGAAAGGAATTGTTTCGTTTCAGTACTTACATAGGTTGAAAGGGATACATTTACAGATCTCTGTATACAAATTAAGCATTTTTTTCAAACGGTATAATCAAGAACCACTCTGCATAACAGCACTAGAGAGGAGTGGAATTAGAAATGTAGAGGGCGAAATGGCTGTTTCACTGAAAAAGTGAGATCTTAAAATATATATTCATTCAAGCTCTAAGCTCTAGAATTCTTAAAGCAATAAAAAGCCTATGTGTACATGGAATTGTTAATATCTAACAGCAAAAAATAAAGAAAACAAAAATACACTTCAAAATATGAAAGTATAATATAGCATTTCTATGTTGTTCAAGTTCCCATTATTCATCTCCAAAAGAAGTTTAGGCTTTGGGTTTTTTTTTTTTTGTATTGGTAGTGAAATATTGCACTGGTGAAGTTTCACTGAAATGATGCAGGGCTAGAAGTTGAAATCTTAAACTAAATCACTTTGTCACATGTCTTTTAATAGTTTTCACCAAAAAGAACACTACTAAGTCAATTGATTACCACACATGTGGCTAGCAAGAGCAAACTTACTTAGAGTTATTCTGAAAAAGCAAACAAGTACTAATGATAAATAACAGTTTGTCTCCATGTATCAGACACAGTGTAATTGATAAAGATGTAAATGAATAATACAACCTTTCTCCACCAAACCTAAAGGTGTACTTTTTAGATATGAGCTATCTGAACGGCGTTAGAAATAATGAGCCAACAACCTGACAGTCAGAGAACATCTGGTCGTTTTCTGCTGCTCTCAGCACTCTTTTTTTTGCTATTGGCTTCTCTCCACACCCTAGGGACTACTTCTCTGAAAAACAGTTTTTAAAAAACTGCATTTGCACATGTAAGTTACTTTTCCATTCCCTTGGTGCTACCAAGCTGGCACAACAAGAATCCAAGTGAAACTACATCTTTTCTACATTGCTCTTTACATCTCAGAAACTATGAAATCCACAATTCAGCATTTATTATTGTTCTACTAACTTCAATGTCAGTAAATAAAGTCTCAAGATATTAAACATAGGAAATGCTGATTTCTTGGGGTTATTTGCTGCACATAATGCAATACCACCCACCATAAGCTTGTTTCTTACTCAGTTAATTTCTTTTATTCTTATTATGAGGAAAGAAGAAGAGCAAATGGAGATTTCAAGTCAGATTTAGAGAGCATATTATCATCACAGCCCTCCGTACTAACATGAGCCTTGACTGCATTAGAACAAATTGAATTCATCAACAACACAGACTGCTGAAATAAAATACCAAACAAAACAGCTGCATGGGAAAATATAATTAATAATGTAATAGTATAAAAATTAAGAACAAGATTCTCCATTCTCGACACACTATAAACATTGTTTCCTAAAAACATACTTAAATGTATACTGGGTCCACAAATTAAACTATAGGTGTGAGTGTCCTAAAACCACCTAATCAAAAACCATACACAAAGCAAGACAATAAACTTGGTTTAGGTTGCTTCTTGAGACAAATGGGAAGTCAAACAAAGACATAAATCAAAGATAGCCATTGAAAAACAAAACACGAGGGAATGCAAATTTCCAATGTTGAGATGAGCGCAACAGCAAGAGTGTATCAGAGGTGATTCATGATAATGGGATATAAAGGTATCCATTTACCCCTTCACCACTGTGCTGAAGTACAAGAAAGAAGACAAAAGACTTGGAGACACTAAGCCTGCTTTGGTGGAAAAACAAGGGGCATACACTTGTTTATGCATGGCCTGTGTTTCCCCAAATATAGGTAAAGCAAGCCCTGGCTTCACCCAATATAGTCAGTTTTGGCAAAGTGCCATTCTGATTGGTGAATCTCTGTGGACAAATGGAGCCAGGATAAATATGAGCAAGTCTGTAAAATAATGTGTTGTGCTTTGCCTCATTGTTCACCCTGGAAGGAAGCAAGACTAGGTCAGAGATCATGCTATCCTCCAGCACTCTGCTAGAGCCCCGGGAAACTCCAAAAGCCTCCAACGGCTACCAAACCACCAACATCAACCCTTCCACATTCTCGGGTACTGTCTGGGACTATAATGCAGTCCCAGAAATCTGGAGATACTAGTTTGTGAGTAAATCTTCTAAAAAGGCTCTGTAGTTAAAGTTCTGGTTTGATTTTGTAATTGATGGCGCTTTCCGCTTCAGCTGAAAGGAGCCTCTCGAATCCCCCTAGAGGGCAAGCAGCATATTGACCACAAGATTCTCTTTCCAGTTTAAATTGTATTTTGTTCATTTTTTCTTAACTGCTCTAAATTGCTTGTTCCCTGTGTGTAAATACCCACGACTATGTGTTTGACTCTTATAAACAAGTTTTCTGGTGAGATTTGATGTTGATATATAATTTTCCACAGTTTATTAATTTTTGACTGGATATTAATCTTAATAAATTAATTAATCATAACATTTACTCTTCTCCACAATCTGTGAAGAGATAAGTTACATCGTGGTACTTGAGATCATGGAAAATTTTGTGTCTTTGAGAGTTAGCTGTCATTGATTGCCTTTTTTTTTTTAACAAAGGAAGAAGATCTGAGAATGATAACTCTGTCAGGGTTTACTCTTGTGACTAGAATTTTTTTCCTACACCAAGAGCAACTGCAATAGCATTTCAAGGCTCTGTCTTTTCCATTACCATTTCCAGACGTATTATCTACATCACCTTTTAACATCCCTTACTCTAATTGTGTATATACTCTGTGAACTCTGGTAGACATATTTGTTAAAGACAATCCAGTCTGCATAGAGAAAGACTGTATAATGAGTCCAGTGTTAGGCACTGATGCACAGAGATGCCAGAAGATGATGACGGGGGTCTTGAGTTCGGATGGATTTGCTTTGTACAAAAGTCTAAAGCAATGTAATAAAATTCTTTGTTTTCCTCTTGGAATTTTTCACAATTTATACTGAAATACATCTCAGAAGCCAAACTCAACAGGCCTCTTGCACATTTGTAAGAGCTTACAATAGAAAAAGACAAAGGAAATACTGTAAAATCTATTTTACAGACAAAGAAGAAGGTACAAAGCTTTCAGTAGCCTTACCTAAAGTCAAACAAGAAACACACAGCAATATTACTGACTAAAAAATACCTTGTAAACCTACAGGAATCAGAAAGTTGTCGTTCCTGCTATAACATACAAACATTTGGTATCCTAATCAAGGCTCTATCAATGGTATACACACCTTGAAAAATGCCAGCCATGAAAAGGAAAAAGCACTTACGTTGTAGTAGCAAGGTTCATTATTCCCTCTTCTGATAGTACTGGAGAAAGCAATTTTCTTTAGTCCCAAGGTATTTCTGCTTCTGCAACACAAACATATTGCTCTTGCTTTCTGCTTCTTTGGTTATCAAGAGAAGGTATGGTTTCTTCTGGATTATAAGTTCCATTATTTTGTTTTGCTCTCTTGGTGAATTTGGACCTTATGCCTGTCTTGGTTCTAGTTTAAATTTCCCAGAGACTCAAACAGGTAATAGAACCAATAACAATTTATTGTTACTTTCCCTCTTCCCCCCCCTTTTTCAAAGAAGGGGAATTAGATGTAGAGAGGAAAAGGTAAAACACATCCAAATAAATAGTCTCACTTCGATTTGGAAGTTAAAAGAGAAAACTTTAACAATAAAAGGTATTTGAGGTAGGGGAGGTACAAAGAGATATAGGGAAGGGAAAACAAGATACAAAAAATATATGTACAATCAGATTGACGGCAATGGGTTTGTCTGCCTCGTGGATTGATGGCCACATGGTAAAACAAAGAGCAGCAGGAAAGAGGAAGACAGTGCTGCCAGGCAGGGAGGCAGGGTGAGAGATAACAAAACACAAAGTTCCTCTGGTTTTATAGGAGGCTAGACAGGAAGTGGGAGCAGGCTAAACGCTACACCTGGAATCATGTTCAGGCCCACCCCCGGGAAGAAGTCAAGAGGACCTGGGGTCAGGATCAAGAGCACTCCCCCAGAAGGGTTAACCCTTTAGATGTCTTTGCAGCCCAAACTTTTCAGACTTCAACTGAAACAGTGGAAATTACTTTCACAAAGCCCATGAGAGTAGTTGCACTATTTTCTAGCTGTAACCTTGTCAGGAGTATTGAGTATACTCAGCCTCGTGCTGAACGTGAGAAGTTTGTTCACTCCTATAGACTACTAATACTGCAAATAGTACCTAAATTCTCTTCTCAGTAATGCACTAAAGATCTGGAGATAAAATAAAATACAGAAATGGAGTCTTTATTCATCTTTATATATTGTTTAATGTGTCCAATGCAGATAAGTTAGAATGAAAGCAATGCTCTCATGAGCTCTTCTTGCTCTTTCCTATTCTTCATTTAACTTTTACAAATAAACAAACTTGCAAACACAGGAAGATGCAAAGATAATTTGACCAAACAGTTAAATATCCTTTTATCTTTTTTTTTTTTTTTAAAGCAGAAGACAATTTAAGAGGGATTCTTCTAGGAGGTGATAAAAGATTTTGATATCACCATAATACCGATGTCTAAGCACACTGGTAGTGTTCAGTGTTTAATGCTTTACAAAATATCACCACAAAGTGGTGTAGTGGGGTGCTCCAAACTCCCTTCCCCTTCTCCGTCAGCAGAGGTTTGAATGAGTGAAGAAGGAGGCACAAAATTGCTTTCCCCCACCCTTGCGGGCTTGAACGGGAAACAGCAAAAGGTGCCCTTTTCCCACACATGTACTTACTCAGGGGAAAGCCTGTGCTGGAATCTGGGATTGTGATTGGCTGGATTGTTTGTGCCCAGTATATATTGGCACTGGACACATTGTCTAGGAAAAAACTTACATAGAGTGACCAGAAAATGTGCGCAGTTCCTCAAGTCCAGCAAGTCCATAAGGTCCATTCAAGAGAGTTGCCTGTGGCACCCAGACCTGGCTTCTCTTTGGACCAGCATATCCTATCCCGCTGCTTGCTACTTCTAAGCTGGAAGGGCCATGCCTTTGCCATAAACTGCTGCTGTTGGCAGAAACACACCAGCAGTACAGCTTTTCCCTGTGCTGCCACGGCAGTGCCGCTCCACAAGATCTGCCTCGTGGAAGCTGTGTCTGCAGATACTTTGACTTTGGTGGGTTCCATTCACATTGGACTTATGCCTCGTGATTCCACAATTGGATTATAACTCGCAGTTTCCAGACACTGCTGCAAAGGAGACACAGGGACTGTCACCAAATTCCCACTCTGCCCTTGTGAGTAAATTGGCCTTTCTCTAGGCTCTCTGCTTTGCCTCTGATTTCTAAGTGAGCTAAAGCTATCTTGTGGCTTAGCCTTTTCCATTTTCTGATTTTCCTAAATTATCAAAATTGCCTGTAAACATCCTTGTTAAAATTCTCAAATGAATTAGAACCTGTAAATAAAATTTAACTAGTTCTGGATATATATAATTTTGGGGCAGGGCTTTTGGGGAAAATAAAAATAACTATATTTTTGTAATTCCTGCCTCATCGATTAATTCCAAACTAAATCAAGTAGACACAGTAAAGATGTAACAGAACAGAAAGTAAATGTCTCTTCCAGTGGAAAATACAATGTTAATGAGCCAGCGAAAGCAGCATAACTCATCTTATCAACAGCCTATTATGTAAACATAATGCAAGACTTGAAATATTCTAATGTACTGTAAAATATAAATGAAAATAAAGACCAAAATGGGAAATATGTTACATGACAAGTAGTATAATTGGTATAGGAGACATGTATGTGTATCTAATATGAAGGACATAAAAAACACTTTGATTTTTCAATATGGTTCTATTCTATTAAGGACAGAAGGACAGACTGCCAAGAAGCAGAGATAAACGTGGGCAAGTGCATGACAATGCTATGACAGGGTGAAACTTCCCAAAATATTCATGTTCACCTTATAAGACCTGAGTCAACATCAATGTTTCCATCTGCTCATAGTAGAAAAATAACTAAAACTCTTTCAAAACACTTACTGTAAATATTTCTTTTCAGTTACATAGTATGACAGTGCTTCTGTGGTCCACCTTTGACAAATGGCCTGGATAACAACACTTGTAAAGATAGGAATGTAAATGTAAACATTGTGAGTGAATTAAATGACACAAAACTTTCTGAAAGGGCATTTGCCCTGAATTGTTAGTATTACAGTGAAAAACAACCACCAGCAGGATAACAACCAAAATATTGCAGAGATTTCTGAAACAAAAAATTCTGTCTGATCATTTGTAAGAGAGGCGTCCTTGAGATTGACAGAGAGTTACTCAAAACCTGGTTTGACACTGCCACAAGCTGTCCCACAAGCAACACATCTGCTGTCAAGGTCAGACAAGGCATCTTCATCATGAAGCGTCACACTCCAGTCGGGAGACCTAGAATGCAGGGTGAACCGAGTGGGGACCTACACTTGGACTGGGGGCTGGGAGCATTAACACTTTGGGGATTACTTACATAGGTGGGACATTTGTGAGCATTTCTTAACCATTTGTAAATATCTAGTTTTGTGATTTATCTGATATTGTTCCTGAATGTGCACTTCAGGAATTGTCTGTAAATTACATGTTAAGTACCCGATGAAATGTTTTGATCCTGGTTTAGTTTAAATACGTCATGTGAGCAGTGGTTGCCTGTAAAGTATAACTTCCTGTATCTCAATATTGGAAATTTTTAGCTGGTGGTAACATTTTTCATCCACATGATACCACACACTTCACAGGAATATTCTGAAAGCTGAGAACCAGCAATCCCTAAATTCCATCTGTTTCAGATAATCGTATAACTAATTTCACACATTTTACAGTTCTATGAAAACTATTTAGCTATTGCTCAAAACACTTACATGGAAAGTTAGATATCATTAGTAACTTGCAGTGGTCAGTTCAGAGAAGTGAAGAATAATCCACATTCATGCAAGCGTGGCCCACTTCCAGAGGCAAGCTGTTTAATTTCTTTGAGAAAAATCCATCCCTGTTTAATTTTCAGGACTTCTGAGAACTAATTTAACTTCCTTTATTTCCATTTTCCCATCAATGAGAAAGATGCAATAGTACTTGATTCCCTACAGCACAAAAGTCAGTACACTTTAGCTGTCTTTAATCCAAAACTGCCAATCAGTTTGCCAATTCCTGCATTTAGTGACTGGGTTGATTAATTAGTTCAGTGAACTTGTTATAACTAGTCAAGATGGAAGAGTGATGGAAATAATTTGCTAAATCCTACCTTTTGAAAATTTTCTGAGCTCTGATTCATGACCAGGGATCACAACGACATTGTTTGTTGTTTGTATTACCAAACAGCTCAGCGCATTCTCATTCTGGGACAGAAGGTGAGCAATGGGGTAGGAACTGTTACATCCATTTGCTATTGTGTGACTTGCTCTTGCAATAACAATTTAAATACTTGAAAATTCCAAACATTTCTAGAGCTTCTTCTTTTAAAATAGCAGCAATTAAATGCAGCATTGGATGAGGAAAAAAAAAATACAGTAAAAAGATTACTAGAAATGTGAAATTTTGCCAGTGTAATGTGATACCAGAATAAGATATTCTACACTCTTGATTCTCCACAATATTCCATAACCTGTCATTTCATGACTATAATGTAAAAAAGAAAAAAATAAGAAATATAATTTCTAATTTTCTTTGACTTATTTATTCACCAGTCCCCCCAGAGGTGTTGTGCAGACCTCTGTTTTTATCCACTATACATATGATACCGCCTGAGATAGCTAATTATTTCAGTTGCAGTTATATGCTACATTTAACAGAAGCTAACAAAACAATGTATTATCAAAGGTGAAAAATGGTTTCTTACACATCAAGTCATCAGTTAGAAGTGCTTCTTATACTGCATCTTTTCACACCACTCTCATGAAACTAAAATGAGATGTACTATTAAAATTCTCTCACAGATTCAGAAGCCTACATGAATACTACAATCACAGTACAAAATATCACATCTAATTAGTGAACTCCATATGACAGAGCAGGCTTAATTATAACATATCTGATAAACCTATTGTGTCCATAATGAATTGTTTCTCACACTGCTGAAATTTTCACAGTTGGCAGAGATGAAGGCCAAAACCAATCACATGATTAGAGTTCATGTCTACCTACTTCAAACGAAGCAGAGAGAGTAGCCTAGAAACTTAAATACAGTATGTACTAATACTCAGTATCACAACTATTAGTAGAGTCTGGCTTATTTTGACACTATTCTGAGAGAAAATATTTCAGAAGGCACTGTTTCCAAGACAGTTATAATATTAATATAGCAGGTACTATGAATGGCAGAATGGCTTAGGTTGGAAGGGACCTCAAGGATCATCCAGCTCCAACCCCCTGCCATAGGCACGGACACAGTATCACAGTATCACTAAGGTTGGAAGAGACCTCACAGATCATCAAGTCCAACCCTTTACCACAGAGCTCAAGGCTAGACCATGGCACCAAGTGCCACGTCCAACCTTGCCTTGAACAGCTCCAGGGACGGCGACTCCACCACCTCCCTGGGCAGCCCATTCCAGTNAGTCTAAACCTCCCCTCTTCTGGCTTAAACACATTTCCCCTCATCCTGACATTACTAGACCTTGTCAATAGTCCCTCCTCAGCCTTCCTGTAGGCTCCCTTCAGATACTGAAAGGTAGTTTAGAAGAGCAAGGCACAGATAAAAACAGTAAGTCTAGAACAGATTCATTTAATGGCACCTGCAAATCATCATCCACAAGTATTTATTCTCATATCTCTGCAATGTGTTGTTTCTCAGAACACGCTGTGATTGTCTCATTTTGAGAGGTATATTGACACTATACACGCATTGTGCTAGTTTGAAGATAGCTAGAATGTTTAGGTGGGAAGGATTAGATCACAGGCTGTGAAAGGGAAACAATGGTGATGTCTACTTCACTCACAGGCTTGCTGAGATGTATAAGAACAAGAGTATAAACATAGATAAGGCAGTTCGAGCAAAGCATGGGTTTTGAGCTGCATTTCTCTCTAACCTCACCCTCCATCTCTCTGATCAATCCACTTGCTTCCTACCCCCTAGATGAACCTCCATTCTTCCTTGGGGCACAAGGCAATGTCTGGGGTAAGGCAGAGGAGTAGGAGAAGGTGGAAGGGCAGTTGGGAGTCCCTCCTGGAGACTCAGGTTTCTGAGAGGGCTGTTGTGTTTCTGCATTACCTTTTACCTTGTATATTTCTGTATATAACTGTATATGCTGTAAATATCTGCTTGTATATTGTGCCAAGCTGTAAATAATAAGCTTCATTCAATTTCCAGAGCTGGCTGAGTCTAGTCTGGGTGATTTCCAAAGTGCAGGGGGGTGGGGAACACCCAAACCACCACATGCATGCTTAAATAACATGCAATATTTGTACTCAAACTCACCCAAGAAAGTTTTGAAAGCAAAGGCTAGAATTTTGTTTTCTCTGGGTTTAGCATGTCCTAGTGTGATCTTTGGCACAAGATTTTTTTGGTCAAATAGTAAGTTCTAAATTCTATGAATTGATACTTCTGAGTTTGACCAAGACTGCAGCAGAGGGAGATAAATGTTGTTAAGAATGGAATTTTGCAGCATGCATTGACAGAAATAAAATGGGGCGTTTTAAATGATTGACAAGTTGGGTTTTTTTTTTTTCGACAGAGGAAGTGAGAGACATTCTGTTGAGGTTTACAGCACAGTTTTGCAGATCTCACTGGTCTGACTATGTACTATTCAGGCAGAATGCAATTTTAGATCTACTATCTAGTATCTAAAAGCATCCATAGCGAGTGTGAACCATCACTGCTCCTAATTCTGATCCATTCCACATATTTCAGTTTAATAACTCAGAATTATCAACTACAGAAGCTTTTCCATTAAAACCAATACACACATTGCATCTAAAAAAACTCAACCTTTTCCAAAACTTGGTAGCTTTGAAGAATAAAATTAATAACAAGGTGAAGGAAAAAAGTGGTCTATTAAAGTACCATAAAGTAATGTACCACAAAGTAAATATCAAGTGAAAGTAAGTCTTTCATTGAAATGATTATGATAAGCTTTGAAAAGCAGAGTAATCTGTGGTGGCAAATTTGAAGGAAGGAAATTAATATCTCATCTCACTGGTTTCCTAAAGACAGTTTCGAAGCTACTCAATAAATGAAGGTGTTGCAAAAGAATTGAAACAACACAGAAAGAAGTACATTTGTTTTCAATTCAGCATCCAGCACTTTGGCAAAGTATGTTGCAGAGAAGAAACAACAGATTCTACTTAGGTCACTTCACATTATCAGTTACTGACTCAGTCAGTGTCTCCTCTATAAAAAGAACAATAACTGATTTAAACCTAACTGCTAAGACCAGTAATTGATTTCTTTACTGGCAGAGAAAGAAAAGAAAAAATAAACCTTTCTCCTTTCCTGTTATACACATAATAATTAAGGCAATGAAAGACATTATGGCACTGAGCAGTATCCTAAACAGTACACAGATTGCCACCTAATAATAGTATGATACTGACTAAGCCATATATATTTGTAGACATATATTAGTGTCCTATTTGTAGACATATATTAGTGTCCTAACATTCCCTTCTGCATATTCCATTTAAATAAGATTTTTACAGGGCTACTGAAGGTAGTGGAATGTTTCCACAGATTACAATGGACAGTTATAAGCATATGAGAGATACTGCTAACAATTCAAGGTGGTATTCATCCCATGACATTGCATTTGGTAGGTAATCTATGACTATAAGAACCCTTTGCCTCTACTCACAGCTCATTCCAACTTTCCTGATGAAGCACTGCGAGTGCTGCTTCATCATCCTGACACTTTGCACCAGCTCATTGCATTGTCAGCCATAGCTACCAAAATTTGAAATACGTTTCTGCTGCCTTTGAGATCTATTAATACACAACAAGGTAAAAAGAAAGGGATAAGATTTTGTCACACCTAGGTAACATATTTACTCTTTGAACATAAATTCAATTTGTAAAGAACACGTATTCACTTACGCACTTTTCCCAAAAGGATTACGAACCACCACAGACATATTTAAAGCCCCATCTCTTCTTGATATGAAGATCATTATGGTTTATAAACAAAAAGCAGTACCCTGAGAATTTCCACTGTCAGTCTCATTGCAGCTACAAATATTGTAAGAATTCTTTATAATGACATTCCACCTCCACATAAACACCTATTTCTCACAACATATATTTCACATATAAAATTTGACCAATTAAGAAATCATCTGGTTCCATCTGGAACAATAATCCAGAAATTGCTTTAATCTTACAGGGATTTTTTTAAAGTGTGATCTTTTCTTTTTTTTTCACATATGACCTATGGTTAATCTTCAACAGAAGACTTTGCTTACCAATACTTTCACCACAAAAAAACACAACATACAGATTTGGGAAGAAAGGCCCAAACTGACGTAACAAACCCGTTACTTTCTTATTAGACATCACATGAACTGTCAGATCTAATTTCTTATTACTCCCTCCAATACTGTACACAAAATTATCAAAAGCAACATGAAATGACTAGAGAGCATGAGGAGTACAGGTTTGTTCAGCTCAGCAAAGAGAAGACTGAGATTTGACCTCATTGCTTTCTACAGCTTCCTCATGAGAGCAAGCAGAGAGTGGTGATGATTGCTTCTCCTTCATGTCTTACCACCTCACAGTGGTAAGAGTGCCTCTTCTTAAATGGTGTGATAAATTAGAATCCAAGTGTTTTCTTTTGCATATTACACTGCACACAAAGAAAACAAAATACTATTTTCCTTTATGTCATTTGCCATGTTCTCTTAATACTAAATCACAGCAATGTTTCTTCTCCTCCTTCTCTGTACTGAAACCTGATTCCTTACAAGGAAATTAAAGAACATTTCACTTTATGTTTATATCTTTGGTTTAGTTTCAGTCAACAGCATGTAACTTTTTTTTTTTTTTTTTAATAAAAACACTTCTGAAGATCAGAGTTAGTTAGAAGAATCAGTTACAATTTTTGGTACACATCCATAGCCACATCAGATATGGAATCCCAGTCTTACTCAACTAAATAGTGAAATCACAGTCTCCTCTCTCCAAGAAAGTGTCACCTTCTGTCACCAGCTAGGCCTGGCTGTCTTGACTCTGCTCCTTACTCAAGTCTGACAGTTTGCTGGAGTTGCAGGCTCTCAGCTCCCTCATGTAACTCCCTATTTTCACATGGAGGTCTGGAGCCTCTTCTGACTTGAGCAGGCACTGAAGCTGTCAAGTAAGAATCAACCTTCCATCTCTTCCCAGACTTCTTAAAGCATTGAGTCAAATGTGAACAAAGCCACTATTCATCACATATTCTAGCATGTAAGCCCAGAAGAAACAGTGCATTTTTAGAAGACACTAATCTTACAATGTATTTAATTATGTTCCAAAAGGAAATACTTCCATCTGCTCACAATATAACCAGAGACAAACATAATCCATTCTAAAACAAGTAGATAGAGATTTGAAGCAAAATGTACACAGAGAAAGAATAAGAACAGTCAGTCCTTTCCAGAGAGTTATTTAAGAATAATGGGCAGTGAAAAACATGTCATACAATTATTCCAATAAAGCAGTGCAAATACTGTAGTTATTTTAATAAAACATTCCAACTAATCACATATTCAGGCATGCCTAAAAATTCTACTGAACAGGGCCATCAGTGAAAGTGGGGAGGTTCCTCTTGATTTCACTTAGCTTTCAATCAAAGCCAAGATGACCGTGTTATACCTTGTTTTCTTGTTTGTTTTTAGTGAAAGACTTGAAATTGTTTTATAAAGGACAAAAGCTAACAAAATAGTTACTACATTTGAGAAATATTTCATTCTCAAACAATTAACTGCAGCAGTGTTATGTGACTATTTTTCTTTATTGTTCTCTTCATTGTTTCTCTTCACAAGGAAGCAATAGGGAAAAGACAAAGATGGAAAAATAACTACAAAAAGTATCTAATTAGAAGCAGTTTCAAATCAATTATCTGTTCATCTTTTGTACAGCTATAGTAGCAAATTCCTTAAATTCTAATGTAATATATCCTCGAAGTTTTACCAAATGCCCTTCTTTGTAAATACAAACCCAACAGTTAGACTCCTGGGAAGTATCCAAGATTTGTCACTACCAAGTATCCAAGATTTGTCACTACCAAGTATCCAAGATTTGTCACTACCAAGCCTACTTATTCAGCAGTTATATAAGCTGAATAGTTTCTTTATGAAACAAAGAGATTTCCATCAAAGATGGAAAAGAGGTACTTATTGTATGTTCTTTCCAGTGTAATACAACATCCTGTAATTGCATGTGAATGAGGAAACAGATACCAAGTTGCAAACCATCCACCCTTCCTTATTTATATTTAATGGTGGCTCTACTCTACCACTGCTGAATGAGAAAGCTAAGAAGGCTGGAAGAACATTGGTGGTACCCTAGTATCTACTGGAAGTTTTTATGAGAGATAAATGTTCTTTTTCCTTTGTCCTGTACTTCTAACTCCTCTCAGATTACAGGGTCTTAGTCCACTAACCTGAGACAAAGGATCAATTTGCATCTCTTGGCACATTCTTCTATGAGATGAAATTTTCATTGAACTTAGCATGACCGTGGGTAACCAATGAGGTTAGTGGTTCATCTGTGACTCTAGAGACAGATTTTACCGGTCTGTTGTAGTTTTGTCATCTTCAGCCTTTCTTAACTTTCTTCAGCTTTCTGATGGTGGCATTATTTTTGAAGTTGATGCAATAATTTTCCCACTGTGGCCCAAGTAATGTGCATTATTTCACAACTTAAATGAATTCACTAAAAGACATAAGGGGACTTTCTGTTAGTGTTCATTAAGCTTCAAATATCTTGTGGGAGCAATATATTTCTTATCACTGACTGCAATTTTGACTTCCTCTGCTCGCTCTCTATGGGAAAGGAAAGAACAGTGAAGTGTACTATGTTGCTTTTCTCTGTAATTACAGTGCAATTTATAATTTGTTGTTTGATTTCTTTGTCAGAGTTATAAAAAATAAATTTAACAATTCAAACCTGTGGTTATTGTTGTTTATTTCACAGTAATAAAGTGTGCTTCCTCTTGGCTATAGGGGTATATTTCAGTGGCACAGCAATGTCATTTACTGGTCCTTAGTCTGTTGGATTGCCCTTATGCTGCTGTATACACTTTACACTAAAAGCAGCTTTCTCTTTTTTTTTTTTAGGAGAATCTTTAAATTTCAAAGTTTAAGTTGGCAACAGTCAATGTATTTATTTTATTTATGACTTCTCTACTTTCTGTTTGTTATAAGAATGTATTTGTGGCTGAGAAAGAAAGATCAGGTTTTAAGTCCATCACTAAAGTCCATCACTATTTCTGGCTGAGGAACCAAGATCAGGTTTTTAGTCCACAACTAAAGAACTTTATTTAAGCACACAGACAAAACATCCACACGCCCAAATCAGTGAACACCACCAATAATTTCTAAGAATATTCTAAGAAATGTAGAGATGCCATAAACTCTGTTATCATGTTTTAGGATCTGTGGAAATCGTTTTGGGTTTTTTTTGAGGAAGGGTGGGCTGTATGTTGCACACCTGGTTTTGCTTTTTAAAGTTGCCTCTTGCTAATGGTGACTAATATTCTAATTGTGACAGCATCTTGAGCACTGAGAGAGTCACAGGACATTGAAATAGCTACACAGCAAAACCAACCATCTTATAAACTAACTCGTGTAGACAACATTTTATATGTCCATTTTGCCCCCTTGTAAATTCTTTATCGAACAAATGCCTTTTTTTTTTCCTCATCTGGCATTCCATTTCTCTCATAACCTGTGGTTGAGACCTTTCAGTTTAGCTCTGGAGGAAGTCTGAGTAATGCGTAGTGTGGTTAAATTGCACGTACGCACCAGGCAGGGAAAAGAACAAATACAATCCTAGGCCAACATTTCTGGGAAGATTTCAGCCAAATATCACAATAATTTCTCTGATATGACTCTTCTCTAAGAGCTTGCTTGAACTAATGCTCCAGTGGGTGATTATTTTCTTCCTCCTACAAAATACATTCCTTACTCTGTGCAGAACATTGCAAAAACTAAGAACATCACAACTTCTTTTCCCAAAACTCATCATTCTCCCAAACACAAACACATAAATGAAAGGATATACACAACAGCAGGACCTAAAAGTCCCTCTCATCATACCTCTGTGAAACAGAGGAGTTAGAAGTATGAAAAAATCTGTGTGTATGTGTCATACTGTGGCTTATAACTGGGCAATATATGGCACTGCAGCAGTACAAGGTATTTGATGTATTTTTAATAGGGCTTTAAAATAAAGTCTGTATCCTGCATCAGGCAAGAAAGAGGATAAAGCTGGATATGCACTGTTATGCTAATGAAACAATCTTTGTTCATTAGTATTGAAATTAAATTGCCTCTTCAAATCATGGAACAATTAAGTAGTACACTTAATGAGCACTGTCAAAAAAGAGTTTTGATGGGAAAGACAGCAGAAAGAAAATTCTGTTTTCTTTGAGTACATTTGACTGTTTATTGCTAAAAATAAAAGCCGGGTTTGGCTAAGAAAACCTTTAAGAGTCATTTTTACTCTGCATAAATGGCAAAGTTGCAACATTTCTAACAAAAAAAAACCAAATCACAAAGCAGATAGATCGGTATAGGCTACAATTCATTACATTTCAAAGTTGCAATCTAAATTTGTCATGTTAAAACATAGTCATTCCTACATTTCCCTGCCTGGGAAATGACTAGCAACATGGTAAAAACTTTTTTACTTCAGTGGGCTTCAAAAAATACATTTAAAATCAAACAAGGACCATGGGTTTGACTGAGATGGAGATTTGTTCATTGTTAAAGCTTGCAACCCATGAATCAACAAACAGACAGCACTCTAGAACTTACCATCTCCTCATTGTACATATTCCTTTGGTGATTTGTCTGGTCTATGTTTCACTAATACATTCAGCAACATAATTCATCTGTAAATGAGATGCCCTTTTCCACAGCATTTCTAGGAAAAATAAGTGTTTTCTAGCCAGCTTTTTGACAGTGGTTGGGAAAGAGCAGAAGTGGAAATAACTTTTTGAAAAATAGGGAGAGAGTATTTGGGGAGGGCTTTGATTTATTTTTCTTCCTGATGGCTCATTTAATTTTGGCTTACTAGGTTAAAACTCCTCCTCCATGCTATGCTTCTTCTTGCTGTCTACCTGAAGGAAGGCTGTAGCCAGGTGGGGGGTCAGTCTCTTCTGCCAGGCAACCAGCAACAGAACAAAGGGACACGGTCTGAAGTTGTGCCGGGGGAGGTCTAGGATGGATGTTAGGAGGAAGTTCTTCACAGAGAGAGTGATTGGCATTGGAATGGGCTGCCCAGGGAGGTGGTGGAGTCACCATCCCTGAAGGTGTTAGACTGGATGAGGCACTTAGTGCCATGGTCTAGTTGATTGGACAGGGCTGGGTGCTAGGTTGGACTGGATGATCTTGGAGGTCTCTTCCAACCTGGTTGATTCTATGATTCAGTAACAAGTACTTGAGTGGTTTTGTAATTATTTGCCACACTTCTTATAGCTCTACAGACAAAATCCAGTGTGATGAAATCCAAATTAGCTACTTCTGCAGAAACAGCAGCAGTGTGGAATTTTCATGGGAGAAAAAAAATTTTTTTTTGCCTTTCTACACTTTCCTCAAATACAAAATTCACATCTCCTTCCAGATAAAGGATTTTTAAAAGGCAGATTGAAAAGCAAAGAATGAAACTAACAGGTTTCTTTATGACTTAAGTGGGTGATACATGACAAATCAGCTTTGGTTAATTTGGCAGCTCTAAACCATGAACCAAGGGATGTTTCAAAGTAACCCTCTGTGACATCTCATCCATAAATACACAAGGCATGATAAACACCCCTCTCTAATTTATAATGGTCAGATGGCAGGCAAAATCACAAGTGCACAGATTTGGCCACAGAGAAACATTAGGGTGCTTTTCTCCTGGGGCAAGGGTCACACCACACACACTGGATAGTGGCAAAAATCCTTTCTGCATAGGTAATATGGTAGAAGATTTAGAGAGCAGTTATGGGTTACTTTTGCTTTTATATTTATACTACGTCTTGTATATCCGTTTCCATCTTTCAGGAAAAGAATTAATGTGGATTACTGACCAGCACAGTTTCACAGTAAATATTTTAACTGCCAGAAGCCACCATCAGCAAAACAAGGTCCTTTTCTGAAACCAGGACCAGGAAGTAATTACGGCATACAGCTCGGGGTCAGGTTGGGAGACGCCTGTCACAGTGTACTTGAAAGTTTTGACTCGAAGCTATTCCCTTGTAATTTCCATTTGGTAAGAGGCATTTTTTCACCGCCATTTCAAGTGCCAAATAGGTAAACAGCTGGGAATTAATTTTGCAACAAAGTCTATCACGATGGAGTCTGACATTCTTAAATGTCAGAGGACTTGTAAATAGAAGTAGGCCATCTACACTTTCTAAAAAAATGAATAATCTGAAAACAATTCTTACTTTTCACAGATATAGCACAATATAATATATAAATTTTGTTCAGTTTTTGCCTTTAGCTGTGTTGGGGACGTTTTATGTTTTCCGTAATACTTCCCTCTGGGGAAGTGACAATTATGACAACTGATGACAATATCTAGAGCACATTTTATAATTATTGTACTAAAATAGTAAAAACCAAGCCAAACCAAAACCAATAAAACTAGTAATACCTGAACAAGCATTATCCTACAGACTGATCAATGCTACATCGCCTGCAGGTCCTAACATAGCTTTCCCTGTACACCCAAGATTCCTTTCTAGGATCTACAGTTTAGACTGCAGTGTTCCAGAGAGAAAATAACACAAGTGACAGGGGTGCTGTGTGTAGCTCTGAGAGGAATGATCAACTTATCTAACAGCTGTTACCCTTAATCTGTTTTTGGAGTGTTTTGTAAAAGGGCTTGTTTTAAATTTAGGTCATCTGATTTGAAAACAGGATTCTGAAAGGAAACATTTTCAATGGCCTGCCAAAGCCATAATGAAAAGAAACATTAAACTAGATTTACTAACCCTAGCTTGTGAATCTTTATTAGTGTAGACATAACTGGAATCTCTATTACTCCTGAATCTTTATTAGCGTAGATCTAACTAGAGGAAACCATGTCAGTCCAGAATTTTAACTGATTAAAAGAGATTAGTTTTTAGTAATGGTAAATCACTTCTTCTTGAAGTGTTAGAAAATGATGTTGAAGCTGAGAGAAGAGCAGGAATTCCTTTTTTCTCTAGTTTTATGGTTCTTAAGTCAACCCTTTGAACATTTTGGGGACAATGCATTTCTAAACTGCTCAGTACTTTAAATCACATGAAAGCTATGTTTGTTACCTTTGTTACCTTAGTTTTTGTCACAGTATATGATTCGTGCATCATTCTCCTCTATATGCTGCCATTGCTACTAGATAATGTTACTAAATACATCAGATACAAAACCACTGTACAACTGGAAAGTTAAAGTTACAGTCATATACACAGCGCTAACTCTTATCTGGTATCGGGTTTCTGGCAGGTGTGTAAGCAATGCTAAAGCTGAAACCAAGCTTAGGATATTTATTCAACTCATACTAAACCTTTTAATTTTATGGGCAAGGTCATTTATTTCATACTCAAGGAGTCTTTAGACCTAATGATATGGTACTTCCCTTTTAAGATAGCAAAAATGTGCCAAATTAAAGAGAGATTAGAAAATTTCATTTAGAATGTTTCAGGGCACTACAGAATTGAA
This sequence comes from Tricholaema leucomelas, assembly GCA_013400475.1. Lineage (NCBI taxonomy): Eukaryota > Metazoa > Chordata > Aves > Piciformes > Lybiidae > Tricholaema lacrymosa > Tricholaema leucomelas. Next base: position 120,384 of record WAAF01008179.1, read on the forward strand.
TTTATTATACTGTCAATAGCTTCATTGTCAGACAAAGAAAGTCTTTCAGTGTGGTCCCAATATCTGAGAGGACTCTTAGAACAGAGCCCCAACACCCTTCATATAACTGTATGTGTGCATATATTTATGTCTATATTTACACTATAAAAATACATTAGCAACACAAAGTTTCCAAGTTTATTGAGGAAAATAGAAACCTCCCTACCTAATAAAATGAATAGGTTCTATGCTTTCAGAATAGTCAGTCAGGAGGTATGGAGCTACTTAACAGCTGTATAAATTGGGCTCATTATTAGTCAAGCAGCTTCAAAGCAATTCAAAAGCACTAATTTCACTCTCCCCACACCTATATCTGAATGTTCTCATTCCAGCACTCCAGGATCACAGCACTCACACCCACCTCTCAGCACTTAACTACTTCACACACACACACAGAGCCCCAACACCCACCCTACCATCAAATTAAGTACCACTCCACTACCCTAGTAATCCAAGTGTACCCTGATAAGTACTTTACTCCAGCAAAATCACATAGGCAAAAACTCCACAATGTGTCATGAAGGAAGATGTCTGTACAACCCTAAGATAGTATCTGTTAATGAGTGAGATGCTTCATTTTCAACGAGAATTAACAGTGAAATAAATTACTAACAGAACCAGTTATTTGGGAGACCATACACAGAAGATAAAATATCTAGCTAATTCAGCTTCTAGGTAGGGATACCGTGGCAAGTCATCTGAAATTCCCAAGCACAAATACAGGCTGGGCGGTGACTGGCTGGAAAGCAGCCCTGAGGAGAGGGACTTGGGGATGTTGGTGGACGAGAAGCTCAGCGTGAGCCAGCAGTGTGCACTTGCAGCCCAGAGGGCCAACCAAATCCTGGGCTGCATAAGAAGTGTGGCAGCAGGTCGAGGGAGGCGATTCTCCCCCTCTGTTCCGCTCAGGTGAGACCCCATCTGGAATACTGCATCCAGTTCTGAAGCCCCTACTACAAGAGATATGTGGAGATGCTTGAGCGTGTCCAGAGAAGGGCCGCAAGGGCTGGAGTACCTCTCCTATGAGAATGGACTGAAAGAGGTGAATTCCTAGCCATGTGCTGGATGGGAGGGAGACTCCAAAGCCTACACCTCTTTTTGGGCTTTGCTTGCTTCCTCACAGACCTAGCATATCATCTCTTTCTCTCTTTCCCCAACAAAATTGTTTCCTTTCAAGTAAAATAATTTTCAAAGCTTTCTGAAGCTATGACAGGATAGACTGAACTGCTGTTTTGATTTCCAACTGTGCTAGTTTGAGCCTAGCTAG
>WAAF01008180.1:0-12248 GCA_013400475.1 Tricholaema leucomelas
ACCAGTGGGGAGCATTCCCTCCTCCAGGCCTTCTCTCCTTCATCCAGGGTCTAGAGTACCTAGGGGAGTCCTGCCTTAGGTGTAAAGACTGAAGCAAAGAAGGCATTCAGCAACTCTGCCTTCTCTGCATCCTCAGTTCTCAGGCTGCCTCCTTGTTCAGCAGTGCCCCTACACCTTCCCTCTTCTTTGTTTTTCTGCTGATGTATTTGAAGGAGCCTTTCTTGTTCTGTTTTACTTCCTTTGCCAGCTTCAGTTCCAAGTGGGCTTTGGCCTTCCTTGTTGCCTTCCTACAAGTCCTGACTACTTCTCTATAGTTCGCCTAAGTGACCAATCCCTTCTTCCATGAATTGTAAGTTTATTTCTTCCCTGAGATTTCCTTCAGGAGCTCCTTACCTAACCACGCAGGTCTCCTAGCAGTCCTGCTGATAGACGCAGACTTCCACTGATTTCAGCAGGAATTGTCATTAGATTAAGAATATCCAGAATATCTTAATCCATTAGATTAAGAAAACTAATGCTCAGGTTTATGTACATTTGGTTATCACTTAGTTTTATAAAAATATATGAAACTGAGAAGAGACAGAGTTTTTCTGCTGGGAATAGGAAAATCACAGTCTCACGTTATCATCAAGGTTGGAAGAGACCTCATAGATCATCAAGTCCAAGCCGTTACCGCAGAGCTCAAGGCTAGACCATGGCACCAAGTGCCACGTCCAATCCTGCCTTGAACAGCTCCAGGGACGGCGACTCCACCACCTCCCTGGGCAGCCCATTCCAGTAGCCAATGACTCTCTCAGGGAAGAACTTTCTCCTCACCTCAAGCCTAAATTTCCCCTGGCGTAGCTTGAGGCTGTGTCCTCTTGTTCTGGTGCTGGCTGCCTGAGAGAAGAGAGCAACCTCCCCCTGGCCACAGCCACCCCTCAGGTAGTTGTAGACAGCAATAAGGTCTGCCCTGAGCCTCCTCTTCTCCAGGCTAAACAATCCCAGCTCCCTCAGCCTCTCCTCGTAGGGCTGTGCTCGAGGCCTCTCCCCAGCCTCGTTGCCCTTCTCTGGACACGCTCAAGCATCTCAATGTCCCTCTTAAACTGGGGGCCCAGAACTGAACACAGTACTCAAGGTGTGGTCTAACCAGTGCAGAGTACAGGGGCAGAATGACCTCCCTGCTCCTGCTGGCCACACCATTCCTGATGCAGGCCAGGATGCCATTGGCCCTCTTGGCCACCTGGGCACACTGCTGGCTCATGTTCAGGTGGGTATCAATCAGCACCCCCAGATCCCTCTCTGTCTGGCTGCTCTCCAGCCACTCCGACCCCAGCCTGTAGCTCTGCATGGGGTTGTTGTGGCCAAAATCCCCAGTGTCGTCAGAAAACACTAGAAAGAAGTACAACATCCGACATTACTCAAAACCAGATAGATCTGAAAAAGCTGTACAGGTAAGGATTGCACTTCTTTTGCCCCAGGTTGTGGTAGTTTTCTCTGTGACCCAACATTAGATCCAAGAGAAATTGAATTCCCTGAGAAATAACTCTGATGTGTACTGGGTTTGTGTGGTGGGCTAGGACCACCCCACACCTTCCCCCATTGAAATGTACCAGACCAGCTCAGATGGTTTGGAATTAAGATGAAGTTATCTTTACAGCAAAGCTAAATTTACAAGCACATGTACACAATGCATTTACAAATAATTACAATTATAGACAAATTAGAAACCAGACAGAAATCTAAACTCCCTCCGGTTAGTGGAGACTAAAGCGAATAGATCCAGCATCCTAGAGCAGAGTGGGACAAATGGTTGACATTTTGGCTTTCTACCCCTCTCAGCAAGCCAGTGAATGATACAGACTTCATCATTATTCTCTTTAAACAACTAATGATCTAATTTCTCTCATTAAAAAATTCTAATTAGCCTCAAACCAGCACAGTTTGCCTCTGAAAAAATGCAGCTTTAGTGAACCCTGTCGTTTCATACTGCTGTGGGTGAGGTTCTCCCTGGAAAGCAAGAATGGCTCAGCAGTTGAATGTGCTGCGAAGTGCTGCATGTCACCACAGAATCTGTCCAGAATGAAATTCAGCAAAAGGGAAGCTGAACCCATTGCCTTTCTAGTGCTAATTCGAGTGGCTCCTATTCCACCCAGAGCACCTGTGATAGAGATGGGTATTTCCAAACACCAAAATAAGATTAGTTCAGGTCCTCTGCTATTCATTCACTAGAGAGGGTGCCAAAGGGTCACATAGGCTCTTCTTTATATGCTTCCTCAAGTGTTGGTACTTCAGGAAACCCTCTCTGCATAAATGGAAGTGGACAAGGAGCAATAGCTACAAACTGGAACATAGAAGGTTTCAGCTCAACAGAAAGAGAGACTTCTTTAGAGTGAGGATGACAGAGCACTGGAACAGGCTGCCCAGAGAGGTTGTGGAGTGTCCTTCTCTGGAGACTTTCAACACCTGCCTGGATGCATTCCTGTGTGGATTGCTTTAGGGGATCCTGCTTTGGCAAGGAGTGGGACTCAATGGTCTTTGAAGGTCCCTTCCGACCTCTAACACTCTGTGATTCTGTAATTCTGTGAAATAATAAGGACTTTTTCAACTTTAGAAGGCCTGTTGTAAGAATAAATGTCAGCAGGCATGCAGAGCCTGAAGGTATATAGGGTCCCTCATACTTGCTTTTATGGCTTGAAATACCTTCAGACTTTGCTTGCCACATCTTGCCAGCTAGAAGGACTTCCCATCTCTGTTTAGGAAGAGGTGGCAACACCCTTGCCTTAAAGTTTCTGGCAGTGGGCCTGAGTAAAGGCCAGCACAGTGCATGACATTAGCTTTGAAGACTGAGATTTTTCCCTAGATAAGGGAATCCTTCATATATCTCTGTGCTAGGTCCACATATACGTTTAGCTATTTAACTTCACTGATTTCCACAGAAGGTTACATGCCCAGTTGTCTAGAACTTGATTATATCTATTAAAGGATGAAAACCTGTCCTCCTGGACATCCACAAATGCTACTTCTTGATTTTAGTTTACCATGACTCCTCTTAGTGTCATCCCAGTTGCAGGTAGCTGCCTTGGAGAGGTAGCTAATAAATATGTCCAGATTTTCAAAAATGTTGATCATCTTTTGCTACTTGCTTTCAAGTAAACCACAAAATACATTGTTTCCCAAAATACTTGAGCCCTCTCCAGTCACCTGCTGGAAAGATATGATTAAGTTCCTAGCCAAGTTACCCAACCACTCTGAGCTTGTCTTTCCTGACTCTTTGCTTCAGAAGGTTCTCATTGGCCTAGTGTTGATGTTTGTAGCTGAGACAGACTTTCAGATGCTATCTCTAACTAAACGAGAGAAGCAAACATTTCCATAGCATGATTCTCTCCATCCTAGACAAACAAAACACCACAGCAGCTATTCCAGCAACAGGCTTCACTGATAAGAGAGGGAACGTGTGGTGACCAGCACAAATTTAATTCAAGTGAGATAAGAGCTGCTGTCTACTGATGACAGTCAAACTTGTTCCTTGTTCTACCCTCAGGGTTAATCCAGTAGAGATGCTGATGTTCTCTTGTTTTCAGCACAGTGCCAAACCAACCTGTCACAGGCCATTCCTGTAGCTGGTGGTGGCATGGCCTTCCCCCAGCAGCCATGGTGTCTACTCATCCATTCACATGGCTCTTGAGAAACATGAGACACCTCTTTCTCCCCTGAGAACTAAACATGTTGCTTTTCCAACATTCCCAGCTCTCACAGCTGCTGAAGAACCACTGCAAGTGTCTCTTTCAGACAGTGCAGTATCCTAATACTAATGCATCCTGAATACATCCCACTGAAATCAGGAATGGTCAGTAAAGGAGTCGAGTCATATTTGCAAAAGATCTCCCTATGGTTGTTTTATTTGTTTTTAATTCAAGGCCATGCAATTACACCCACCAGAGAGATAGCTCCAGGTTCTCAGCATAATTATGGCAGTGAAAATCATTGCTTAAGTTTTGCTTTATTTTCCAGGTTTCAAGTGGGGCTTGTCAATCTAACTAGAGTTTTGAACCTGCCATCACTGTCATAGAAGTTGAGAAGAGCAATTGTTCCTATGAACATTTAAACCTTTAATCTTCAGATATGCAACACAGTGACAACGTCCTTCCTGTGCATGTACGAGCTGGTGACTTTTGCCTGCAATCAGTGTGTTGTAGATTTTTCAGCCCTAGAGAATCAGGTCCGGAAGCAAATGTTTCCCATCATTTTTCCATTGTAGACAATATTCCAAATGTTAGACAACTTGGAATAGTTTAAAGAATAGCCTTTTGAAGAACAGACATCAAAATTAAACTCTGTTTACCTTCGCTGGGTGACAGACATATGTCTTAGCTCTGGCATAGATTGCTGGTAGTAAAACCACTTGAGCTTTCATGTGATGTCCCTGGAAAATGCTCACAGGCTGACTTTATGTGCATGCAGACTGGCCATGGCATGGAGATGCTTTTGTTACCCTGAATTCAAAATGTTTTGTTAGAAGAAAAATGGGGAAATTACTGAAGGGAACAAGCAGATGTTTGCTGTTAAAGATCAGCATGTTATACAATCGAGTTTACAGGAACTGCTTTTGAATATAAGCTAACTTCTGACCAGTCTTTTCCAACCTGCTGCACAATCTGTCTGTTGTTCCTTTTGTCAGTTACAAGTAAACACCTACCCAGAGTGGAAAGGGCTTTGCTCATGAGAGACTTCTTTGATTTACTATAAGATGAAAACCTATGTGCCAGAAGCTTTTTGCTTCTCTTAATCACAGCTCAACAAACTTTTCTTTGGCTTGACCACTCTGATTCATTGCCTAAACATACCAGCAAATAGCTAACAATTGTGGTGGCTTTTTATTTTTGCTTCCTTTAGCAGAGCTTTCCTTCCCTCTGGACAGGGCAGATGCTGGAGATGGCTTCAGCAGGCAGAAAAAAACTCTTTATCTCCTGATTAGCCTGAAGTACTTGAACCCACAAGACCAACAATTATCACAGAATCACAGAAAATCTTCAGATTGGAAAAGACTCTCAGGATCACTCATAACCCCACTCTACAAGGTGCACCCTAAACCATATCCCCAAGCACAACATCTAAACAATCTTTAAACACTTTCAGGGTTGGTGACTCAACCACCTCCCTGGGCAGCCCATTCCTATGCTAGGCCAGGAAGCTTTCAAAATAAACAGATTAACTGGGTGCATCTTCTTGATCCCAGTGCTTCCATGCCAGACACTAATGCTTAACTACTGCCCAAGTAGGCAGCTGTGGCTATAAAAAGTATCAGTAGTGTTGCAAAGGCGGAAAAAAAACCCTCACAATTGCTGACAAAAAGGTAGAGCTTCCACATCTTCAAAATGTGAATATTATTTATAAAAGAAGCACTGTTGCTGCTATTAAATGCTTCAACTTCGTGACAAGCCTAGACAAGGAACATGCCTTCTCTCTGCTGCAGGCTAGTAGCAAGTGCCACTACTTTAGGTAACAGTGTCTCCTCTCATTTTCCCTCTCCCCTTCTCCCTTTCCCTCTCCCTCTCCCTCCACCTTTCCCTCCTCCTCCCTCTCCACCCCTGCCTCTCTCCCTCTCTTTTCCCCTTCCCCTCCCCCTTTCCCTTCCTCTTTCCCTTATGGAGGCAGGGAATTAATGTGGCCGAGTCAGGAATTTATATAAAAAATAAGGTTATTTTATTTTCCCGAAAACTGTCCCCAAAACTAGATACAGAAATTAATTTAATTTTTCATTAGCAGGTTCAGTTGGTTGAAAATATCTACATGGATACCACAGGCACACTCGGCTATTTTAGAAGTCAGAAGTTGGAAAAGGCTTGAGCTGTTAAATATATATAGCATCCCCAATATCAAGATTAAGGCTGAGCCAAAGCTACTCACAGCAGGATCAGGCTGGCTTGAATGGAAGGGCAGTTCAAATGCCTGTCCCTGCGGGTCTGTCAGAAGCCTCCGAGGGTCGTTAAGAGCTATAAAGCTGCACAAAGGAGGTGCTTAAGGTGGACGCAGTCCTACGGAGCTTGTCTTTGGAGCGTCAGGGGCTCCGTGTGCAGAAGCTATCCAGGCTGGGGGAGAACTCCAAGGCAGGAATGAACTCCAAGGCAGGAACACCCCAAGATGGGAAGTCCCCCCAATATTTATACCCTTCCTAGACAAAGAGCTGAGTTACCACTTCCTAGGCGCGAAGAACACACAACCAATCCCCAGCCGATCCCAGTGTGGGCCCGGCACAGGGCACCCCTCATGCCAGAAGGATCCCCTGCTCCCCCCCTTCATGCCTGCAGGGCAGGGCGGGGGGGGAAACAGGTCTGTTCGAGCCTTTTCCTCTCCCATTCAAACCACAGAGGGAGAGGAATTTTGGGGTACACAGGACTCCAGGATACACAAACCAAGAAGCTGCATTTTCTTGTTACTCAAAATATTTCCTGCCTCGTCCTGAAGAAGGTTTAAACCTTTTATGAACAGCCACTTCCCTAATTCCCACTGCATGCCACCCAGGTAGACCACTTGTTCCCTTTGCAAACACTTTGCCTTCTAATCATGACTGTTTCTTCCATGTCTTAATCACAAAGGCAAAGAAGGTGCTGCTGCATTGGCTTTGAAGTTTGGAAGATTTTTACAGAATTGTTACCTCCCATAAATGAAAAGGTTAAAAAAAGGAAAATTATTTGAAAAATTAGTGTCTATTGTTATATTCTCCACTGAGGATGGAAGTAGTTCGGACATGGATTATTTAACAGAGGAAAAATAATAATCCTAGAATAAAAGAATCACAGAATTGTCAGGGCTGGAAGGGACCTCAAGGATCATTTAGTTTCAACCCCCATGCAATGGGCAGGGAGGCTTCACACTAGATTAGGTTGCTCAGAGCCACATCCAGCCTGGCCTTAAAATCCTCCAGGGATGCCTATATGTAACCTGCTCTCATGGCACTTCAGGAATACCCTTTTCCTGTCTCCCTAGGCATGGCCACCTGGCAACCTCTAATCTTTTCTGTTTTTTCCCAGTTCAGAGCTGTATCTCACCTCAGCTGATATCACCAACTGGAAACAGTCACAGGGAGACAATATTAAATCTTTTTTTCATCTCAAGCCCATGCAGACAGTGGAGGGCAGAATCTGTAGTCCAGCTTTTGCACCTAAGAGATTAGTTACTAAGTTTTGAACAGTCTGTGCTACTTTGAGGCTAATTGGAATATTTTAATGAGAGAAATCAGATCATTGGTTGTAAAAAGAAAATAATGATGAAGTCTGTATCATTTGCTGATTTGCTGAGAGAGATAAAAAGCCAAAATGTCAGCAGTTTGTCCCACTCCACTCTGGGATGCTGGATCTATTTGCTTCCTCCTCAGTCCACTCTAATATGTCTCCATTAACAGAAAACAAAGCCTGCTTTGCTGGTTGTTTTGTTTGTGCTTTGCTGGTTGTTTTGTTTGTCTGCCTGGGAAAGTAGAGGGAGAAAGAGAAGGTAGCTTTGATCCCCTTCTGGGCAGTTTGTTCCGGAGGGAGTTTAGATTTCTGTCTGGTTTCTAATTTGTCTATAATTGTAATTATTTGTAAATGCATTGTGTACATGTGCTTGTAAATTTAGCTTTGCTGTAACGACAGCTTCATCTTAATTCCAAACCATCTGAGCTGGCCTGGTACATTTCTATAGTGTGTGTGTGTGAAGTTCCTAACCCACCACACAGCCCTGTTCTACAACACTTGTCACAGGAGAGCAGACTGCCAGATACAGGTGCATCTGCTGTACAGCGCAGCAGTCAGGACAAATTCCCACCAAGCTGTTCTAACTGCTCGTTGGTTATTAGTTGTCAATTTGCCACAGCTGGCCCAGGTGGACCTTTTGCAAGACAGTTGTCGGGAAATAGCTGCCAGGACCCAGATCAAGTGGGAAGCAACAACAATCAACTAAAATCTTGGTATTTTCTAGGACACGATAATTGGTATAAACTGCAGGGGGTGGTGTGTGAATAGAGGAGAGATGGAAGAAAAGCCTAATGTGCAAAGCTTTCTTTTCCACAAAGAAAAGTCTTCACACCAGTTTTTCAGCAAAGCTGTTTCATGTGTAATATCTCACTGGGTTTCAGTTTAAAGGGCAGATAAAAATAAACTTCTTTATGTTCTGTGAAAAGATCACTGAAAAAGTGATTTAAGAGGAAGGAAAGCTGAGCACTTTTCCCTACCTATCCATATGCTCATCATATGCACATATGAGCGGAGAGGGACTTCTCACCCTAGAGGAAGAGCTAAATTACCCGAGAAGTTCCCAGCACTTTGCCAGTGCTAATGAGAGGGAATCTAAAAGTTTTGAGAGATTTGCAGCCATAGGAATAAGGGTGGCACAATAATCTGAGGCTGACAATGACTGTGTTTATGCAGTCCCTTGAAAAGTCTTCCCAAATAATTTGGGAGCTAAAAATGAATGCTTCTGAGTACTTTCATTGCCACAGAACAATTTTAGCATCATGTTAATTGCATATTTTGCAGGAACATTTGCTTTTGGCTCAGGAAAAGACCACAGAATGAAGTGTTTGTTATTGATGCCGTCTCGTTGTCCTGGGTGCCTTACTTCAGAAGAGAGCTGTTTCTCAAAACAGTTTTCAGTCAAAATCATAGAACCACAGAATTTTCAGGGTTGGAAGGGACCCCAAGGATCATCTAGTTCCAGCCTCCCTGCCACAGGTAGAGACACCTCACACTAGATCAGGCTGCTTAGAGCCACATTCAGCCTGGTGTTAGAAATATCTATGGATGGGGCTTCCATCACCTCCTTTGGCAACCTGTTTCAGTGTCTCACCACCCTCACAGTGAAGAACTTCTTCCTAACATCTAATCTAAATCTACCCTTCTGTAGCTTGGACCTTCCAGCCACCACCAGAATAGTCCAGGCTTTGAGGGTTTGCTCATTTGGACAAATTTAATTCAACTATTACTCTCATTTTACAGCTGGAGATTTAGTAATTTCCTTGTCCAAGCTCACTATCCAAGTTTGTGTAAGAACACAGGGCTTCAGCTCTACGGCTTCACCACAGTCATCTTGTTCTTATTACAATTTCAGTGTGTGGCAAAGTCAACATGTGCAACACAACATCACTTGATTTTGCTGGACTCAATTCAGTACAGTAACTTCTCTGATGGTTCTTCCTTCATTCAGGAGAAGTGAGCTAAAAGCCTAAACTGTTTTTATTTGTTTGTTTGTTTGTTTTCTTAAGTAAGGTTTTAAGAACAGCAATGGAAGGTGGAGGAGGTTTGAATCATATAGAGGAGACTCATCTGGAAAAGTTTGTTTGGCAGACACTTAACATTCTGTCTGTGATGAATACCTTGAAACTAGTTAATACATGCACAGCACTGCTGAGCCTGGACCCACAGTTGTAAAATATGCCTTAATAAGCTTACAGTTTAAAGGTATGTGGTTTCTTGGATCTTGTAAATTCTGCTCCAGTTTATAGAAGGAAACCTTTGACTTCAGGCATACTGTTATTAAGATTATTATGTCCTTTTTGCTTTAATTTGTTTGTGTTTGGGTCTTTGTTTAGTTTGGGGTTTTTAAACAATTATAATAAAAGGTTGTTCTGAAGATTGAAACAGTGAAACCTTACTCCCCGCTCCAAAGAACTCAGAGAAAATAGGTTACTGTGCAGTCAAACCTTCTTTGTGAGCTTGACTTGACTGATTTGACTTGAAAACAATAATGTGCTCCAACAACAACTCCTTCCCCTAGGGTTTCCTGCATGGATCTCTTGCTTGAAGAGACAATTCATATTTTTCATCTCTCTTAAAACAAATTAGGCCCACATGCCAGGATGAGTGATTATGTAGTAATTACCTCAAATATTTATGCCGGATTTCAGCAGATATGCTTAGAATGAGCCATCAGAAAGATTACAAAGTTTAGTCCATATCCCTGCTTAAAAATGCTTACTTGCTACTGAAATGGCTTACCCTTGGCTTGAATTTCAACATGATTTTTGTGCTGCTTGCAGTATTCTTCTGACTACAAATGATTGTATATGTGCCTTTCAATCACTTGCATGGGTTAAGGCTGTATTTCATTTGAGAGCAGCAGAATTCATCTTGGTGTGTCTAAATGTGTATGTTAACCATAGAAGTAAGAGAGAGTAAACCAGAACTGAAAGGTAAGGTGCTGCCTTTGCCTCGCTCTCCATGACATGGCAAACAGACTTTATATGTTTCCTCTGCTTTCTGATATAATTGCTCTTTGATTACTTGGGGCTTTGGTGGTTTGGGGGTGTGGGTAATTGTTTTGTGAGTGGGTTGTTTTTTATTTGTTTGTTTTGGGGTTGGTTTTAATTTGCTTGGCTGTTTGGTTTTGGTTTCATTTTGGATTTTGTTGTTATTTTGTTTTATTCATTGTTGTTATTTTTTTCTTTAAACTGTGCAAGATCACATTTGTATCTTCTAAATTAGCATTTTGGTGTCACCTTCAATGAGTAAGTATCTGTAAATTACTTCAGATTGCTTTGCCTTTTTTTTTCCTTTGTTATTCCTTTTGTTTTTTCTTCCAGTCAAATGCCTGTTATCCACTTCAGTGCTATTCTGCTAGATCCACCAGAAGTCTGAGATGACTCACTTTCATCGCTGACAACTCTCTTGTAAGCCCAAAGTGTGCAGAAAACCTTGTCTCTGGTTTTGTGTAGTGAAAAAAGTTCTGTTCCTATAATGATTCTCACTCTCCCATTCCCCAAACTACACAGTTATGAACCTGTTAATCAAACGTACCTGTCTTTTTTGAGCTCTGTGGTGCTGTCACCATGTACTGCTAAGCTACCCTGCATTTCTTTTCTTTCCTATATGAATTTTTTTTTTCAATCAGGATTTTGTGGCAGAGCTTGCACAAAAGCAGCTAGGACTAGGTGCCACGTGGCAAGGGCTTTCCTTCTAGCTGTGCAGGGGAGAGCTCTGCTCTCAGACTCAAGCTTGTAGCTGTTTAATAGGAGAAATGGGGTTTTCATGTGTTTGATCGCAGCAGCAGAAGCCTAAACTGGCTCATTCTAAAGCATGAAAGCACATGGCCAAGCTCTTGCCCTGGTAAGCTAGTCTGTGGCAAGTGTTCAAGGGAAGTATCTTTGGCTAGTCCTTCTGTTTTGATTTTTGACCTGTCTACTTTGTTTTCTTTCTCAATTTCCTCAATTTTCTCACATCTGTTCGTTGCCTTTCTATGCTTGCTTTATGTGCCCTTATATTCCTTTAAACACTATTATTTTATCTTTTTTAACCTTGTTGTTTTCAGCTATATTGTCTCTTTCTTTCCTTTCTGTCGTTTCATGCCACCCTGAAACCAATCTTGTTCTGATTTTCATACCCCTAACACCTAGTCCCTCAAGCCTGCTCTGCTCTGCTAGTTGGTAGCTGATATCTGCCAGGCAGCCAAACCAAAACTGCAACTAACCACAGGCTTTTTTTTTTTTTTTTTAAACCAACTGGGCTAATAATAATTGCAGTTTGTCTTATTTGCAGTGGGAAATGTTTTGTGAGTAAATTTTGATTAATCACAATCTGGCACTGGAACAAGCAACTTGTGTAGTTCTAGGGGCACTAGATAAATTTGCCGTATATCTTTGATTTCAAGCTGTATTTGAGTCCTGTTCTGTAGCTGTCATTTGCATGCCAGAGGGATTGTGCATTCATCTAGGCTTGAGTGTATTAACTGTAATTAGTAATGTAATTTTAGGAGACAATGTCACACTTGTAAGACGACCTGAAACTGCAGCAGCACTTGAGTAGAAAGGCAAAGCTAATGCAGCTCGTTCCTCTCCCAGTAGCAGGGACTAATTGCAGTGGGAGATACTTATGTTACACCCACAAAAACCCCTTGTGTATTTCCAAACTAGCGTGAGAATACTAACTGAAACTCAGGTATTTTAGTACTGTGGCTCTCACCAGGAGGAAAGAAAGTGCTGCAAAGAGAGGATATTTGCTTTGTGTGCTGCATGGGGAAATGAAAGATAAGTGGCCACCAGTCAGAGGGAGAGGTAGGAGGGTTTGGGGTGATATTTCAAGTTCCTATTTGTCTTATTAATTTCTTATTGTTCTTTCCTTTCTAAAGACAGCCCTGCTTGGGTACTTTTTCCCATGCTGAGAGGAAAAAATATGCCAACCCAGGAACCCTTGAAGAAGAGAAGCCTGAGAGGAGATATGATCAATGCTTATAAATATCTAAGCGGTGGGTGTCAAGTGGAGGGGACGAATCTCTTTTTGGTGGTACAGAGTAATAAG
>WAAF01008180.1:12305-63352 GCA_013400475.1 Tricholaema leucomelas
CTGGGGTAAGGTTGAGAGGGGTAGGGGGAAGGTGAGGGGTGGTTGAGAGCCCCTCCTGGGGACTCAGGTTTCTGGGAGGGGAGTTGTGTTTCTGTATTACCTTTTTACCTTGTCTATTTCTGTCTATATCTGTATCTACTGTAACTATCTGCTTGTACATTGTGCCAGCTGTAAATAGAAGCTTCATTCAAATTTCCAGAGCCGACTGAGTCTAGTCTGGTGACTCAGTGGCGGGGGCGGGGGACACCCAAACCATCACAGCTGGCCAGAGAGGTTGTGGAGACTCCTTCTCTGGAGACTTTCAAAACCTGCCTGGATGCATTCCTGTGTGGACTACCTTAGGGGATCCTGCTTTGGCAAGGGGGTTGGACTGGTTGATCTCCAAAGATCCCTTGCAACTTCTCCATTCTGTGAATTCACCTGTCCCTTTCATATCAAAATGCGTTACACACATTGCTAGGCAATTCTTTTTTCTCTACTATTTCTTCTTGGTCTTGTCTCCACTCATTTTCATACTTTTCTTGCTCTGACCCAATGTCCAGCATGGAAGATGGCAACCAACACTGAGGAAGCTGCAGTCCTAAGGGTTACAGCCTTTGTAAAATATGACTGTGTGTGAAACAGGTCATTAATGACAGGTGGGATTATGACTATTGCAGACCATGGCAAATCATGGTCAAATTGTACCTCAGACTTACAAAGCTGTTTATAAATGCAAAGGTGTCCAATAAAGGATATCTTTTAGACATGAACATCCAGAGGCTAAATCGTTTCAAATTCTGAATGTCTTCAAGTACAGATATAGGGGGAAAAAACGAGTTTGAGCACTCTAGGTCATGCTTGTGCATGCCTGTGCATTCCAAGGACTGAACTGTGAGACTTCTAAAATACAGTCTGAGTCTGAGGGACTCACTCCCACTGAACTTGTCTGACATGGATGGTTTTATCTGTTGTCTTAAACTTATCTCCACATGATGTGTGAAACTAGCACACAGTCAGTAGATAGAATACATGCCTGTCTGTGATCTTATTACAGATCCTAGACATGCCTGTCTGTGTCCCTTCATTAGGGCCATTAAAGAATCGTAATGTGGGCTCAGTGGCACCCGAGAAGATCATCTGATCCAAACCTCTGCTCAGATAAGGACCAGTTGGGGACTGCATGGGGCAAGAGTGTACACTCCCAAAATGGAAACTCCATTCCTTCCCTAATCACATCATTATAGAATGATAGGGATTGGAAGTGACCTCTGGAGATCATCTACTCCAACCCCTCTGCTACAGCAGATTCACCTAGAGCAGGGTTGCACAGGATGGCATTCGGGTGGGTTTGGAATGACTCAGAGATGGAGACTTCACCACCTCTCTGAGCAGTCTGTTCCAGTGCTCTCCACCCTCAAAGTAAAGAAGTTCATCCTCATGTTTAGATAGAACTGCTTGTGTTCAAGTTTGTGTCCATTAACTCTCGTCCTGTCACTGGGAGCACTGAAAAACATCTGGTCCCGTCCTCCTGACAGCCACCCTTTAAGTATTTCTAAGCATTAATAAACTGCCCCTTCAGTCTTCTCTTCTCTAGGCTAGAAAGCCTCAAGTCCCTAAGCTTTTCATCACAGCAGAGGTGTTCTAGTCCCCTAATCATCGTCATACCCTTTTGCTGTGACTGCTCAAGCAGTTCTCTGTCCTTCTATAACTGGGGAGCCCAGAATAAGACACAGTACTCCAGATGGAGCCTCACCATGGTAAAGTAGAGGGGGAGCAGAACCTCCCCAGAGCTGCTTGCCACACTCTTCTTGATGCACCCCAGGATGCCATTTGTCTTCTTGGCCAGAAGGGCACATTCCTAGCTCGTGGTCATCCTGCTGTCCACCAGCACTCCCAGGTCTTTTTCCACAGAGCTGCTTTACAGCAGGTCAGTCTCTACCATGTACCAATGCATGGGGTTATTGCTCCCTAGGTGCAGTACCCTACACTTGCCCTTTCTGGCTTTCATAAGGTTACTCTCTGCCCCACACACCAGCCTGGCCAGGTCACTCTGGATAGCAGCAGAGTTTTCTGGTGTGTCAGCCACCCCTCCCAGTTGTGTGTCATCAGCAAACACGCTGAGAGTACACTCTATTCCTTCGTCCAGGTTATTTATGGGTATATTGCAGAGGACTGGATCCAGTACTGACAACTGTGATTACACTACTCGTTAATCTCCGGCTAGCCTCTGCTATCCCTATGGCAAATCCTTTTTTCCCCTTTTAGCTGAATTGCAGTGTCCTTTGTTGCAGCTTATGTCTGCTGGTTCTTTCTCATGCTGCCGGGCACCTCCTAGAAGAGAGAGTCTGACTCCATCTTCTCTATACCTTCCTGTTACTTTTTAAAGATGTGCTGTATCTCATGGTTGCCACTTAATGAGGCTTATTACTCAATTAGAAACATTTGACTTCTGCAAAAGCCTGGCGACAGAGGTATTTATGTAAGCCAGGCAACCGGGAACTTGCTCAGAGTCTGCAGTAAAATGCTCAGCTAAACAGTTTTGATAGTAAAAAGAACCTTTCTTGCTTTTCTAATATATATTTTTAATGGGTAGATCACAATGGTGACTGAGAAGTCTTTGTTGTTCCTTTCTCTCCCATCAGTAACACTCATAACCAGGCTGAATAAATCCTTCAACAGCATTCTTTGCTCATGGCTGTTTGATGTGATTCCAGCAGCTTCAAATGCAGGAGGTGTCCAAACTGCTGGAAGTTGAAAAGGCTGAAACATGGCAGCCCAAATGGCAAGGAAGTGACCTGGCAATGTCTCACAGAACCAGGGATGCACGCTCACCACTCCTTCTGATGTGCTGTGCAACATGGCAGCACTTGAAGTGGCTTTCCTGGGGATTGAGACAAATGGGAAGGCGGTGGCAGGGTGCTGTGGGAGGTATTTCTGCATCTGTCACCCAGTGTTGGGAGTGCAGTGAGACCAACTCTGCTGGAAGGAACGGCAGCAATATGGGTACCCTGGCTCTGGTGAAATCAGTGGTAGAGTAGAAATAAGGAATCTGCTTAGCATGCTGATAATGGGTCCAGCCAGAAGAAGGGGGTCAAGAAAGTGAAGGTGATGGCAGACTTGTTGGCCCCTGGAGCAGGGTCGTATTTTCACTGCTGTGCCCATGACACTCTCTCCTCAGCTGATGTCTTGGGGATGTATGATATCTGTAGGTCTTGTTGTGGTTTGGGAGTTGGTTCCTAATGTTGCTAAGCCCCATGCTTTGGTATCCTTGTGTCTGTCAGCTGGTTCTTGTCTAGTCAGAAGCGGCATCCAAGAAACAGATGAACATCTGGAGAAGGCAAGGCCAGCAGAGAAGGTAGGCAACCTGATGGCTGTGAACACATTTCCTCGATGGAAAGTGATATCTCCATACAGTGCTGGCCATTTGTGACTGTGGTATCTCTTTCTTTGGCAGGAGGTCCAGGGGAGACCTGCTTGGTGGGTGAGTGGGTGGCTGGGTGCTCCAGCATCAAAGTCATCATTTCTTTCCAAGCCCTAGGCTGGCTACAGCATACTGATGTCTCCACAGACCAAGTCTTTCTCTTTGATAAATGTGTAAATGAAAAAGCTGGGCTGAACTTGAGTGTAAATATGGGTGCTAAGTGGCTGTAACAAGTAATTGATATTTCAGTGCTAGGGTAAATCAGTAAGTGCCTGTCGTCCCTCCTGCCAGTGGCAGTGTCTACTCAAAGCTCCATCTCCAGCCCCAGCAGGTCTCCCTTTAATGAGTGTGTTGTGCATGCCCAGAGCATGCTTTCCTTCAGCTTCTGGCTTCTTCCTTGGCTTGGTCCCCTTTGGCTTCAGACTATGACTTATGTTTTTCAGTTTATATTAAGCCAAACTGCCTGGATGCTGGATCAGGATACTTTCTGAGTACTGATGAAATGGGTCTTGTAGAAAATGATGATTTGTGAAAACAATACACACACCCCCACCCCGCAAGAATCTATTTTTATTTAAACAAAACTACTAAGAGGGAGAACTTACTAAACCCAGAAGAAAAGAAGCAGACCATTCCCATGATGTGGAGAATTCAAGGATGAATGTGAAGAGTTTAATTAGTTTTCTGCTATTCATTCCAGACTGTCTTTTTCCATCCTTCATTCCTGTATCATGGAACTGCTGAAAGGTTTGCTACTGGTCCTGATGAACTGTGGTGTGCACAGACTTTTTCTTCCTCAGCTAGCATTCTGTCACCTTTCAAGAGAATAAAATTCATTGCAATAACAAAATTCCCAAGTAAGAAACCTCAAATAATTTGAGGAAACCACCACAGAGGTATACAATATCCAGTTGAAGACCTTGCCGAAAACTAAACAGATTATGCTTGTTAGATGTGGCTGAACTGGACTGGTGATGTTAAAGCTGTCCAACAGACAAATAAATTTTGATTTTCTTCTGTCAGAGCCTGTGGGTTGGTGTTCACACATTCTAGGCTCCAGTTGAATCATTTACAGTACAGTGTAATGCCTTTCAGCTGTCATTTGCACAAAAAGATCCCTAGAACGATCTGCCAGGCAATGAACACAACACTTGTCCAGGGTGGAGTTTGGCCAGCACTGGAAAACTCAGTGTGCTAAGATGTAGAGGAGCAGACTTGGTTTCCAGGAAGCTGAAGGCCCACACAGATGCAATTGTATTTGTAAAAATAATTAATCTGAAACCACAGAATCACAGAGTGACAGAACATCAGGGGATGGAAAGGACCTCAAAAGATCATCCAGTCCAGGCCCCCTGCCAGAGCAGGATCACCTATACCAGATCACACAGGAATGCATCCAGGTGGGTCTTGAATGTCTCCAGAGAAGGAGACTCCACAACCCCTCTGGGCAGCCTGTTCCAGTGTTCTGTCACCCTCACAGTGAAAAAAATCCTCCTCATGTTTCTGTGGAACTTCCTATGCCTCAACTCCCACCCATTGCCCCTTGTCCTGGTATTGGACATCACTGAGCAGAGCCTGACTCCATCCTCTTGGCACTTTACATATGTATAAACACTGATGAGGTCCCCCCTCAGGCTCCTCCTCTCCAAGCTACAGAGCCCCAGCTCCCTCAGGCTCTCCTCATAAGGAAGATCTTCCACTCCCTTTGGCATTTTTGTGGTGCTGCGCTGGGCTACTTCAAGCAGTTCCCTGAGGTCCTTCTTGAACTGAGAGGCCCAGAATTGGACACAATACAGAAGATATTTGTTCTGGTGTGGGGCATTTGTGAGCAGCCACCTCTACAAAGGCTGGGATTTCAGGCGTGCTGCTATTCTTTGTCTTTCTTAGGAATTTTTCTCTGTTCTTGATCTTTAAATGGTGTGAATTGAAGTTTTTCTAAAAGCCACTTCACAATGGACTCAAAATATCCCAGTTGTCATGTAACAACATGTTGTGGAGGGCCCATAGGCCCGAAAACAGACCTGCATGTGCCTTGCCTTGCCTGGACATGTTTTTCCTGCTTCTTAATCAGGGGTGAGCACATGGCCAGCACAGAGGGGCACAGCAGGCCTGGTGCCGTGCAGTCTGGCCTGCCCAGGCTTTAGGTTGTGGAAGCCCCACATGCTCAGCTCACGCTTGCCGGGTGCTAGGCCCATGTGAGCCCCATGTTTGGAAAGTCCAGGCCTGTGGCTCCTTGCCTATTATGGCAAGGTTGGCTGACTGCAAGCCTGATTGGTTATTGGTGGCCAATGAGACCATTGATCTCGGCCCACAGTTAATAACTAGAGGTGCACTCAGGTGCCAGCGTTCCCCTTTCGCCTGCCGGTGCACTCACTCACTTCAGCCTGTCACTGCGGGGCTCAGGCTCCTCGTGCAGCCGTGCACCCCTCTGCACGCCCACTGCCTTAGTGCCTGCTGTGTGCCATCGCCACAAGTCACCAGGGGCAGACCCACGTGTCTGCACGGGATCGTCCTCCCTCTGACCCACCAGCAAACCCTGCCTGCGAGTTCCCTGGGGACAGCAGCCAGAGGGACCCAGCAGCTACGGGCAGAGACCATTGCCCCTGAAGCCAGGAGTATTCCAGCCTCGGAGTCCACGGGCGGAGACCCTGAGGAGTTGGACACTTTACCTAGGCTGTGGCATAGCCTGGAGGGTGATTTATAATTAATCAAATTGTGAGTAAATACCTCTCTAATTCCTATTGTGCCTGCCACAGAGCAGAAAGCTTTCAGCCCACCCTGCTGGGCAAACAGTATATAGACCCCAAGCGGCAGTAGCCGCGGGGAAAGCTCTCTCTGTTTAATAGTTATGCCAGTCATTGGAATTGAGTTATTAATAAGCCATTTGTTGTGATATTTCCCATAAGGTCTTTCATAACCGTGAATGAATCCTATTTAATATTAAATATAGTGGTTGGGGGTGTTGAGAGTTAAGAATATTGAGTTTAATAAGTATATTTTTATATAAAATCATCTCGCACCGATTGATTTCTCCCTTCGCCACAAACCGGCAGAACCCCCTCCACCACACAACAGTCTGAGGAGAAACAGTTGTCATGGGACAGTGAAAAATGTACTTCAAGAGCAAGGGAGGAAATAAAGCCACAGCTCTTCTGAAATTATACATTTCAGGGTTTGACATGACCTTAAGTTCCTTTTTTCATTACTACCCAAAGTCATACTGTGCCTCTTACAGACCAAATATCCATGTATGAACAGCACCTAGCTGTGACATCAGTCAGTAAGAAGCTTCGTCCATCTCTGGAGTGAAACTATAGATAGGCACTCAGGAATGCAAATCCCTTATTAGGCTTTGGTCTTAGTTCTGGAATTATTCACCATTTTCTGTCTTTAAGACTAGAATAAGATATTGGACAAAAGCATGTAGAAGGAACCAGGGACCCCACCTTGCCCTTTCTGCATGAAGCCTTAAAGGAAATTTTTAGCTAATAGTGTGTCTTTTAGAAACTCTTGCTCATAAGAGTCAGGCGGTTAAGAGCCTGATGTAGCCCCAGGTAAAGGCTAACAGTTGCTTAATGGACTGTTAGTAACAGGTACCCTGGACCCTGTCTAAACTTTCTGTAGATCTAATTTTGTCAGACTCAGGAGGCTTTTTTGTAAATGGAAACTGTCTCTGCTAGTAGCAGAAGACTGTGTCCGGGATGCTTTTTAAGGAACTCCCCTCCTCTTGATCTGCTGGAGAACTAGTTGAGCTCACTTATCCAGCAGACAGCTGCTTCTGTTCAGGTGAGGGCATAGAGTGATGGAAAGATCTCTCTTCCAGGGAGCAGTTCAGATAGTGCAGGCAGTCCTCCTGAATTGTGTTCAAAGTAAATCTCTTACTCTGTGGTACAACTTTCCACAATTCTGAAAAGCACTTGTCACTTCCTCAAGTCTCATCATAATTTTTTCCAAGATTCCTTTTGAACGACGGACACCAGAAGAACTTTTTTTCCTGGAACAAGACCTGCACCTCTTTAATAACAACATCTGGTTAAGATCTTTAATTCTGTCTGTCATAGAAAATTACATCAACATCCCTGCAAGGTCGTCTCTTGCCCTTTCATGTGAGAGATGATTCAGTACTGTCTGAAAGGGAAGAGAGTCCTGTCAGCTCCTCCTTGCTGCTCCCCTCTGTACCTTGATGGGTAACTCAGCTGGGAGAGCTCTGCTAATTTGGGAAAAATGAGCAGGATTAAACAGCTCAAGATGCCCAAGGAGTCTGGGACAATCTCCAGCACTTGGCTAGCACAGCATGGCCTGAAAGTCAAACTAACCTGCATGCATTCAGCAGGAGTTGCTTCTAGGCTCCAAGTATATCTTATAAAAGAGCCAAGTTAAGTTTGTGTCATGTAGCTGAGTTCTTGGATCCAAAGCATCAAGGTGGTAACCTTATAGGTGTGCTAGGGTTTCACAGCAAAATTCTTTGCCTTTCATAACAACTCCAAAGATACGAAGTGACACTGCTGCATCACTGACTCTTTGTAAGAGGCAGAAGCCTGAGTGGAGAATTGCACAATGGCTAGGAAGGTGGCATTGGTAACACATAAGGTTATAATTGCTGTTAATCGCTTGTAAGGTTTTAAAAAGCTTTTCCCGCCCCCCCTTCATTTCAAAAAGACATTCATTGGCTTGTCTTTTAGGGACATTACTTGTGCTGAGTACAATAGACAAAGCATACCTCCCAATTAGCCACTTTTTCCCTTGTAATTATTCTCTTTCTGTTTTTCTGGGATGCTGAAAGGGGCCACATACAAAAGGAATGGCTTTTGCTAGGAGAGGAAGCAGAGTTAAAAAGAAACGTGGGATTCTGCATCCTTCTTTCCATCAAGATGTTGTGTTCAGCAGATCTTTTCTTTTATCTTAATCACTTCCAGAACAAACTTTGCCAGGGGTATTTGAGTCAAAAGCTGTTGCATGAGGATATGCCAAATCCACTTTAAAAGTGAGCAGGAATCTAAATATCTAACCACCCTCATGGCTCTTTTCAGCTACTTTCTGTACTTACCAGCTCACCCATTTTACATAGGCGTTTGTGTTACTCATTTTCTTCAGAGGACACCGCTCTCTTTCAAGCAGAACAGACTTGTCTGACTGATCAAAACCTGTTTCACTCAAAATTCTGCTCACCAAACTATTTTCTTATTGTGCTCTAAATCCCCAAGGAAACATCACATGCACGGCATTCTTCTGGCCACAGTATTGCTGCTCTTCTTGCTTGTGGGTGGTTTGCAAGGTGTAGTACTACACCTGTAGGCTTCAACATGGTCTTACTGCAGCATTGAATGGGCCCTCCAAAAAGACCAGAAGTGGGGAGTTGTGAACAAATGCAGCTCTTGTGGATTTTCAGTTACTTGGGTTCTGTTTACTTCTTGTTTATTTGACATTACTGACTTTTAAGTCAAAACACAGAAAGGGAGCAATAGGAGAGGGGGAAATACCTAAATCACATATTTGGTGAAAGACTGGGAGAGTTGGAGATGTTTGGCCTGGAGAAAGGAGGGCTCCATGGAGATCTTACTGTGGCTTTTCAATATATAAAGGGGGCTTATGAAAAAGATGCAAAGAAACCTTTTACTTGGCCCTGTAATGACAGGGCAAGGGGCAATGGTTTTTAAACTAAAAGATGGTAGGTTTAGATTAAATATAAGAAAGAAGTTTGTTTCAGCAAGGATAGTGAGACACTGGAAGAGGTTGCCCTGAGACACTGTGGATGCCCTGCCCCTGGCGGTGTTCATGGTCCAGTCGGATGTGGCTTTAAACAACCTCATCTAGTGAAATATGTCCACACCCATGACACAGGGATTGGGTTAGATGTTTTTCAAAGATCACTTCCATCCCAAACCATTCTGTGGTTCTGTATTACTAAATCATGTGTTGGAAAGACACTCAGGAACAGTTGCAGAGACTCACAGAGTTTACAGTGATCCCAGTTTCAGCTCCTTGGAAGTAACAAAGATGCATTTGCTTCCAGAGGGGCAGCGTACCCACCTCATTGGTTGCTACAATTGCACCTGCTCCCACTGATTTCAGAGGTACACAGGAACAAATGAAGACCCCCAAATCCACCTCTACCTGGAATACCCTCACTTCTCCTTGTTAAGTGGATCAATGTAACTTCTGACATATGGAACACTCAGTAGCTCTGGTAGTTTTGGGGATGGAAGAAAGCATTAAACCAGATAAGCATTTCAACTTAATTTCGAACACAGTTGATTTCTTTTAAGGATAAGCCTTGGAGGTGGAACTATTGCTACTGTCTTACATGTGAGAAAGTGAATCAGTACAGTCAATATCAAGCCTCTGCTTTAGAAAATCCCCATTTTTTGTGGCTGTAGCTGTACAAGAGGATCAGCCTTTATTCCTTTACATAATAAAGTGGTTAAATAAATTGAATTGGGAAGAGCAGTTTCTTAACTTTTTAAATAGAAGTACCATTGTACCATCAAGAGAATGCAGCCATTCTCCAGAGAAACCAGGGGAGAAATGGCACTCACAGTGACCACCCTCTTGCTGAAGGGTGGAATTGTGCCTTCTGAAATAGCCATGACTTTAATTGAGCATTTGGATTTTCAGCTGGGTTAGCCTAATTTGAGGCGAGTCAGACCCCAGCACATTGTGTGTTTTGTGCATAGTAAGCCAGTTTGTCCAACAAATTCTGGTAGTTAAGTGTTATGAGGACTGGGGGAAATGCCAGCCCAGGGTCATGGTGAGCTCTGTTTTGACAAGGCTTCTGCTTACTAGGCTCAAACATGTGCATGAGGTATAAACAGCATGGGGTGGCCTTTCCAAATGCTGCCTGTTGGAGAGTTAATGGACTCCCATTGGTCCTTGCCTATGTGTGAGGCTTGTGGGGGGTCTCTGGGCAGGCAGAAAGCAGTACAACTGGAGCACACTGCATGCTCCAGGGTTTATTTCTGGAAACACAGGCTGATATTATGCCATGCTGGGCAGAGCATGAGGAAGCAGGACTGCAAGTCAAAGCAAATAATATCCTTTGCATAGATCAGTAGAAGAAAAATTGACCTCCAGTTTGATTTTGCAACCATTTAACTCTTCAGTACAAGTCACCCCCTGTCACATCCACTACAAGTCCTGTATAAGCAGAGACCCAGAAGGAAGGTATCCGAGAAGTCATCATTGTGCTGTGTGGGTTTATAGGGCAGCATATTCACTGGAGCTGCTGTTTGCATGGGCACACTGGTCTTGTGCTCTGCTTCTCAGGCATGGTGGCTTGTCCAACAGACAGCATGAACAGTGTCGCTGCAAGTTCAAGCTGGCGTCTCATTCATTCAGTAAAATCTACTTGAACTTCAAGTAGTCAGAATGTATTAGGTTTTGAAAGTACAGCTTCTCTTGAACACAAATCTTTTTCCTTCTCCTGGGATTTTTGATTTAGACACAGTGACAAACATTTAAATGGTTTTAAAGAAACGCAAACTTTTGTAGAAGTATTTCTCTTTGATTTCTCTTTCTGATTACTGTGGGGCTGCATTCCTTGCCAGCTGCAGACAGCCTCACCTCCTCTTCTGCCCAGGCTGTCCCCAGGTAGCACTGGCAATACAGATACTGCAGCCAGCACCACATCTCACAGCTTCTTTGTTATTTTGGGGTGCACCTGCCCAGAAGCAGATGGTCATCTGATTGCCAAGGAGAGTGCTTGACATGTGAGCTTATCCATGTAGGCTGACTTGAAAGAGAGAACTTGCTTCTGCAAAGTTATGTGCTCACAGACTGGCCTCTCCTCCCTCCCTAGCCATAAGATCCACCAGGGATGCGCTATGAAAGAGTTAGGACTTCTGAACATGTCTCTCATCAGCATCTGAACTGCTTATGAGCTCTAGCTCAGCCAGACAGGGTATGTGTGCTAAACCCTCTGAAAAAAATCACATTTCCCTGGAAAGATTTGTGCAGCAAGGCTGTTCCTGTCCTTTGATGGGCAATGTGGAAAAGGATTAAAATGCTATTCCTGTAACTAATATAAATAACAGAATATTCTAACCCAAAAATGCAGTGTGGGGTTCTGGTTGTTTTTTGTTTGTTTGTTTTAAATTGTGATGGTTTCTTTCAGTTAATATCACCTGAATGTCATGCAATTTGGAAAGCCTTAGAGGCAAGCAGTAAATCTGCTCATACATGCATGCATGGAATTCTCAAACCCTTCTGTTCTCCTAATCTGTCTGTTCTGTGCCCTGGTGGGCTCCACATCACTGTTAAGCATCTGTGACCTTACACAGCTGAAGTGGGCAGCTGCCTTCAGCCAGGCACCAAGTGTAATTAATTGTACTCCTCCAGCAGGAGCTGGGTGCTGGGACCCACACACAAATTACTGGCCTGTACCTCAGCAGCCACGCCATTGGAAAGCTGCAAGAAAAATAAGCAACAACTGTGACTCATCTTACTTGAAAATACTTTTTTAACTAGCTGCTTTTTTTGCTTGTTTAAAGCATCACATGAGCAAATCTTGCTGGCAGAGTTTAGAGATGGAGAGGGTGTCACTGACCTAATCATGATCCAAGGTTTGGGTATGGCCTGACTAAGCACAGCACTTTGTCACCCTGTCAAACATGAAATCAGTCACACTGAAAGACCTGTGGAATTTAGTAGGATTTAATCTCTCTTATGCATGAGAGCACTTCTGGCTGATACAGTTTTTCTAGACTGGAGTTGAAACGAGTGCAAGTCCCAGAGCTGCTGTGAAGCTCTGCCCCCAAGCAATACTTCGACTCTTCTAACGCAATGCCTCGGGCAGGGCAGGCACTGCAGAAATCCTGGCAGAACTGCAGACCATTTCAAGCAACTCTCAGCCTTCTGCTGCCAGACCTCCCTTTAGCATCTGCAAGGGGATTTTTTTTACCCATAGTGGGCAAACTGAGTAGAACAGATGTTGCAGAGGGAAGAAAAATTAGCAAGTCTGTCTAGCAGAAATAAAGCTGCAATGTTTGAACTAACAGTGGTAGGTCTGGCCAAAACTTTGAGTCTGGCTTTTGGAGCCTGAGTCTTGTGGGCAGTGAATCATATGGAAATGGTTTTGAATTTTAAAAAAATAATAAAAAATTAAACCTCTGTATTCCTTGAAATGCATCTCAAAGCTGGAAGAACTGGACCATGCCTTCACACAGAGGAACGTGTGCTCAGTCCCAGTAGCCAGCACTGCCTCTGGGTGTGAGAGACCCCATGAGCATCACCATCACCACAGCTTTGCACATCACTGCCAGCCTCCTGCTACCGGCAGCAAAGGCGCTGGCACACGGCTTGACAGGTGGCAGTGGGAGTTCACTGGCACACGGCTTGCTTTCTTTCCATGCCTAACGTTTTTGTCCTTTGACCTGTTGTGCATACCTGGATGTACTGATGTTTGAAATATTACTGAAGAAAGCAGAAGTGTGTGTGGCTGGAGACCCAACTTGTGTTTGTCTTCTCTTCCAGAAGATGTTAGTTATAGATCCCTGAAAAGAAAGCTCGCTCTTCAGCAAACCTGAGCTGTTTTACTGCCACTTCATAGAAGACATCAGGCAAATGGCCAAGTGGCCTTGTTCATGCTGTTTCTCGTTATTGCCTCAGGTTGAGCAGGCAGCTGGCCTAGCTGTGCCCCTCCCTCCCCTGCACTGCACCCAAAGGGCTGCAGCCATTCATGGCAAGGAGGAGGCTGGTCTCCTGCTGGACCAGGCTTGCTGGGCAGCATCTGCAGTCCCCCTGCACAAAGGACAAAGTAAAAGCAGATCTTTAGAAAGTTGTCTTCTCTCTCTCTGTCCTAAGGAAGGCTTTTTATTTGGCCTACAGGTAAGTCGACTTAGTAAGACCACGAAAATCAGGTTAACAAACTAGACTTTTTCATTTGTAACTGAAAACCTCTCACTCAAGAATTCCATGCCTCAGATGATGTGTTATTTATTTTTTGTCTCCCAGATAATAAGGCTCCCAGAAGTGTAGTATATCAAGGGTCAGTAATCATTTGTGGATATTCTTCGGTGCGGACAGAAACCACCTTCATTGTTTCCTAGCCACAGCACATCACAAACTGTGTAGCTCTAGATTGTCACAAAAGGCATTACCCCAACCTCTCACAGTCTGAACACAACAAGACAAGGGAGCATGGTGATCCTTGAACAGGAAACATCACTAAAGCTGGACCATTACCTCTTTGGACAGAGGCTCTAAGAATATCCAGGCTACCAGAGGCACCATGAGCAGTGTACACCAGCTTGGCATGACTGACTGACAGTGCAGGGCAGGGGAAGGAGGACAAGGTGGAGGGCAAATACAGGGAGAGAAGTGCCTGGCTGTCAGTGCTATCCCCTTCTTTGCAAAGGAACTCTTGTTGCTCTTTTTAAAAAGTTGCTCTTTTTAAGAGCTGTGGGACTAAAAGCAGGGAAAGCAACTCCACACTGCACTGTTTCAAGAGGGTGTTCTACAAAAGCCACCATCACAGCCCAGTGCCGATGAGACTGCAGCAGGCCACATAGAACAGTACCCGAAAAACTAAAGCAGCATCTTTATTTTATACATAACTGTCAGTATAAAAAGTTTATTACATAGGAGCTGGTTCGTTTACAATATATTATATTGTTTCAAGCTGATGCAGAAAGTTTATACGTTACAGTTCCACATTGTTTACATTATGCTGGCTTAAATGCACCACTGGAGTGCGTTTTTAATACACGTGGTAATTTACAAAACTGTAAGGCAAAAAATACCATTGAATTTAGTCATTCGGCTTTTAAATTAGGCAACTTATTGATTGTACTTCTTCTTTCCTTAGTGAAAAGTCTAAATACAGCAAATATGTTCAATGCACCTTTCTTTTGTCTTAGGAAAATCAAATCTGTACTCATTGGAATGATACAGGTTAGAATCCAAAAGGTTTTCTGCTTGGCTCTTGTTAATTTTTGGAACATATTTGCAGCTATATAATAAAACAAAAAAAAAAAAGAAGAAGAAAAGAGAAGTTTAAATGTAACTGTAGTTACATTTAAAACTTCATTACATTTCAAAACACCACTGAAAGCACTGAAAGAAGCAGCCTGTATAATCACGAGATGGAAGGATTTATAAAACTTTAAAAAAGAACTGTAATTATCAGCTCAGTGGTTTATAATGAAACTAGTAAAAATTTCAGGCAGTAATCTCAACTGTAATGAACAGAGGTTTAACATTCGATCCGTGAGAGGTTAATGAAGGCTATGAACTCGGTGTAACACGAACCGTTTCAGATGCTGGAGCTCACCAGATGTAATTGGATTCGGGTGGCACATGCCTCTCCTCGGCCCTTTTTGGCAAAGGCGTGTGCTGCCTGTGCTTGCTGCCTGATGGCCTCAGGGCACTCAGACTGCTGGCTCCATACCCTGGAAAATTATCCAGTTCAAGAGAAAAGAAACCATAGAAGCGGGATCACCATCCACAGCTAGCATTTCAAGTGGAAGCGGTCTCTCCTCTTTGAAGAAAGTATTTTGCTCTGCCTTACACAAGCACTTGCCCCTCTGCACCCCCTGGGAATGGATGAGGTGCTGCTAGTGTGGTAGTTAGGGTGTCCCCCGCCCCCCACACCTTAGAAATCACCCAGACTAGACTCAGCCGGCTCTGGAAATTTGAATGAAGCTTATATTTACAGCTGGCACAATTTACAAGCAGATAGTTACAGTAGATACAGATATAGACAGAAATAGACAAGGTAAAAAGGTAATACAGACACAACGCCCCTCCCAGAAACCTGAGTCCCCAGGAGGGGCTCTCAACCACCCCCTCACCTTCCTCCTACCCCTCTCAACCTTACCCCAGTCCCAAGGAAGAAATGGAGGTTTGGCCAGGGGGATTAAGAAGCAAAGGTGAATCAGCCAAAAGCAAACGGAGGGTGAGGTTAGAAAGCAAGATGGAGTTCAGCCAGCAGCCCCAGCTCCCCAGCAGGCAAAGAGCCAAGAGCAAAGAGAGCAAGATCGAAGTGACTTTATCTTTGTTTTGCTTTTCTTCTTTACACATCTCAGCAAGGCTATGAGTGAAGTAGACCTCACCATTGTTTTCATTTCACAGCCTATGATCTAGTCCTTCTCACCAAAACATTCTAGCTAGGCTCAAACTAGCACAGCTAGTGGGAGCCCAGAGTACCATCAGTATACCCAGGCTGTGGCTCAGCCCTGGCTTCATGTATGCACAGCCCATGCTGGGTGGGTGAGTCATGCTGATCTGCCAGCATGGGCTCTAAAAACGGGTGTAAGCATCTCCTTGGGGAAAATCTGTGCCTGCTGCCTGAGCTTGGCTTTGTTTTATGTCTGAATGCAGAAAGCAGAGTAAGAACAATGACAACAAACACCTAGCAGGGCAAAAGCAGTCTTAGCAGACCTGCTTTGTTGTGGAAAATGAAAACGAACAATGGAACTCAAAGTATTATGTTGTCATTATTTATAGTTTTTTTTACCCATCTCATTACTCAAAACTCATGGAAATTACTTTGAAAAACTGAGGCCTCCATTTAATTCCTTACCCACTTCTTTTTGAGAAAGCATTTTTCCTGAGGAATTATTAATTTGAAGGAGTATGAAGGAAGTCTCTCAAATGAGCAAAAAATCTCCTCTCAAGATCAGGACAGGGACATTGGGGGTTGTTTTTCACTTACTTTTATTGCAGTGTCTCCCATGCCAACCTTCTTTGCACTGGCATTTGTTGGGCTCAGTGCAGGTGCCATACAGGCCACAGCCAGGTTCGCAGACAGCTGTAAGAAAATGAGCATACATGGCTGATGTCTTGAAAAGACAGAGTTGCACATCTGCTTTCTGGGCTGTTCCTCACAATGGGTTGGTCCCGGCATTGCCTGGGGCTCTCACAGTAAATCCCTGCCTTTGCACCAAGTGTGTGCACAGGCCTGAAACAGTTCATCCCTTCTTCATTTGCAAGGTCTGCCTTTGGCAGAGCAAAGCAGAACAAACAGCAGGGTTGAGTGTCTGCCAGAACCAGCAAGAGAAGAAGAGTAGCACCCAGCGTCCCTCTCCCAATGTGTTCCAAATAGATTTTAACACTGCAGTGTTTTGACACTTTATTAGGTATTTATCTGTGATGTTAACGAGCTGACACAGTGCTGTTTACAGAAACTCAAGAACATGTAAGAGACTTCCACAGAGGTTGGAAGTGGCCTCCAGAGACCATCCAGTCCAATCCCCCTTGCCACAGCAGGATTCCCTGGGGTAGTTCATACAGGAATGATTCCAGGCAGGTTTTGAATGTCTCCAGAGAAGGAGACTCCACAATCTCTCTGGGCAGCCTGTCCCAGGGCTCTGTCACCCTCACTATAAAGAAGTTACTTCTCATGTTGAGCTGAAACCTTCTGTGTTCAAGTTTGAAGCCATTGCTCCTTATCTTATTGCTGCAGACCTCCAAAAAGAAATTGGTCCTCTCTGCTTGACACCCACCCCTCAGATATTTATAGACATTGATCAGATCCCTTCTCAGTCTTCTCTTCTCCAAACTAAAGAGCTCCAAGTCTCTCAGTCTTTATTCACAGGACAGATGCTCAAATGCCCCAGTCATCCTTGTGGCCCTCTGTAGGACTCTCTCCAGCAGGTCCCTGTCTCTCTTGAACTGGGGAGCCCAAAACTGGACACAGTCTTCCAGATGTGGTCTCATCAGGGCAGAGGAGAGGGGGAGAAGAACCTCCCTAGACCTGCTGGGCAGACTTTTCTTGATGTACACTTGTCTTTGGGGATGTTTTTGCCAAAAAAAAAAAAAGGTTCCTGGTTTCATTTATTCCCTTAAGTCTGCTCTATGTCTGGAAAGTAAATCAACCTGATGTTACGTAAAAAGACACTGTGCAGTCAGCTTGATGCTCCTGCACCAAGGAGATGGATGGAGAGACGTCGGTACTTACGTTTTGAGCACAGGTCTCCCTGGTAGCCTTTGGAGCACTTGCATTTGTTCTTACCAGTGCATTTGCCTCCATTACGACAGGGCTGATGGCATTTACCTAGAAATCAGAAACACGAAAACAATGACCTTTGTCTGAGGCATTTACTGGAGACAAGTGTCTGAGAAGCCTGCCTTGCATATGAAAAATTCATCGGACGCTGGTGTAAAAGTGTGCACTACAGATCCAGTGAGAAGACTCTGCTGCAAGTCTGTATTTCCAATTTATACAGAATCATAGAATAGTCCAGGCTGGAGGGGACCTCCAAGATCATCTAGTCCAATACTCTCTGCAGTCAGCAGGGACAGCCTCAACTAAATCAGGTTGCCCAGAGCCTTTTTTCAGCCTCACCTTGAGTATCTCCAGGAATGGGGCACCAACCACCTCCCTGGGAAACCTGTTCCAATGCTCCAAAACCCTCATAGTAAAGAACCTGTTCCTAACATCCAATCTAAATCTGCTCTTCTCTACTTTGAAACCATTGTCCCTCATCCTATCACCACAGGCCTCTGTGAACAGTCTCTCTGCATCCTTCTTGTAGGCCCCCTTCAGGTACTGGAAGGCTGCTATTAGGTCTCCCCAGAGCCTCCTCTTCTCCAGGCTGAACACCCCCATCTCCCTCAGCCTGTCTTTGTCCAACCCCTCGATCATTTTCGTGGCCCTCCTCTGGACCCACTCTTCTTCTATCCTTCTTCTACCAGCACACCCTCTGTGTGCTTATGGTTTGATGGCTGCTGGTGTAGAGGACCAGCTTCCACTACCTCACCTGTATCCAAAGCCAAGAGTTTGCCATCTGAGCTCCAGAGAAGGTAAAGCCAACTTTTGTAAAATTTTCCAATTTAGGATTTTTGCATTCAGTTTAGATGCACAAGTTGAGATTTAAGGACCCTCTGAACTAAGACACCAAATAGTATTTATTGAAGTCAGTGTCCCCACTACAAACCCAGAAGTTCAGTTCTGCAAAAGTGGAGAAAGTGTCAAATTTGACTTTGATATAACCACAAAATCACAGAATGTCAGGGGCTGGAAGGGACTTTGAAATATCATCTAGTCCAAGCCTCCTGCCAGAGCAGGATCACCTATACCAGATCACAAAGGAATACATCCAGGTGGGTCTGAGTATCTCCCCAGGAGACTCCACAACTCCCCCAGGCAGCCTGTTCCAGTGTTCTGTCACTCACACAGTGAAAAAGTTTTCCCTCATGTTTACATAGAACTTCCTCAACTACCACTCACTGGCCCTTGTCCTGTCACTGGGAGAAGTGGTAAATTTAATGGAAATCCACATTGTTGTTCCTTGCTGATACCTGATATGAATTTATATCAAAGTATCTTCATCAATTTAACACCAATAAAGCCTTGGTGTTTTCATTTGGGGCTCAAGTTTCAATGACGTAAAAAGGAGTTGCAAAATGCAACTTTTTAATGCACAGAGGTATGGAGAAACGTTTACATATATCCACTATTTATTTACACATAAGTACTGGGCAAAATGTATGTCTTACAGTACCTATGTTATCTCTTTGCAATCAAAAGCTGCTCTTCATGCTGCTGTGAGGGTGCTGGGGAACACTGGTGAGATTATTTACACCGGGGGAAGCTCCACACACAATGTCCTTTCAGAAACTTTAAGCCAAGGAAGAACAACCCAAGTGTATGTTCTCAAAACTGAAGTGCTGAGACTTAATTAAAGTGTGAGGAATCATAGAATTAATCCAATTTAACAGAGCTGGGAGAAAACCCTTCTTTTAGTGAGATCAAATACTTGACAGCTAACCTCCCAGGTCTGCTTCAGCCTAGCCGTATCTCCACCTCCAGCTTTACACAGTGCACTTAGACCAACCATGAGCTAAAATATTTTGAATTGCTTTGATGTCACCCTTTGAAAATAGCAACTCTTTTGACGTTTGTGACATGGATTTTCAAGTTGCCATGTGAACACAAGCTAATATGTTACATGAAAGCTCTCAGCTCTTCTAGTTCAGTCCTCCCTTCACTCCAAACCCTTTCATTCCCAACTTAGAGTAGCGCTTTCAGACATGCATGCTCTGCTGCGTCCAGTGTGAACTGCCGTGATGTTTGAAAGTAGCTGCTCCACATGGACTTGCATACATCTGCCTACCACTCAGTATTGCTTGCATATATACAGCTTGAGGGTTGTTACTAAGCCTAGTTAATAGTAAAACCATAAATAAGACAGGGGATGAGAGTGTCTAGCAACGAGTCAACTTCATCTGACTTGCTGAGGACCCCAATGTGTCTGCTCACCCTCACTGTGACCCCAGCAGAGGTAAGCTGCATGTCAGACATTCAGACATTGACATCAGAAGAAGGTGTAAGGGAATGTAAGCACATGGAGATGCTACTCACTGATTTCACATTGGTCTCCTTCATAGCCTGAAGGACAAATGCATTTTCCCAGGTAGAAACACGTTCCTCCATTGAAGCAGGTTGTTGTACAGTTTGCTGAAACAAATAGAACATGAATGAAGTCACTACTATGAGCTCACTCTGACTTGACCCTAATGCCTTTGGCTGCTCACTGTAAATAAACTTTGAATAGGTTTTTAAATGCTGCATTAGTATCTTTTCATTTGGTTTACAAAGGAAGACTGAAACGTGCGTTTTCCTACATAACCCTCACAAGTCAATACAGAAAGAGACAAATGAACAATACAGCAGTACGCAGACTGTGTTACATCTTTATCAGTCCTCGTATGTAAAGATCATTGAAGGATCAAGTCACTGTTGAAACTGCCAGTGTCTGACAACAGGAGCACAAACTAGGACCGAAAGTTACTTCTGCAAGAGAAAATGCCTCTACATTTCTTAATTAACACCTTGACTGGGAAGGACTCTTCATAGAGTTTTGCTGTACAGTGACATTGATACAAATGCTGTGTGTCTGTCTCACCTTTTCACCAGAGAGTTGGGATTCATATGAATTCTTCAAGACATTGGGAGCACTTCATCACTGTGCAGCTTTGAAACATTTTTTAAAGTGCAGTGAAAGCCTCAGGGATCAGACCCAAGTCAGGACACTTTCGATAACAGTTTGTGCAAGCATGCCTAGGAAGCATCTCATCTGCTGGGACACTTTTCATTTAGTCTTTACTTCATATGGTTCTGCAGTAACAAATGCAACCTGATGTTCTGTAATCTGCTCAAGCTATATTTCTGCAGGAAATTACTTGCTTTTCCTACTTGGTAGCCTGGACTGTTCCAGACTACTGTTCTGAACAACTGACTGCTTCCTTTTTTATCCTTCCTGAGCCACAATGTGGCAACAAAATATGAATGGCCTGCTTATTCTTTTTTCCTGGTGTCCAGATGCAGCAAGTTAATGCACTAAAAAATCAGCAAAACTAATTTTCCTCCAGGAAACCAGAACTCAGAGACAGATAATTTTTGTCCATAGGCCAGAAGCGTAAGTGCATTTTGCGGTAGGTCCCACACCTTTCAGTGGAGCAGCTAAGGTGATTATCTGAATTACCCTTCCCAGACCTGGCATGTATGCATGCCAGCACACACAGCTGCAAAGCTTTGCAAATCCCTACACTCCTCTAGCAGCTGATGGTTTCTGCTTGAGCATCTATTTGAAGAATCACAAAACTTCCACAGCTACCTTAATTCATCACTTGCCTGATTTTCCAAAATCCACTTCTAGAGGGATCACAGGATGTTAGGGGCTGGAAGACACCTCCAGAGATCTCCCAGTCCAACCTCCCCCTGCCAGAGCAAGACCATAGAATCCAGTGCAGGTCACACAGGAATGAACCCAAACAGGGCTGGAAAATCTCCAGAGAAGGAGACTCCACAACTGCTCTAGGGAGGCCTGTTCCAGTGCTCTGCTACCCTTACAGTAAAGAAGTTCTTCCTCATGTTGAGGTGAAACTTCCTGTGCTGTAGTTTCCATCCATTGCCCCTTGTCCTATCCCAGGGCACAAGTGAGCAAAGCCTGTCCCTTCCTTCCTGACACCCAGCCCTCATCTATTTATAGACATTTATTAGATCCCCTCCCAGTCTTCTCTTCTGCAGGCTAAACAGCCCCAGGTCTCTTAGCCTTTCCTCACAAGGCAGTGCTTCAGTCCCTTCATCATGCTTGTAGCCCTCTGTTGGACTCTCTCAAGTAGTCCCTGTCCCTCTTGAACTGGGGAGCCCAGAACTGGATGCAGTATTCTAGATGGGGCCTTATTAGGGCAGAGTAGAGGGGGAGGAGAACCTCCCTCAATCTGCTGGACACATTTTTGTTAATGCACCCTAGGATACCATAAGGAAACTAATGCAAACGAATAAGGAGACTGCTGGGTAAGATTAATGGGGGGTGGGTTTAAACAGCAGTTACCTTTGTCACAGTTGATGCCATAGAACCCTGGAGGGCAGATGCAGAGTCCAGGTGTAATGCAGAGCCCACCATTCATGCAGCGAGGAGCACACAACACTGCAGAGCAGGAATAACAGAAAAAGCATTGCTGCTATGATAGCAACTGGCTACGTAAATACATGGCACAAAGACTCCCTCAGCTGCCTTTCCTCCTGCTGAACGTATTATCACCTTGGCAATGCCTCTCTGTTTAGTGGATTAGATTGATTACATTTCTGGTTTGTGTCTCACCATTTGTATACAGTATTGCTAAAACAGTGAAGACTAAGTTCACATCTGGTTCCATATCACAGAATGGTAGGGGTTGGAAGGGACCTCTGGGGATCATTTAATTCAACTCTCCTGTTAAAGCAGGTCCACCTATATCAGGTTACACAGGAACACTTCCAGGTGAGTTTTGAAAGCCTCCAGACATCGAGACTCCACAACCTCTCTGGGCAGCCTGTTCCAGTGCTCCATTATCCTCAAAGTAAAGAAGTTTTCCTTTACGTTTAGATGAACTTCCTGTGCTCTAGTTTATGCCCACTGCCCCTTGACTCACTGAGCACCACTGAAAAGAGCCCAGTCTCATCCTCTTGATACTTGTTTTGATAAGATCCCTTCTCAGACTTCCCCAGCCCAGATCTTTTAGTCTTTCCTAATAAGAGAGATGCTCTAGTCCCCAAATTATCTTTATAACCCTCCACTGGACTCTCTCCAGTAGTTCCTTGTCTCTCCTGAACTGCAGAACCCAAAACTGGACACAATAATCCAGATGTGGTCTAACAAAAGTAGAGGAGAGGGGGAGAAGGACTTCGCTCAGCCTGCTGGTCAGACTCTTATTCATCCAAACATACAAGCAGAAATTGCCTCTTGTACAGCTTAATTTCAAGTAGAAGAGGTCAAAGTGCCCACCTACACTCTCTGGACATTTGAAGTCTGCTCAGAGTAGTCTCCATTATAACTTGACTGCAGTGCTGTAGCTGGTGCCTCAGCTCTGCAGATAGAATATTCCTTTAGGGGCTGCACTTACAAGTGTCAGTAATTCACTGGGCTTCCCAGGCAAGCTTTACAAGGAACCCTCCCTTCTCTCCCTGCATACCTGCATTAGGAAAAGGAGACCTGGTAGTCAAACTGCCCTGCCGGCTCCCCATGAACCTTCTCCAGAGCTCCTGTGTGAGGTCAAGTAGGGGCACCAGACCATACATCTTGTGAAACTGTCAGTGCTGTCTGTCACAAATCTTTTTCTCCAGCTGACTGGCAAACTCTCCTGGGCAAGGCCATGGGGTAAGAAGAAGCCATGGACTCCTTCTAGCTGGGATCTGGAAGGGTTGTTTGTGAAGGATATGAGAGTTTCTTAAACATGTGCCATGCCAGCTGGTCTCCAGGCCAGAGAACAGTCTCTAATCCTTTGTACTTAATATTTTGGTTGTAGACAGAGTGTCTGGGAGTGAATGATAGCATTGGAATAAGAAGCCCATGGGGATGGTCTGCTACATTTCAAGCCATCCCAGGAGATCCACTGTGGGACAAGGAAGGAAAATGTAGGAAGAAGAGTTAATTTCCCCACCAAGTCACATTCAATTTGCTGGTCTTTCCCTTCTGGAAATGTTGCTTGGGGCTATTAGTCACTAATGGAAGGGAAAAAGAGACTTTTTCCTTTGTTTTCCCATCTTCATTGTCACTCTGCCTCCAAACTAGATCTTATCTCCAAATAAACAAATGCAGAACAACAAAATCCTGTGCTTTGCTTCCCACTAGTCCTCATTACCAGAATTTTATTTAATCTTTTTGCTAGATGAATCCCCTGTGAATAAGTGTCAGGTTTTGCTAGAAGTAATCTAGAGATAAAACGTTTTTCTTATAAGCAGTTAAAGTTTCCAATAGACTGTGGATGATAACAATAATTCTCTTACATGTGTGAGCTCAAAACATACAAACTCTGCAGAATAGACCAGTCTCATTTTTTAGGAGAGGTTATTGTGCTGTAGCTACAGTTTTGTTGAGCTTATAGTAAAGAAGACAGTTGAAAATATTTTTTTATGATTACCTTTCTCACAGTGTGGTCCATAAAATCCATCTGGGCACTGGCAGATACGTCTTTCATTGCAAAACCCTCCATTTCTGCATCCTCCTGGGCACTCAGCTTTATAAAATACAACAACAATCTTAACTGAATATTACATACTTCAGCTGTCAGCCAACTTTTGGCTGGATCAATACATTACTCTGACATAATGATAGAAATATTTCACAGACTCACAGAACATTAGAGGTTGGAAGGGACCTCCACAGATCATTGAGTCCAACTCCATGCCAAACCAGGATCACCCAGAGTATTCTGCACAGCAATGCATCCATGTGGAAAATCCAGGTTTGAAAATCTCCAGAGAAGGAGACTCCACAACCTCTCTGGGCAGCCTGTTCCAGTGCTCTGTCACCCTCACTATAAAGAAGCTTCTCATGGTGAGATGAAACCTTCTGTGTTCAAGTTTGTAGCCACTGTTCCTTATCTCATTGCTGCAGACCACCAAAAAGAGATTGTCTCTCTCCACTGGACACCCACCCCTCAGGTATTTATAGACATTGATCAGATCCCCTCTCAGTCTTCTCTTCTCTTTTCTACACTAACCAGCCTCCGTGTCTCTCCACAGGGGAGATGCTCAAGGCCTCCAGTCATCCTCTTGGCTCTCTGTTGGATTCTCTCCAGCATATTTGCTGATAGGCAGGCAAACCCTGACAGAAATTGAAGCTCAGCTAAGACCTCCTCAAGAGAGGTTAGTTGATTTCTTGTTAGTTAACAAATAGAGGTTTCATCACATCTTCAGAAAAATGAGCAATTTTGTTTTCATTGCTCTGCTTTTCTTTAAGTGTATGAGCAATGTGGATGTTCTGCTCAATCCAGCACTTTCTCCTCTGCATGGAAATGAGCAGGCAGCTCAGTGCAGGACTTGTATTGCTGGTTAGACCTGCCCTTGTTATGCAGAACCAGTTTGAATTTCTGCCACCTTAAGCAGACTGCACTGCAACTTGCATTTCATTAATTACTACAGCTGTTACTACTGAGGTGACAGAGTGATTAAATCTGTATCCAAATTAGAGTCAACTTCAAGGCTAAATGAAAAAAGGCCAGAAAGGAAGATGAAAGCATTGCTGAACAGTGGTCCTCTGTCTTCATCCAACTCTCATCTGTATCTCAACTACTGATCAAACGCTGGTAAAAGCATTTGGCAACACTGTCTGCACTATACCAAGGACAAGACATATGTCTAGGTACCGAAACCATCATCAGAACACCCATGTCCATCAAACGTGAGGTCAGCTAAATTGAATCCTATGGAAACTCTGCTATAGATAAGCATGAGATATGGGCTAAATGTAGACACACTGGCATCATGTGCTGTAAACACACATGACCGACAACATCTGCCAACAGTATCCTTACCTCTTTTCCACTGCCGCACCAGGAAGTGCTGCCATCTACCACCCCTAGGCTGTAAAGAAGTACCACTGATTCACACTGATTCACAACTGCATAACACCCAAGTTCAAGCTGAAGCAGTCGTAGCCCTTAAGCTGCACTTGTTTAAACTGGCAAAGAGTGGCAGGATGTGTATAAATTCAGGAGAGGCAGGTTGTCTGAGACATTTTTGCAGCCCACAGAGATTCTTTAAACCATAACTCCTGTTAATACAGAAGAAATATAACCCTGGATTTTTTAAAAAAAATTGTATGATTCTCCCTTCTAATATTTCAGTCAAATGACTTAGCTGTTAGACTCATACAGAAATACATTTCTGCTTTTAAAAAGCTATCTAACAGTTGGTTAGAGCTACAGGAAACTGCTCTAGCTACGCAGTATTCTGCTGCACTTGTGTAACAGCTCTCTATTCGATGGGGTCACAGGATGTTAGCGGTTGGAAGGGACCTCCAGAGATCTTCCAGTCCAACCCCCCTGCCAGAGTAGGACCATCAAACCTAGTGCAGGTCACACAGGAATGCACCCAGACAGGGCTGGAACGTCTCCAGAGAAGGAGACTCCACAACCTCTATGGGGAGCCTCTTCCAGTGCTCTGTCACCCTTACAGTAAAGAAGTTCTCTCTCATATTGAGGTGGAACTTCCTGTGCTGTAGTTTCCATCCATTGCCCCTTGTCCTATCCCAGGGCACAAGTGAGCAGAGCCTGCCCCTTCCTTCCTGACACCCAGACCTCACCTATGCATATATGGATATACATATTATTAGATCCTCTCTCCCTCTTCTCCTCTGCAGGCTAAACAGCCCCAGGTCTCTCAGCCTTTCCTCATAAGGCAGTGCTCCAGTCCCATTATCACCCTTGTATCCCTCTGTTGGACTCTGTCCAGTAGATCCCTGTCCCTCTTGAACTGGGAAGCCAAGAACTGGATGCAATACTCCAGATGGGACCTCACTAGGGCAAAGTAGAGGGGGAGGAGAACCTCCCTTGATCTGCTGGACATACTCTTCTAAATGCACCCTAGGGCTTTGAAAGGTAATTCTAAGGCCAAGCAAAAGGAAAGAAAATGTTATGTACCGATCAGGTTGCTGGATACTGTGTACAACTGCCAAACAGACAGGAAAGAGACAGGAGGAAAAGTGTAGCTTTAAAATGCTCTCTATGAATGAAACAAGAAGCAGTGCTTTCAAAGTAAAGCTGTTTGTAGCAGCAGTAACAGTGGTAAAGGCTTGTTGGTCTTACTGCATTTCAACATCGTATTCAAGGACTCTTTCTGGAAGTGCTTCTCTCTTTGTACCTGAATGCAGAGCTGCTATCCATTACAGAAAATGAATGCCTAAACACATGCTATTTCAAACATAAACCCATGAAAGCATCTTTTGTGTGTGCCACGTCTTAGTCACATCAAATCCTCTCCTCTCCCACAAAATTGCTCCCTTGCTCCCCTCACTTCCTCTGGCAAGGGCCCTTCTGGATGACCAAGAATGGCTGGAAACAGTAACCAGGGCCCTGGCAGGAGGAATTGGAGCTCCTTGCCATGAACAATGTCTTTCAGAGGAGAGAAACTCACCCCTACTCTAACACCAACCACTAAAGACATTCTCATTCTTTTCACTGTATGTCCCAAAACACTGTGGTGTCCACTTTGTCAGAGAGAGGGCAGGAACAGGAGTCATCTCAGTATGTGCTGGATATGAGGTGAGAAAACCTCTCTGCCCATGTTTAGAGTTTGGAAAATCATCCTTGCGTCTCTTAGCTGGCTCCAAGAACAAAAGGCTGGGACAATAATCTCCAACTAAGAGGCCACATGATGCAGTATTACTAAATTGTTAAGTATTGTATCTAATATCAAAATAGTAACAGCAACTAATAACTCAGAAATGGTGACTTGGATGAATGTTACTACTAAATTGAGTTTGGGGCCTACTCTGTTTAAGCTGTATTTTCTACAACACAGATCTGTAACTCTGCTGTCCATATTAAATCACTGTAACGCTACTTCCAAAGCTTATTAAGTTCAGTACTTTTGAACTGAACTGGAAAAACACCCCAAACATATATATCAAATGTTCTGTGATGTATTTGCATCAGACACACAATTCCATATGTGAGATCTGATTGCTTCTGCTTCCATTAAGCCCCACATTTTCCTTTGTGTTCCTCTGCCCACTTCTTCCCCTCCTGCAGTTTCTCTGGGCTAATTGGCAGCAGCAAGGCTTCAAAGAGGACAGGCAGCTTCGCTGTTTAGGTGTAGTGAGGTTTCAAATAATAAACAGCTCCTGCTCCTGCTGCTTGCTCTTTGAAGTTGAACTACAGAAAATTAGCTTGAAGAAAAGAGAACAGAGTAAAAAGTGTGGAACTGGGAATGAAGATTTAATAGAAGAATAAATATCTCACTATGTACATCAGCCCTCTTATGGGCTAATTTGATACAGTTGCACATGACATGGGAAACCTGCCTTATCTCAGATACTGATTTTTCACTTTCCACAGTCTCACTTTAAAGTGATAATTGTAGTTGTTTGCAGTGTATCAAATTAATCCACAAAGTCTTATTGTGTAGTATTTATGGTTGATTAAACAGGTTTTCTCCTACCCAAGTAAACACTGAAATAGCTGCACAGAATCATAGAATGGTTTGGGTTGGAAGGGACCTCCAAAGGTTATCTAGTTCAACTCCATCTGCAGTCAGCAGGGACAGCCTCAACTAAATCAGGTTGCCCAGAGCCCTGTTCAAGCTCACTTTGAATATCTCCAGGAATGGGGCACCAACCACCTCCCTGGAAAACCCTAATCTACAAGGTGCACCCCAAACCATGTCCCCAAGCACCACATCCAGGGTCAGTGACTCCATCACCTCCCTGGGCAGCCCATTCCAAGGCCTGACCACTCTTGCCATGAAAAAATGTTTCCTAATGTCCAGTATAAGCCTACCCAGTCGCAGCTTGAGGCCATTCTCTCTTGTTCTATCCCTATTTACCTGTGAGAAGAGACCAGCACCAACCTCTCCACAAGGTCCTTTCAGGTAGCTGTAGACAGCAATGAGGTCTCCCCTCAGCCTTCTCTGTTCCAAACTAAACAGCCTCAGCTCCTTCAGTCTCTCTTCATCAGATTTATTCTCCAGGCCCTTCCCCAGCTTGGTTGCTCTCCTCTGCACTTACTCACCTCTACATCTCTCTTGTATTGAGGTGCCCAAAACTGAACACAATACTTGAGGAGATGGAGCTGACAGTAAGAAAAAGGTTGGTAAACACATAGTAAATGAAGAGCAAACCTATGGACAGAGTCAGAACATCGTGGCATTCACCATCACTATTACACATTGTGTGACCACTTTATTTCCATCTTCTCTAGTCCTTATACTGAATGAAACATACAAAAGATGGGTGACTTGGTCTAACAGTATTCCAGGATGTTCTCTTTAGAGTTACCTTGCTGACAGGTTTTAAAGAAGATGGCATTCTGAGGAGTCTGGAGAATAATATTGCCTTCTGAATTCATTATTATCACGTTCACTTCAAATGCAGCAACCCCATCTTGTTTGCCAAGGCAAGGGAACCCAACCTGAACAACTTAAAAGAGAAAAGGAGCATAATAACAATATTTATGTTTGTGAGCATATATATCTACATACATTTAGAAGTACACACCAAAATACAAATACTAGATATGTTTCAGCTTTAGTGCAATGCTACTGACGAAAATCTGCAATACAGAGAACACAGAGATCGCTTTAGTTATAGGCAGCTCCAGGACTGGAAATAAAGCAGCATAGAACAGGAGATGAGCTTCTGTTCATTTGCTGACATCACCCCAATGGTCTACAGCATAGAAAGCCATCTTCAAGTAAACATACTTTTGCTTGCAAACAAAGCAAATACTTACATGGAGTTCTCTAAAAATGCACCTAAACAAGCTGGAAGCCTACATTTCATTTTCTAAGCTGAGCTGATCACTTCTTAGTCCAAATTTTGCAGGCTTTAGTATGACTTCTGCAAAAACATCTTACACATTTTGGAGGGAAAAAAAAAAGGTTAATTTAGATTTTTTTTTTCTGGTTGGGATATTGCAATTAATACTTAAACAAGACACTGATTTGAACAAAACTTGTTCCATAAAGCACTGGTAAGAGGGTACACTTGATAAACAAGATCATGGGTGCAAATCTCTAAAATCAAGATGTAGGCATCACTCCAACAGAACTTTTTAAGTAGAGTGATATTTGGAGATTGCCGTTCCAGGAAAGATATTCAAACACTTTTTAACTACAAAGAGCTTAATAAATAATTAAGGCAAACAAGTCTGGAGTATTTTAATGAGGAAGCAAACCCAGGACTTCAGAGCTATGGAATGCTCTTCCGTGATTGCCACAAGTGATCGTAACTAGCATTCAGATGAAATTATTGTATCTCTTTTCTTCAAAATTGGTTCTTCCTAACTGCTTTATGAATTAGATTCAGCTAACAGAAATTGATAATTCATTTCTTCTGAAGCTGGCCTGAGATTTTAGAACCAAATACTGAGCTAAAAGTCCTACATTTGGCTGTCTTAAAATTGCTTGTTATAGAAAATTCTTCAGTTCTTCATTGGGCCATTTTTGTTATTTGTTGCCCCAGTAAAATACAGAATTATTTATTGTTGAAACATGTTCTGCTTCTGATAAATCCTGCAGTCTGAAAGGTCTGTTGCTGTTTTCATGGCAAAGCAATTTCATTGTTGAAGCACTTTCACACCAATCCTTTGCAGGACTGTTAAAAAAAAAGGCATGTAACCATGTGGTAAGAAGGAAACTCTTACAGTGAATCAAATACAGCTTAAAAGCAGTGAACCTCTTAAACTGTAGTAAACTTCTTACAGCACAAATGCAGGAAATGAGTGTTTGTACTGGGATATGCGTAACTTAGCTGAGCAAATTGCAATGGGCAGAAGTCATACCCAGCAAATCCCTGAACTCCTCTGAGATTTGGTTATGGGTTTAAATGCCTAGGGCAAAGATCAGGAATGCACCTCTTAGGGCTAAAGTCCAAGGGAATAGTTCAGAAACCTCTTATTCCAGCACAGAAACACAGAATATATCTGGTTGGAAGACACCTCAAAGTTCATCCAAGTCCAACTCTTGACTCAGCACTGAAGGGTCAACACTAAACCATGTCCCTAAGCACTAGGTCCGCATGTCACTTGAACACCCCCCACTCCCTACCCTAGAAGCATTTATATATTCAGATTTTCATGTGGCCAAATCCCAGGCACACAGAAATGCAGAAAATGTGCATCTGAGTGACAGCAGTGTCTTAGTGATCGTGGGTTCATAATCAGCCTTAGCCAACTTAAGATCATGTAGGATAAAATGGGAGACGAGAGAGAAGAGAAATGGAACAGGAGGATGGGGATCCAGTGCTCCATGCAAGTGGAACACTGATATACAAGTTTATGCCTTTGATGAGCCTTTCTCTTCTCTTCAATCACTACTTCTGAAAGTTAGTGTTTGATATCCTCAGTTTACAGCTTGTAGTAGAATACTAATGAGGTAATGCTGCAGCACAGCTTTTTACTGTAACATCTGGAATTTAACATCAGTGATTTGTCTCTCCATTCAGTGTGGATTGAATAAGTAATATTTGGAATTGATTTGAGTGAAGACTGCTGTAATATTTGTACTCTCATTGCCAGAGTTTAAATGGGAGCAAGCCTGATAAATCATCAGGGAGAAACAATTTAACAGCAACTAAAAAAGTCACAAAAGCAAAGTTCTTGCTAAGCATCATTTGTATCTCTATATAAAACAGGTGAGATATGTGGGAAGCTTTGCACTCAGTTTGCTCTGATATAAGCTAATTTCTGCTTTAATTTTTAACTGTCTAGAAAGGCTAGACCAAAATGACTCATTTCTGGACACACTTCTTGATGCACCCCGGGATATCACTGGCTTTCTTGGCCACAAGGACACATTGTTGCCCATGGGGAACTTGCTGTCCACCAGGACTCCAAAGTCCCTACCTCTTGCTAGACCAGAGACTACCACATGTTAGCCTTGGAACAGATCATGTAAACTGCTCTTCATTCACTTCAGAGCAAAGAGGATCTGATAA
Source organism: Tricholaema leucomelas (assembly GCA_013400475.1). Lineage (NCBI taxonomy): Eukaryota > Metazoa > Chordata > Aves > Piciformes > Lybiidae > Tricholaema lacrymosa > Tricholaema leucomelas. The sequence continues at coordinate 43,566 of WAAF01008180.1, forward strand.
TCTCATGGAAAGCATTTTTACTCCACCCAGCTCACTGTGCACTGCAGTGCTTCTGGAGCACTCACCCTGGCTTGGTCTCAGCCCCTGGTATGGAGTTAATAAGCTCCCGTGGAGAACTAAGAACACACAGCTAGGGGAGAAGTGCTAAACGGTAATACCTTGAATCAGAACTTGTACCTTCTGGCTGAATGCCTGATGGCAACAGCTGAACCCAACTGAAAGTAAAACCACTCACAAACTGCAACCTCTGATAAGCAGAACATTTTTATAACTTGATCCTTACAGTGATCAAAAATTTTGTTTTCTGAATGTTGTTTTGAATATTATAAGTAATAATATTCAGGTACCTGAATTTTATCAACAATTTTGCACAAGTTTCTGATGATTTATGTACATGTAAAAGCTTCATGTGACTTGGCTCAGGCAAAATAAGCTGCCACAGTCAGGCACTCACAAACTGCTCAGCATCAAGCACTGTGGCAAGCATTTCTTTAGCAGTAAGCTTCAGAACTGCAATCTGTAATAAAATTTTCATACTTTACTGGCTGTGGAATATTTTTTTACAGGAACACAGTTTGTAATATTAACAGCACAAACCTGATGCCTTATGAGGAACTGTTCCCAGCAGAGGGATATTTATAGTTGGATCAGCCATTATGCCTTTATCCAAAGAGCGCAAGGACAAGAACTCGTAGAAGTACTCAGCCTGTAATAAAATACATGAAAATTTGATATGCATTTTAACTGAATTCACAGAAGCAAACTATTTAGCATATAAACTCAGCAGAAAAATATTACACTTTTCATTGTACCATTCACTGGATTTGTTTCTATTACTTCCCTGAGTTCTTCACTGAAGCATCATTTTCAAACAATAGCCTCTTCAGAGACTGAGCATGGCTATACAGTAGTCAGGACATGGCATAACAGCAAGGAAAATGACACACATGCAGTGAACAAATATGATACAGGGAAGACAATTTTCCTAACCCACACCTTTTATCTGGCAGACCACAAAAAAATGTATGAGCAGCAAGCTAATTCTTAAAGCTCTTTTTTGGGTGGAATCTCCCTGGAACTGACTAGTGAGCCTGGAGGACCTGCCTGCACCACAAACACAGCATAAATGCCATACTGTGGTGGTTTTAGAGTTAACCCTGTAGCTTCATTCAATTTATAAACGTTGCATAGAACAAAGGGTAGAAAGTAAATAAGGCAAGAAAAAAAATAATAGCTAAGTGTTATGGAGGCAGGAATTAATTACGCTGAGTCAGGAATTTATAAAAATAGAGTTATTTTATTTTCCCCAAAACTATATCCAGAAGATAATTCAGATTTAATTAGCAGGTTTGTTCTTAGTTGGATGAGAATATCTACAGAATAGGATGCCACAGGTAAACTTGACTAATTTGAAGTCAGGAGTTGGAAAAGGCTTGAGCTGTTAAATATAGCGTTCTCCAGTATCAAATCAGGCTGAGCCGTAAGCTACTCACGACAGCTGGCTCGGAAAGAAGGACAATTCAAATGTCTGTGCCACAGTCTTTTCAGAAAGCTTCAGGGTCATTAAAGAGCGATAAAGCTGCACAATAAGGTGCTTAAGGTGAAGTCCTTCAGAGCTTGTCTTCCAGCGCCAAAAGGCTCACTGCATAGAAGCTATCCAGGTGGGGGGAGAAGAACTCCAAGCAGGCACACCAAGGCGGGAACACAATCCAAAGCGGGGACGAACTCCACGGCAGAGCACCCCAAGGCAGGAACACCCCAAGGCAGGAACTCCTCAATATTTATACCCTTTCCTGGACAAAGAGCCGAGTTACCACTGCCTAGGCGCGAAAAGCTCACAGCCAATCCTCAGCCGAGTGCAGCGCGGGCCCGGCACGGGGTACCCCTCGTGCCAGAAGGGTCCCCCCTGCTCCCCCCCTTCACGCCCGCAGGGCAGGGGGGAGAAACAGGTCTGTTCGCGCCTTTTTCCTCTCCCATTCAAACCACAGAGGGAGAGGAAATTCCTGGGGTACACGGGACCTCCAGGACAGTAAGTCTGTATCATTCCATTTGTTTTCTGTTTAGGATAAAAATCTGCTGTATATAAACTTTCTCTCCTTGTTTCTCCACCTGGACTGCAGATAGTTGGCTGATCTTGTATGGCTACACTAATCTTGGCTGAGTAGGTAACAGTGAGGCCTGATTTCTCTCTGAGGGGAGAGATAGTCCTTTGTTTCCCCTGTTCAGAGGGTGGGGAAACAATTTCAGGGGGTTTTCGGTGTTATCTCTGAATTGTAAATAACTGTAAATATATGTAAATGTATTTTGTACCTATTGCATTGTATTCTATGCTTTTAGATTGTAGTTTTGCTGTAAAATATAGGTATTTTGCTTCCAAACTTTCTGAGCTGGTCTGGTGATTATATTTTGGGGGTAATTTCAACCCACAACACATACTCATGAAGCCAACTGCAGCATGAGAATACCTGAGCTTGCCCTTGGCTAATCTGCACAGCATGGCCCATCACCTTGGGGAAACAGTGCCAGGCAATTGAATAGACAAGTTACTGGAGTACCATGCTAGGACAGATACCTTGCTCAGAGCTCTAACCTGTCTTGTTCAGCTCATAAGTTGTTCCAAGGGTGGAGCTGAAAGCCCTCCTATGGCTTTGGCTTCATGTCACTCATTATTAACCATAATATAATTGATTTGTTTTGTTGATATCCAGAAGGTGTTGGAATGACTTTAAAAATGCTTTCCCATTGCCTTCATCCTGCTCCTGATATACACCTGTATTGTGGCACAGATTGTAGGCTCCGGTACTTTCTTCCAGGGAACTCTGCCCTCTCTTTTGAGTCATCTGTTCAACATTTCTTCATATTCAATGTAAAGTGACATCATGTATCTGCGGTGTAGCTCCATGCACCATGTACACCTGAAATGTATGCAAGTCACTGAAGGCTTCCACTGCTGCCAGTGGCATGGCTACAGGTGTGCAGATCAAGTGGAAATGTGCCTTTTTCTTAAAGACTAACTTCTCATTTACCCATACAAGAGGTCACAGCCAATGGCATCTGCTGCTTTTGGAAAAGCACCTGAGGCCTTAGAATGGGTACTGGTAAATATGTGTCTTCATCCAGCAACTCACTTATAATAAGCAGTGTTGTTACGACTCCTTTTTAGCTACAAAAGTGAAGCCAAAATTCTATTTGACATTTGTGTTGATTAATGATAGTCAATTTATGTCTACAAGACGGCAATCAATGTCCTTAGCCAGAATACTCCACTTTTTCTCCCGTAATATCTTGGTTCCTTAGTACAACGAAGATCTGGACTTACTGGAATGAGACCACTAAGGACACAGAGATAAGCAAGAAACTGGGAACATCTGACATAAAGGGAGAGACTGACCATTAAGTCTGGAAAGGCTGAGGGGAAGTCTAATCAGTGTGCTAGTTTGAGCCTAGCTGGGATGTTTTGGTGAGAAGAACTAGATGATAGGCTGTAAAATGAAAACAATGGTGAGGTCTACTTCCCTCACAGTCTTGCTGGGATGTGTAAAGAAGAAAGGCAAAACAAAGATTACTGCACTTGCTTCTTCTCTTCGCTGGGGAGCTTTGCCTGCTGGGGAGAAGCTGAGGCTGCTGGCTGGACTCCATCTTGCTTTCTAACCTCACCCTCCTTTGCTTGGCTGCTTCACCTTGCTTTTTAACCCTCTTGGCCGAACCTCCATTCTTCCTTGGGATTGGGGTAAGGTTGAGAGAGATAGGGGGAAGGTGAGGGGTGGTTGAGAGCCCCTCCTGGGGACTCAGGTTTCTGGGAGGGGAGTTGTGTCTGTATTACCTTTTACCTTGTACATTTCTGTCTATAACTGTATATACTGTAACTGCTTGTACATTGTGCCAGCTGTAAATATAAGCTTCATTCAAATTTCCAGAGCCGGCTGAGTTTAGTCTGGGTGATTTCTAAAAGTTGTGGGGGGCGGGGGACACCCAAACCATCACAAGCCAGGCTCTGCTAAGTGGTGCCCAGTGACAGGACAGGGGGAAATGAGTACAATACAGAAAACTTCATCTGAACCTGAGAAGACACCTTCGTACTGTGCTGGTGACTGAACAATGGGCACAGGTTACCCAAAGAGGTTGTGAAGCCTCCATCTATGGAGGCTTTATATATATATTCAAAACTCATTATATATATATTCAAAACTCAGCACAGTACTGGGGAAGTGGTTCTAGGTATGTCTACTTGCACAGAGGGGTGAACTAGATCATAGAATCAAATAGGTTGGAAGAGACCTCCAAGATCATCCAATCCAATCTAGCATCCGGCCCTATCCAATCAACTACACCATGGCACTAAGTGCCTCATTCAGGCTTTTCTTCAACACCTCCAAGGACAGCGACTCCACCACCTCCTTGGGCAGCCCATTCCAATGCCAATCACTCTCTCTGTCAAGAACTTCCTACTGACAGCCAGCCTAGACCTCCACCGGCACAACTTGAAACTGTGTGCCCTTGTTCTGTTGCTGGTTGCCTGGGAGAAGAGCCCAACCCCGCCTGGCTACAGACTCCCTTCAGGGAGCTGCAGACAGCAATGAGCTCTGCCTTGAGCCTCCTCTTCTGCAGGCTGCACACCCCCAGCTCCCTCAGCCTCTTCTCACAGGGCTGTGCTCCAGGCCCCTCACCAGCTTCATCACCCTTCTCTGGACACATTCCAACATCTCAACATCTCTCTTGAATTGAGGAGCCCAGAACTGGACACAGCACTCAAGGTGTAGCCTGAGCAGTGCTGATCATCGAGACCAGGCTGTTTGGTCTTGTGTTACTCAGGCCTTATGTGATGCTGTGTTCTGCTAATTTGAGCAGAAGCCTTGGCAAAGTGAACAAAACCATCTCCCTTAGCTCTTGATGGCACCAGCAAACACTCATGAGCTGGGTTCATTATGAAACTCCTCATCAGCCTTAGGAGCACAGGCACCACTCTGTGGGGACAGTAAGGAGAACCCAAATAGCATGTGGGGGCTACACTCCACATGGCAAGTCTTCAGAGGATGTTGGATAGGCATGGAGACCTCAGAGGAGGACTTACAAAACAATAGGGAAGGAAGCAATCAAAGTGTTTAAGGGTGGGTTAAACACATGGAGTGCTTATGGAAGGGAGAGGGAACATGGAGAAAAGCAATAAAAGAGATGAAAACTGAAGTCAGGGGGCAATGTTCAAAACACTGCTTTTAATTAAAGACTCTTTTTTTCCAATACAACATGCCATGCCAAAATATGAAAACAAGCTATGAAGTCAGATTGGGAACATTTTTGTTTTCAAATAAAACTCTGGTTCAGAAAAATAATGACATGCCCCCACACATCTATAGAATAGTACAGTCAGTGAGTCAACACCGCGCTGTCTGCTTCTCATTGTTCAGCTTTGATGTTTGGTTATATCCAAACCAGGTCCTAATGGGTTGGGATATTAAAACATTATATTCTTACTATTCTAGTAAACAACAATGAGCAACTAGACCAAACAGCTCCACTCCCATATTTCCATTCCAGTCACACTGTTGCAGCAAGCTGGCTTGTGAGCCAGAGCCCTGATTTGTAGGAAAGGAACTGGAATCCTATTTTCTAGAGTTGAAATTATGCCTAAGGACAAAGACAAGAAGAAAATTCACCGTGGGAAGGGGGACTGATTGCTGCATGAGCCACAACTCACCGCCTTTCAAGGAAGGAATTCCTCTAACCAGACTAGAGACATAGCAATGACTAGTGGCTGAGGCAGGAGTACACTCTGCTCACATGTTAGAAAGATGGGAAATGACAACTGCACAAGCAACAAGCTGCTCAGGAGGAAAGCCACGCAGTGCAATGGGGCACATACCTGCTCTCACTATTTCAGCACAAAGGTTTGTGCATCTGCTGAGCTGACAAAAAGAAGAACTTCTAAGAAGACCTGCAATGCCTCAGGTATATCCAGCTAGCATGAATCCAAAGTTGTGAAGCCATGTGTTGCAGAGTATGTTTGCAAACAACATGCTCTGGACTAAGCTGGTTAAATTTAGGTCTTGATGAAGACCAAAATTTAACCAGTAAGTTTGCAGCTGACACCAAGTTAGGCGGCAGTCTGATCTTCATGAGGGTAGGGAGGCTCTATACAGGGACTTGGATAGATTGGATTAATGGGCCAATGTTAACAGGATGAGCTTCAATAAGCCCAAATGCCAGCTCCTGCACTTCTGTCACAACAACCCCAAACAATGCTACAGAGGCTTGTGGCATTGTGTCTGTAAAGCTGTCTGGCAGAAAGGGGCCTGGGGGTTCTAATTGACAAGCAGCTGAATATGAGCAAGCAGTGTGCCCAGGTGGCCAAGAAAGCCAATGGCAGCCTGGCTGGGATTAGAAATGCTGTGTCCAGCAGGAGCAGGAAGGTGACTGTCCCTTGGACTCAGCTCTGGTGAGGCCACACCTTGAGTACTGTGTGCAGTTTTGGGCACCTCAATACAAGAGGGATGTGGAGGTGCTCAGGTGAGTGCAGAGGAGGGCAACCAAGCTAGGGAAGGGCCTGGAGAATCCATCTTATGAGGAGTGACTGAGGAAGCTGAGGCTGTTTGGTTTGAAAAAGCAGAGGCTGAGGGAAGACCTCATTGCTGTCTACAGTTACCTGCAAGGACCTTGTGGAGAGGTTGGTGCTGGTCTCTTCTCACAGGTAATTTGGGACAGAACAAGAGGGAATGGTCTCGAGCTGTGACTGGGTAGGTTTAGACTGGATATTAGGAAACATTTTTTTCATGGCAAGAGTGGTCAGGCCTTGGAATGGGCTGCCCAGGGAGGTGGTGGAGTCACTGACCCTGGATGTGTTTAAAGGTCATCTGGATGTGGTGTTTGGGGATATGGTTTAGGGTGCACCTTGTAGAGTAGGGTTATGGGTTGGACTTGGTGATCCCAAGACTTTTCCAACCTGAATGTTTCGGTGATTCTGTGATTCACTTTCTGTAGCTAACTTAGCTGGAAGACATAAAAATCATATACAACAAACAGCCTAGAGCGGCTGCAGTGGAGCAGAACGCATTTACTCCTCAGTGAATCTGAAATAAGATTTAGCTGCCATAAATCCTATCTATTTGGAAAAAAACTGGTCTTGACACTATGCCTACATCCTGTCTCCAGTATTTTCCTGCTGTAATTCAAGTGGTTTGCCAATTAACTTGCATGAATCACCACGACTGAAAAGCAAACAACACAATTTCAGCAAATATTTACCATGCTCAAGCCTAGCATGAAATTTAGTCATGGTTGTTAACTGAAGAGATAGGCCTGTGCAATTAAAATATTGTCTAGTGTGATGGTTTGGGTGTCCCCCATCCCCCACACTTTAGAAATCACCCAGACTAGACTCAGCCGGCTCTGGAAATTTGAATGAAGCTTATATTTACAGCTGGCACAATTTACAAGCAGATATTTACAGTATATACAGTTATAGACAGAAATAGACAAGGTAAAAGGTAATACAAACACAATTCCCCTCCCAGAAACCTGAGTCCCCAGGAGGGGCTCTCAACCACCCCTTCACCTTCCCCCTACCCCTCTCAACCTTACCCCAATCCCAAGGGAGAATGAAAGTTTGGCCAGAGGGTTAAAAAAAGCAAGGTGAAGCAGCCAAGCAAAAGGAGGATGAGGTTAGAAAGCAAGATGGAGTCCAGCCAGCAGCCTCAGCTTCTCCCCAGCAGGCAAACAGAAGAGGACAGCCCAGCACAAAGTGCAGAGCAGAAGTCACCTAATCTTTGTTTTGCCTTTCTTCTTTACACATCCCAGCAAGACTGTGAGGGAAGTAGACCTCACCATTGTTTTCATTTCACAGCCTATCATCTAGTTCTTCTCACCAAGACATCCCAGCTAGGCTCAAACTAGCACATCTAGTGACTACCACAATTCGTGCTGTAAGTGGTCACTGGGAGTGAACTGCTAGTGAGAACAAAATTTTCTTGGATATTGTTGAGAGATGAAGGGGAAAACCCCATAATACTGAAACTAAATCTTAGAGGAATTACATTACAAGAGGTGATGGAGGAAACAAGGTTTGAGATAGATGTTGGGCTTGGACCACACTCTGCATGCAGAGAAAACTTCTTGGTTTTGGCTTACTTCAGGAAGCACCCAACGAATAACATGCCCTACTGTTGTGTAAAGACCTTGTTTGAAAACCTCAGAAATTGAGGCAAGGGCCCCTGCAGACCTTAGGTGAATGGTCCAGGGACTCAATGCCTTCAGGCAGCAGGTAGCCCTGCAAAACTGACCTTTAACAGTTCCCCATGTGTGCAAAGCCTGCAGTAAATGGGGGAAATTTTGGTTTAGACAAGTAATTCCATGGCCAGGATTAACTTTTATGGATTTAAATGGCTGTTTTCTATAAATCAGAGGAATTTAAAAGGTTATAAAAATAAGGGAGCCCTCTAACAAGTATTGTACCAAACATCTGTCGGCAGTTTGTTTAAATTATATACACTTAAAATTCCTACATAACTCCCCCTTCTCAGTACCAGATCTACTGTGATAGAGTTTTCCTGTTATTCAGATGCCATGTTGTGTCTACCTTGGTTTTGCCTGACATGTAACCAAAGCATTCAAAGGAATGTGCTTCATATTTTCTTCATTTCACATGAAGGATTAGAAGTAATAATAGTATCTGCAACAAAGCAGGTAGCTTAAACTGTTGTACACCACGGACTAATACCTAATGAAACCTGTGGCCTTTCTAACAAAGAAATGAGAATGTTAGCTTTGCAAGTAGATTTAAGAAACAAACTGCATTTTCTTTTCACTGTGTTAAAGCTACCAGTGCTGCATAGTCTATTCTGTTACTAATTAAATGACAAACAGAGCCTAACACAGATTTTCTGCTCATCAAAAAAGATCCTTTTTATCCCAGATCCATGGAGATTTCTGGGTAAGCATACACTAAAAGATTCTAGCATGCATTATCCATAACAGATGCTCACAGCTGCATATGTGATAAATAAAATCATAAAGTGAGGCAATGTGTGTGTTTGTTAGGTGCTTACAGCATGGACCACTGCTTCTTCAAGATATTACAGAATCACAGAGTCAATCAGGTTGGAAAAGACCTTTGAGATCATCAAGTCCAACCTGCCACCCAACATTACCTAATTAACTAAACCATGGCACCAAGTGCCACATCCAGGACCTTTTTAAGCACTTCCAGGGATGGTGACTCCACCATCTCCCAGGGCAGCCCATTCCAATGGCAAATCATTCTTTCCGTGAAGAACTTTTTCCTAACATCAAACCTAAAGCTCTCCTGGTGCAGCTTGAGGGTGTGTCCCCATGTTCTGTCACTGGTTGCCTGGGAGAAGAGACCAAATCCCACCTGGCCACAACCTCCTTTCAGTTACTTGTAGAGAGCAGTAACGCCCCCCCTCCCCGAGCCTCCTCTTCTCCTGCCTGGAAGAAGGATAACCTGCTCATTTTTCAGTATCAGCTGCTAAGAATTTGGGAATTAACAGAAGCAACAGGATTAACAAAAGCTGAGATGCACACAAAAGGGAGAGATTTTGGTGTTTCTAGAATTAGAATTCAGTGAAATGGGCAACCTCAACAAAAAAAATATGTTACATGACAGTGTTAATTACACAACACTGTGGTGAAATGCATGCAGAGTCTGTTTTATAGAATCACAGACTGGCTTGAATTGGAAGGGACCTTAAAAATCATCTAATTTGAATTCCCCTGGCATGGGCAGGGACACCTCCCACTCGGCCGGACTGCTCATAGCCTCACCCAACCCAGTCTTACAACACTTCCACTTTCTTTGTGTTATAAAAACTGCATCAGACTGAAGAAAATCCAGGCACAAGGAGGAAGATTTTTAACAACTAAGTGCATTTCTGCAGGCAACTTTCAACAGTAATCACTTGTGGTTTTAATGGTTTCAGAAAAATAAGGGTAAATAACCTCTGATTTTGTCAACAGAAGAAGACTAACTGGTGCTTAATGTCTTCTGTGGCATGTAACTGTAGATGACAGGTCAGATCCTCCATCAGAATGACTTAGAAAACTGGAAAAAGCAAATGGAACCCCAGGGTTTGCAAAGTGACATTTTAGGTTTCCAAGAATACTTTGCATAGGAGAGGCAGACAGAAATCCTTGCAGAATACATTAGCCTTTCCTCCAAGCAGTGAGGAAAGAATTCCCCTAAAGAGAATACAAAGAAATCACTGTCAAGGTTAAGCCACAAAGAAATAGATTTAGATTACATCACTTTGGGAGATGTGAGAAAACAGGCTACTTGGTCACTTGGAACTAGTATTTTCTCTCACCAGGTTGTCAGCTCTACAAGTGCTGTGGCATTTGAAGAGGTCATCTGAAACTAACACAAGATTGGAATATGAAGGGCATGGCAGAAAGAGTGGAGTTTGAGAGGGATACCAGTAAAAAAGAAAATTAAAAGGAAGCCAGCAGGGTTAGCTCTGAAACTTACCCTCACACGCAGAAAAGCCAGGCTACCTGGACAGGGACAAATCAGGGCTCCTGTCCATCATCGGCCTGCTAACGCAAACGTGATTTGGGTTTAGACCAGAGCCAGCCCCTTGATGCAATGGGGTCAGTGGGCTAAAGCACACTTTAGCCTCAAGGCTAAAGCACACGACTTTGTACCCTCTACTTTGACTTACTAAGACTTTTTAGAAAGCACTCACAACAAATGTACAGCTCCTCAGTGAGGAAAGTTTTAGTGTTCCTTGCTCCTTCTCAACCTGATTCTCACTCCTTTTACCTTGCTTCACTCTAGCAAGTGAAGACAAAACAAGAGAGCACAACTCCCCACATTTAGATGCTTTCTTGTTTAATGGATTGTGTGTAATGTATATTATTACTGCTTCACTAGGCTTATTTCTGAGAAAATTAAGCTAAAAGGAGACAAAACCGTTAGGGTTTTGAAAAATAAGCACAGTTAATTACATCCTGAAAACCCCTAGAAAGGAGTGATACTTGTCAGCATGAACAAGGCTGGGATGTTTATGTGATGGTGAAGTTCCCCTCCAATTCTTTCCTCCTGCCTCTTAAAGATAAAGGTGAGATAACTCTGCTTTTGGGAAGTGGAGAGAAGCAAACAATAACACAAAAAAAAGGAAAAGCATTAGAAGTTCAGATTTTAAAAGATCCACAAGCCCTAGTAATCTTCAAATATTTCATTAAACATATTTTTATTCCTGAAATTCTGAGAATTGGTGAAAGCTAATCTCAAAAATTATTTCTTGTTATGGAAAAGCAAGGGGTAATTACTTCTTTTGTCACTCGGCAAAAGAACAGTGTTCTCTCCAGTGGAGATTTCACGATCAAGGATGTTCAAAGTCTCAGTTTCCTAAGGCTGATAAAAAAAAAGAAGGAAATTACTACTTCTCCTTAGAGAAAAAACAAAACAAACCAAAGAAAGAAACCCAAGCAAACCCCCTGTGATGGTTAGGGTGCCCCCCGCCCCCCCCTCCACTTTATAACTCACCCAGACTAGACTCAGTCGGCTCTGGAAATTTGAGTGAAGCTTATATTTACAGCTGGCACAATGTACAAGCAGATAGTTACAGTAGATACAGATATAGACAGAAATATACAAGGTAAANTATGATCTAGTCCTTCTCACCAAAACATGCTAGCTAGGCTCAAACTAGCACACCCCCAAAACAACCAATCAACCAAAGATAAAACCAACAATTTAAAAGATCCTCTACAACATTGTCTCATCAGGTTAGTTCCTAAACAAAAACTACTCCTGTAACCTGCAACACATCTACGTGGTTCTATCTACACTGAGAACAAATGGCAAGATTATTTTTTCCCCCGGCAGCTTGAAAAAGAAGGGAAAATCTTGGCTGGTTAGCCCTGTGAGTGCATCTTTACATAGACTGTAGACTGCTTGCAGTTTCAGGCTCTGGATAGATTAATTTATAATACATTAGCCTGAGAATTTTTTCAAAGAATGCCAAATAATTTCAATCAAAACTTTACAATTAGGATAAATATTGCACTTAAAGAGCATTCATGGTTGTGATGGAGATCCAAGCAGATACTACACTTAATTAAACAGAATACTTTCAAAAGCATAAATGTAAACCTTGGAGATGGTGGCTCATCTGACATGATGCTAGAAAGTTCACATCTAAAGATTAAAGCTAATCCACCTCTTGCATGGTGGTAAACATGGATAATGCACACAGATGCATTTTGGTCATGCTTCAAACTTTCAACCCTTTGTTCTTAAGCCTCACAGGACTGCTTTGAAGTTGAGGATAAAGCTTCTCTAGCACACCATTTCCAAAGAAAAACCTTCTGATTCTGATCTCATGAAAGTGTAATCAATAACTTACACAAGTTAAAAGCCTGGCAAACAGCAAAGGTCATGTAATTGGGCCTTTATTGAGTCCATGTGTTTCACTCTCGGCTTTAGCTGCCACTCCTGTATAATAAATATCTCTCCCCAAAATGTAAGCAATGAAATTTCTCAAAAGTTATGAAATCTCACAGCAGCTTCTGTTACTCTGGAGTCCTTCTAGGGTCTCCAAGGAGAACACTTCCACTTCTGGGTACCCAAGTGACAAAGTCTGCACCACCTCTGTGAATCTTTTTCTTTACTGCCCAGTAGATACCAGTCTTTAGCTTTGTATTCCAAGGAAGCGAGTGTTTAAAAGTGATGGTGGAAAAGCTTTGGAAAAAAACATCTTCTCTTTCCTGACTAGTTGTTGGAAAGACTGTTCCCTTTTAACACCTGCTGCGTGGATTTTTCAAATGCCATTTTATGTGAATATTGAGAGTAACTGACCAAAGTAATCACAGATACTACGAGAGAGGAAGATTTGGTCAGTGTATTTGAAAAGGACCTTATGGGTCTGCTGTTGTACCTGAAATCATGTTGATTTGCCAGCCAAGACCCTGCTGTGTAAACATATATTACTGTAATATTTCCTTGTACCACACAGACCTCCATATAGTTATGTCCTCCATAACTATACTTTGAATTGTTCAAAGCAAGATGGACTTAACTTTGCAGTAAGCAGGGAAGTATTACCTTATCTCCAGGTTTTGATGAAAAACTGAACAGTTTCCACAAACAACTTTTCTGTCTTTCATGCTGTTTTCCACAAGGAGGCTCTGAACTGCTTCACCCTTGGCTTACAGTACCAGTTTCACAGGGTCTCATCTTTGGAGTTAAGGTCCAGAACAGTATTTCCCAGCATTTAAATGAAGTCACAGGTTGAGTTGAAATCTACTATTGTCATTCAAAACTATCCTGCCTCATGCCAGCTGCAAAATGAAAGTGGTGGCTGGAGCAAAGTAGTATGGGGCTTGAAGTTGAAAATGTAAGATGAGAGGCTTCCTGTTCTAGTAGCTGCTTTTGGGTTCCAGGTTTTGGTATTGGCACTGTTCAGTGAAGAGGGTGGATGGACAGGTGGGAGTTGGTTAACTTGCTGTTTCCTGCTTTATGCTGCTGCTTTTCTGCATTTTACAGTGCTCTTTCTGCAAACAGGCTAAGGTAATCGTGCATTACATGATCACCTTTACATTAAACTTTTTATCTCAACCTGGAGGGGTTTTTTGTGTTACTTTATTGTGTTACTTCTGTGCTGTTAGGAAACAGGCAGGTTAATCCGCTGCAATTCTCTTTATAGACAGCTCATGCTCAAGTTACTGTACACTCAGAGGGGAGACATCAGGACTTGCAGAAGATCATTCAGCCTAGTCAGAGTCTGATTTAGCAGCTGCCTTTCTCTCTCCCTGGATGCAGACAGAGTCTATTTGCAGCATAGGCATTTTCATGTAGCCTGGACTCTCTTGACTTGCTCTGCACTGGTTTGCTAGCAATGTCACACTGCAGACAGGTGACAAGTCCTGAATCTCACTGTGGTACGTGGGCTGCACTGTGGAACACTGATAGTTCACAGCATGTGGTATCACTTCATTGAGCTTCAGCAACAGCTGTTTGGAGAAATACTCCCATCAAAAATGTCTTGGTTCTGCCTCTAGCCACTGCTGGTGTATCAGTCCCTTCCTACTCTTCAAGGTCTGTCCTTTTGCCTTCCCTTTCTTCTTACAATCTTTCTTTAAAGGGTATTCAGATGATTAATACAGCAAACAGTCATACTGGTTTTAATTTTTTCTCCTTCTCTTTCTTCAATGGGACTAAGAAAAGATCCTGGCATTTTCTAGGTTTAAAGTTTTACGCAGATGAACTTGGTGAGAGACAAAAGCAGTGTTCTGATACAGGCAGTGCTGGCACGACCAGGGCAATCCCCCCCCCCCCTCCCCATTCGAGGAAGATAAAAGAAATTAGGAAGAGTTATGGCAGTCAGGCTCAAGCTGAGCTTCCAGACAAAATCTTTGCACACTCTTGAAGGAGTAAGTCCTACTCAGACGTAAGTATGAAGTTTATTTTGGGAAGGCTACATTGTCCTGTTTTTTTTTTTTTTGTTTGATTGTTTGGGTTTTTTTGTTGTTGTTGTTGTGGTGGTGGTGGTGGTTTTGTTTTTGTTTTTTAACTCTGGATAATGTAACCTATCATCTGTCAGTACAAATCCTGACAGGGAGGGCTAGCAGCTGAAAGCACCCCAGAGGGATGTTTTGCAGAGACTCTAACCTCGTTTTTGTTAGAGAAAATGCCAGTGGGACAGTTCAGGTTCAGAAACGAATGTGAGGACCTTCTCAAGCCCAAATTTACCTCTAATGAAAAACCAGTAGGAGTCTTATGACAGTGGAACTCTATACTCTGCTGTGAGGTAACTGCCTCATTTGGGATTAGTAAGTTTTGCCAAGATCAGAGATGTAATTTATTCCTTGATGCACAGCTATGGTAGATATGGTTTGTTCTTGCAGACTGAGGCCAAATTGTCCTTTTTGTCACTCAACGCGTCCCAGATGTGCTGACAGACCCTAAATCCTGCTAAAGTCAAAGGCTGCTGAAGGCCTCCAAATACCACAAACCAGCCTTTATCAACTAAATGGAGTAGCTCTGGGCTGTGTGGGCCATGGAAACACTGGAGCAGAATTGCACTGAAAACCTTTTTGACCTGTCAGCTCTGCTCTCTGCCATAACTACAGGATCCAAAAATGCAGTGCTCAGCACGGCAGCCTATGGATCAAACCCTCTCTGTCATCTGCAGCAGGACACAATGTAATACCAGTCAGATGAGTCAACTTTGTTTGGTTCTACTTGAATTTCTGCCTGACAGAAGGTGCTTGGGGCTTGAGAGTCATTTCTCTGTTCTTACTTGATTTGCCACATTTTATGTAGCTCACAGAACTTGGACTACACCACAGCAGCTCAGGGCAGCCTAACACTGCATTCGTATGTGGCCAAGTGATGAGCTAACTAAGACAGCTGATCAAGATACAGATGAATCACTTCTTGCTGTAAGGCTAGTTATTCAGCTAGAGCAACTCCCCAAGCAGCACACAGCACCAGCATAAGAAAGAGAATGGAAATGTGTGACCAGGGATTGGAAATAAGATGGAATCATGTCAGCTGCTAGCCTGGCTGAAGCTGTGTTACAGTTTAGGGCTACTGCCCCAGACTAGTATCTTAACTGTAAAGAAGAGTAAGTTCTTCCAGAGAACTCCAGTCTAAAAGATAAACAATTTGGGGGATTGGATACAGAATAATAGTAAGATATGCTTATCCAATCCCTTGGACTGCTGAATATCTTATATTTTGCAGTACAAACTTGCTTTCTCTCTCTGGCTACCTTCTGCTTGGTTTCTGGCTGCTCTGTCACTCTTTGTTGACCTTGGATTGCTTGCCTGACCCTCTTCTGTTTTGGCTTTGGGGAAGGACAGACAGCAGGCTGGCTGTGAATAGCCTCTCTAGACCTCTTTGTGTCCAGGGGTGGGGAAAGAGCTGAAATATTGTACAAGGGGGACATTGTGCTGTTGTTGAACGGTAAATACATGTAAATTTACCTTGCATATGTTTATTGCCTCTTTATACTTTTATATTTAATCTAATTTGTACACATAATTTCATTTAACCTCCAAAATTCTGAGTAGGTGTGGTAAATTTACTCCAGAGGGTAAATTTCCAAATTGTTGGGGTGCATATCCAACCCACAGCAAGTTGTGGAGCACCACTGGAGTGAGATGAATTGCTTCTGTGCCATTGCAGACTTCAACTGTTCACATGGTGCTCTGAAATTTCATCATACTAAGCTGAAAATCATCAGTGAGATGATGGTTCCTCCGATGCACTACTGAACCTACTGCACATAAACAGGGTGTGCACATTAGGAGCAGGTGTGGATCTGCTGGAGGATAGGAGAGCCCTGCAGAGGGACCTTGCCAGGCTGGATGGGTGGGCAGAGGCCAATGGGATGAGATTGAACATGGCCAAGTGCAGGGTTCTGCACTTTGGCCACAACAACCCCAAGCAGTGCTACAGGATGGGGACAGAGTGGCTGGAGAGCAACCAGGAGGAAAGGGACCTGGGCGTGCTGGTAGAGAGTAGGCTAAAGATGGGCCAGCAGTGTGCCCAGGTGGCCAGGAGAGCCAATGGCATCCTGGCCTGGCTCAGGAGCAGTGTGGCCAGTAGGACAAGAAAGGTTATTCTTCCCCTGTACTCAACACTGGTCAGGCCACACCTTGAGTGCTGGGTCCAGTTCTGGGCTCCTCAATTCAAGAGATGTTGAGGTGCTGCAGGCTAGGTGGTGAATGGTTGAGAGCAGCCCTGAGGAAAAGGACCTGGAGGTCTGGGTTGACAAAAAGCTCAACATGAGCCTGCAGTGTGCACATGCAGCCCAGACAGCAACCCTGTGCTGGGCTGCAGCAAGAGCAGTGTGGGCAGCAGGGCAAGGGAGGGGATTCTCCCCCTTTACTCTGCTCTCCTCAGACCCCACCTGCAGTACTGTGTGCAGTTCTGGAGCCCCCAGCACAAGAAGGACATGGAACTGCTGGAGCCAGTCCAGAGGAGAGCCACGAAGATGCTCAGAGGGCTGCAGCAGCTCTGCTATGAGGACAGGCTGAGAGAGTTGGGGCTCTGCAGCCTGGAGAAGAGAAGGCTTCGAGGAGACCTTAGAGTGGCTTTCCAGTATCTGAAGGGAGCCTACAGGAAGGCTGGGGAGGGACTATTGACAAGGTCTGGTAATGTCAGGATGAGGGGGAATGGGTTTAAGCTGGCAGAGGGGAGATTTAGACTGGATGTTAGGAGGAAGTTCTTTACAGTGAGGGTGGTGAGACACTGGCACAGGTTGTCCAGGGAGGTTGTGGATGCTTCCTCCCTGGAGGTGTTTAAGGCCAGGCTGGATGAGGCCTTGAGCAGCCTGCTCTAGTGGGAGGTGTCCCTGCCTATGGCAGGGGTTTGGAGCTGGATGATCCTTGAGGTCCCTTCCAACCTGAACCATTCTATGATTCTATGATTCTATAAGGATGACCTCATTGCTGTCTATAATCACCTGAGTGGAAGCTGTAGCCAGGTTGGGGGACACAGTCTCAAGTTGTGCCAGGGGAGGTCTAGGCTGGATGTTAGGAGGAAGTTGTTGGCAGAGAGAGTGATTGGCATTGGAATGGGCTGTCCAGGGAGGCAGTGGAGTCGCCATCCCTGGAGGTGTTCAGGAAAGGACTGGATGAGGCACTTAGTGCCATGGTCTGGTTGACTGGATAGGGCTGGGTGCTAGGTTGGACTGGATGATCTTGGAGGTCTCTTCCAAGCTGGCTGATTCTATGATTACTGATGGCACTGCCAGAGCTGCCACACTGACACAAGGCATTTTATCCCAGAGAAAAATAAAACATCCAAACACATGATTCCACCATGAGAAATGTGATCTTTCAATTGTTCATTAAGGTTACACATCAGGAATAATTCAAGCTGACTCATGTCTGCATTTTTAAGCTTGAGGCCGTTCATTTAACAGGTTTCTTTGCAGCAACACTGAATCACAAACACATTTCTTAAACATGATCAAGGAGCTGTAGTCCTTAAACATAAGGTGACAGGAATGTTGTGTGATGTGTCTCAGGAAAGTGAGCCACATCAAGTGCCACCTCTTTGACTGTAGCATGCCACTTAGGTGTGCTGTGCAGCTGAACTGAGGACAGGCTGCCTTCTTACATCTTAGCAAGATGTTGTTTGGAATTAGAGAGGAGACTGGACAAGAGTGATGCACCAGGAAGCTTTTGTGATCAAACCAACCACAGACATAGTTTACCAGTGAAGAAGTCCACTGGTCAGAGTACGATCACAGAACCACAGAAGGTTAGGGGCTGGAAGGGACCTTGAAAGATCACACAGGAACGCATCCAGCTGGGTCTTGAATATCTTCAGAGAGGGAGGCTTCACAAACCCCCTTGGCAGCCTGTTCCATCTTAGCTAAAGAGGCTGGTGCAAAGGCGAGGCCCATGCTCTGCTGCTTTTGTGCACGAGATGCTCAGGCAAACCAGACTAAAACACTGCACTCCTGAGTGAAATGAGCCTGACACTCGTCCAACTGCCTTTGCTTCTCAGAGTGGTGCACACAGCATAGGGGCTCCCTCATGTGGATCTCCTAAGATGTACCAGAAAAAACTATGCAAGCACAGCCCAGGGGTAGTGCAGCTGAGGAAGACAAAGCACAACCTGCTTTCTTCAGCTCTTCTTGGAAAAGGGACTCTGCCACACCCTCCTCAGCATGCCAAATTGAGATCCTGTCTCTGTTATGCTCAGAATGAAAAGACACACTTCTGTCTAGACAATGGGATCAGGCTTTTGCAACATGCAAACTATTTTCAAACTTCTAAATTTCTGTGGAACAAAGTGAGGGTTTTTTCCTCTAAATCTTGCTATGTTTCAATCTTTTGTTTTTCCCTAAGGAAACAGAGAAAATAATATACAAATCCCTCTTGTATTCATAGGAGGAAAAAAAAGATCAAGAATGCTCAAAAACTGTGAAATACCAATGAATAATGTTGTATGTACAGACTTAACTCTGTCTCTGTTTTTACAGGCCATTAAAACCTCATTTAGGTACATAAGCCCATACTAATTCTCACCTGTGAGACATAGCATCATGCAGCTTCTTCTCTGTGATTTTTACACAGCCAAAGAACAGGTGCTGAAGTCCTGCAGGTTTTCTCAGAGTAAAAGGCTGTTACAAACACTGAGTCAGCCCTGAAAATCTGGCCCTTTAAGTCAACTGGACAAATTAATACGCAGATGCACACTAAACTGCACAGCTTTCAGTACAAGACATGCATGGGTCAAGGAAAAATACATCTGCACACGAAAACAAACTGTCTTTATGTAATAGTTTGTCTCTGTAACCTTTCAATTGTATTTAACAATCGGAGATGCATACGAATTCAGGGTGGCAGACACTGGAATGCCACAGCTCACTGACCACAAGATTCACTAGAAATATGGTGCTTTTTCTGGAGGGGAAATGCCCATGAACAAAAAAATCTCAAGCTGAAACTATATGCAAATATCCACATATGCTTTCAAATGAAGACTTCCATAGTAGTAGAAATCCATTTTCAGGAGAAAAAAAATACTATTTATCTGCAGGTGATTAACATACTCCTGAAGCAATGAGGGGAACAACACACCTCGGCTAGAAGGTCCATTTTTCATGATATACTGAAAGGTATGTATAGACAATGGGCCTTGGCTGCAGTGACCACGAAATGGTGGAGTTTAAAGTCCTTAAGGCATCAAGGAGGCTGCACAGCAAGAGGACTGCTCTGGATTTCAAGAGAGCAGATTTCAACTGCTTCAGGGACCTCCTTGGCAGAGTGCCATGGGAAAAAACTCTGGAAGGAAGGGGGGCCCAGGAAAGCTG
>WAAF01008180.1:70297-106955 GCA_013400475.1 Tricholaema leucomelas
TGTAGCCAGGAGGAGGTTGCTCTCTTCTCTCAGGCAGCCAGCACCAGAACAAGAGGACACAGCCTCAAGCTACGCCAGGGGAAATTTAGGCTTGAGGTGAGGAGAAAGTTCTTCACTGAGAGAGTCATTGGCTACTGGAATGGGCTGCCCAGGGAGGTGGTGGAGTCGCCGTCCCTGCAGCTGCTCAAGGTAGGACTGGACGTGGCACTTGGTGCCATGGTCTAGCCTTGAGCTCTGTGGTAAAGGGTTGGACTTGGTGATCTGTGAGGTCTCTTCCAACCCTGATGATACTGTGAGACTGTAAAAAAGCAGGAGCTGTCCAAAGGCAGGGACGGTGCAAAATGGGAATTCTGTCATGGCAGGAACCCCCTTGCCTTGTCCCTTGCTCTATTTATGCTTTTCTAGACAAAGTATCCATCTGCCATTTTATACTGGGTGCAAAAACCCAGCCAAGCACCAGCCTGACTTCAGCATGGGCTCCCACACAGGGCAGCACACCTGCAGAAAGACCTCCTGCTGTTCCCCCTTCAAGCCTGCAGGGCGAGGGGGGAAAGCAGTTTTAATGCCTCCTTCTCCTCCCCATTCAAACCCTTGCGGGGAGAACAAAGGAGTTTGGAGTACTCTGGCACACGTCTTGCAGGAGTTTCAGGACATGTCTGGGTTTCTCTATATAGTATTTTCTTCTACAAGTTAAGTGTAAGAAAAAAAAATAATGTTCTGCAGCTTCTTCTACAGGTTGACAGGTCTCAACAGAGACTGGGAGTACCAATGATGCAGAGGACTGCAAGCTCACACACATCATCTGCCAGGGTGCCACCCAAGATGAAAACACATCTGATCTCGAGTCATGCACACGCACTGAGCAGGACTTCTAGTACCTCACACTGTTAGCTCAGCTCAAAATGTCACAGATAGCTCGGGTGTGTCATGGTTTACTTCAAACTACCACAAGTTTCTTCTTGTACATGGACATCAATTTAAATCTGTGTAAGAGCCAGTCTTCCATTACATCATCACATGTATTTTATTACAATCACAGTTTATTACAATTCAGAATTAAATATATCGGTCTCCACAAACCAAATAGAAGGGGGAGTGCGAAGTTACCCTTGCGTTCAACAACCTATATAAAATGTGGTTTATTTTGTGCTTCTTCAACGTACTCTTACCTCAAAAAGCCATTTACATAGCAGAAAACACCAAAAAAAAAAAAATCTCTCTTCTGCTTTTACTGAAACATATACCTGCAGCTGATTCTGCCCCTTTACTTGGCTCTTGTCAGACCCCACCTGGAGTCCTGTGTACAGTTCTGGAGGCCCCAACACAAAAAGGACATGGAACTGTTGGAGTCCAGAGGAGGGCCACAAAGATGAGCAGAGGGCTGGAGCACCTCTGCTGTGAGGACAGGCTACAAGAGTTGGGGCTCTCCAGCCTGGAGAAGACTTCGAGGAGACCTTTTAGTGGCCTTCCAGTATCTGAAGGAGGCCTACAGGAAGGATGGGGAGGGACTATTTACAAGGTCTGGTAATGACAGGATGAAGGGTAATGGGTTTGAACTGGAAGAGGGGAGATTCAAACTGGATGTTAGGAAAGGGTTCTTTACAGTGGTGGAAGCCCCATCCCTGAAGGTTTTTAAGGACAGGCTAGATAGGGCTGTGAGCAACCTGCAGTGTGAGGTGCCCCTGCCCATGGCAGGGGGGATATAACTGGATGATCTTTGAGGTCCTTTCCAACCCTGACAATTCTGTGATTCTATGAACTCACTTGGCTAGAAACAAGTCACTGGTACTTGCAGCTACAAAAAATCCCTCTTTGAAAAGTGTGATACCAACATAAGTCATCATACATGTTAAAAATCCTTTCAGTTAGTTGTTACGGTTACTACTTTTACTCCACAGCACTATTTATAACAGCATTAACTTCAGACCACTAAGAATGCACTTGGCAAACTGTCTGTGAAAAAGAGGTGATGTTGACAGAAAATATTTTCACTCCCATGAAGAGGAAAGAAACGCAGCCTGGATGTTTTATTTGAGAAAAAAAAAACAACACAATAACACCAAAACAAAACCAAACAAACAAAAAACCAACCAACCAAACAAAAAAAAAACAAAACAAGAAAACACCAAACAAACTGTTGGTAACACAGAGAGGAGAAATCTGTAGATTTCACAAAATACAGTCTTACAGCTTGGGGTGTCCTGTCAGTTCATAGAATCATAGAATCACAGAATGGTTTAGGTTGGAAGGGACCTCAAGGATCATCCAGCTCCAACCCCCCGCCATAGGCAGGGACATCTCCCACTAGAGCAGGCTGCTCAAGGCCTCATCCAGCCTGGCTTTAAACGCCTCCAGGGAGGAAGCATCCACAACTTCCCTGGGCAACCTGTGCCAGTGCCTTACCACCCTCACTGTAAAGAACTTCCTCCTAACATCCAGTCTAAATCTCCCCTCTGCCAGTTCAAACCCATTCCCCCTCGTCCTGACATTACCAGACCTTGTCAATAGTCCCTCCCCAGCCTTCCTGTAGGCTCCCTTCAGATACTGGAAAGCCACTCTAAGGCCTCCTCGAAGCCTTCTCTTCTCCAGGCTGCAGAGCCCCAACTCTCTCAGCCTGTCCTCATAGCAGAGCTGCTGCAGCCCTCTGAGCATCTTCGTGGCTCTCCTCTGGACCCGCTCCAGCAGTTCCATGTCCTTCTTGTGCTGGGGGCTCCAGAACTGCACACAGTACTCCAGGTGGGGTCTGAGGAGAGCAGAGTAAAGGGGCAGAATCCCCTCCCTTGCCCTGCTGGCCACACTTCTCTTGATGCAGCCCAGCACACGGTTGGCTGTCTGGGCTGCATGTGCACACTGCTGGCTCATGTTGAGCTTCTCATCGACCCAGTTCTTATTTAACAGTTATGCTTTACAATGCAGCTCCTACTGTAGAAGTAGTGAAAAGATTTTATAACTTAAGGTTTGGGGTTTTTTTTTAGTTTTGATAAAAATGTATTAGAACATTTATAGAAAGAAAGGGCAAACAATGAAAACCTGGAAGAATGGTTTCTTTAATGCAGCTTTACACTGCTGTGTAAAAAGAATAATTGTGCAGTTTACACATATTCCATGTAAATTACTATGGAAACCAGATGTAGCTTACACTACAAGGTGTCTTGTAACTCATCTCTGCTGAGCAATAAATTTCCCCTTTTTTTCTTTTTGGCAAAACTTTGAGAAACTTTAGTGCTGTTTTCTATCAGCAGATACAACAGATGGCTGGCATATGCCTGTTTTACTAAGAAAGTGGGATCTCTACAGCATTACTTTGATCCCTGGTGGCATGTCTACAACACTGAGATGTAAAATACCACAGCTGAGCAGAATCTAAATATTAAAGGTTCAGAGCTGTGCTCTTGATATGAGAGCCCCCTGTCTAAAAATCATGCTCACAGTATGTAAACATCTTCACATTCCACAGGGAAATTTTGGTACAGAGGTTAGAAAACAAAGCATTTCCTCATGTCACAAGTTTGGTGACATGAAACCACAGTGAAGGTACTACTGTAAGTCCCAGGAGCACAGGTTTATGCAATTGCCATGACCAAACTTCCAAAACAGTCATATTTTCAATTGGAAAAAAACAAACCTCTACATTTTGTGTACAAGACGTATTTTAAGCTGAAAAGCATCACTGTAATCACTGGGTATGAATAAGATATTTACCAAAAGTTCAGCAATTTCTTTGAAGGAAAGTTTTGAAATTTACTGCTGCTTCTTTTCTTTCAGTTTATTGGGAAAACAGTCATGTTTCAATGGAGCACAGGATTGCATCACTAATGCCTTAAAATTGCTTATCTGCTTTCTAAGCTCCACTTCACAACACAGAAATTATCCTAGAAAACACACAACATACATTCTTTCTTCCTAAGAGATGAGCATCTTTTTGCTTTACTCAAGGTTATCAGTAACTCTTTAATCAGAAATAACCCAGTCTTTCCAGTAAGGACAGGTACAATTGCCTCTTTTAAGGGCTGTGAGGACTGCACGCTCCTGACATTTCACAGAATCACAGAAGGTCAGGGGCTGGAAGGGATCTTGAAACATCATCCAGCCCAACCGCCCTGCCAGAGCAGGATCATCTAGAGCAGATCACATAAGAACACATGGAGGTGGACCTTGAATATTTCCACAGAGGGAGACTCCACAACAGCCCTGGGCAGCCTGTTCCAGTATTCCATCACCTTCAGAGTGAAAAATCTTTTTCTCCTGTTTCCATGGAACTTCCTATGCCTCAGCTTCCACCCATTGCCCCTTGTCCTGGCATTCAGCATCACTGAGCAGAGCCTGGCTCCATCCTCTTGGAACTCACTCCTTACAAATGTATAAACATTGATGAGGTCACCCCTCAGTCTCCTCCTCTCCAAGCTACAGAGCCCCAGCTCTATCAGTCTCTCCAGCATTTTTGTGGCTCTGTGCTGGACTCTTTCAAGCAATACCCTGAGGTCCTTCTTGAACGGAGAGTCCCAGAACTGGACACAGTATTCCAGATGTTGCCTCACCAGGGCAGAGTAGAGGGGAAGAAGAACCTCTCTTAACCTACTAACCCACAGCCCTTTTAACACACCCCAGAATGGCACTGGCTTTTTTGGCCATCAGAGCACATTGCTGGCTCACATTTAACCTCTCATCCACTAGAATCCCCAGGTCCTTTTGCCCTGCACTGCTCTCCAACAGGTCAGCCCCCAACCTGTCCTGACCCATGGGGCTGTTCTTTCCCAAGTGCAAGACTCTAAGCTTGCCTTTGCTGTACCTAAATTTCTCCCTTAAATTTGTGCGCTTGTGACTAAAAGCACTCTCCAACTAAAGACCTCTCTACAGCACTTGATCCCTTTGTACACAGATGCACATCTCCTGTCGTAAGGCAGAACCACCACTGCTATATAAGAAAATGGCAACATAAGGCTGTATATAACTTTAGCACACAATATACATGCAATAGCCATGCACTGTGAGATATACACATACATCCTCCAGTCACATGAGCCGTATCTCACACATCAAATCATAGAAAGGTCTGGGTTGGAAGGGACCTCCAAAAGTTATCTAGTTCAGCCCCCTCTGCAATCAGCAGAGACATCCTTAACTAAGATCAGGTTATCCACAGCCCTGTTGAGCCTCACTCTGATTATCTTCAGGGATGGAGCTCAAACCACCTCCCTGAGCAACCTGTTCCAGTGCTCCACCACCCTCATAGTAAAAAGCCTGTTCCTAACAGCCAGTCTAAATCTGCTTTTCTCTACTTTGAAGCCATTGCCCCTCATCCTACCACCACAGACCTTTGTAAACAGTCTTGTACGCCCCCTTCAGGTACTGGAGGGCTGCCATTAGGTCTCCCTAGAGCCTCCTCTTCTCCAGGCTGAACTACCCCAGCTCCCTCAGCTTTTCTTTGTGGCAGAGGTGCTCCAACCCCCTGATCATTTTCAGTCCCTCCTCTAGACCTGCTCCATCATGTCCATGTCCTTCCTATACTGACCTACATGCACCAGCACAGGACTGAGTATTCAAATGTCACATTGCAGGCACTCATTCAACTGTGCAGCAGGAGAGGAGCCATGGGGTACTCACAAGAGCTGAGATTAGGAAACAAGCTGCTACACCAATTCATCTGATCACAAATACTTCTCCCACATCTGAAAGGAATAAAGTGTTCAGGGCAAATTGCAGCCCAAACTGGTTATTTCTCTGCATCAGACCAGAGACTGCTACAGAGCAAAAATTCCAACTTGCTTTTTTGGTTTCTTTTTTCATCTCCTGTTTATTAAATCACCTCAGCTGCTATTCTCTCCTGTGCACTGATCATTCATTTTTTTACTTTTTTGACATGGTTCTCTCCCACCAATATTCACTCACATGTGAATTTAATTTTATTGCTGTCAGAGTCCTACTGCAAGCTAAGCATATTGAGGTTCACGGATTTGAAGCTTAAATCCTTGTCACAAGTTCTTAAATGCTGTAAAAATGATGTTATCACTGCTGTCTTTGGTACCTTCAAGTGATGAATGCAGTGAAATGTGCTGAAGTATCACCATAATACAGTCTAATTCCAGTCTCAGTGGGGAGTCTTTAAGTGCAATCTTTCCAAGAGGACCTTTCCTTTGGCAGTAAACACACACAAGACCAAGAAGCACTAGTGAGCTCTAGTGGTCACGCAGATGACTACTGACTTTGCTTTTTTCTTATCAAGGAGCAACATTTGTAAGTAGCAATTTAACAAGACTGGGTTTGTTTTTTTTTTCTGAAGAAAATGTAGCATCTGCAATCTTAGCTTTAAATTCATAGGTAAAAATATAAAGTGCACAAAACTGTAACGATTCCATTCTGCAGTACTTCAGCCTTCTCATAACCCCTGGCTCATCCTGATTTCACCATAAAAAGCATGTATTCAGCCACCTCGATCCTTACATTTTGTGTTTCTCCCAGGATTTTCTCATAATTAGAGCTACTGGACTAAGGACTAGAAACATTCAATGCTTTTCTTTGGTTAGTAGTTTCTAGTGAAAATGGCTTTTTCCACATAAAATAGATACAGGGCACTATATTAGAAATGTAACACCTAAATGTAGTGGGCTTTCACCACTTTAGTTTACACAGAATACATGTACCATCTAGTGCATAAAAATGTTCCTTTCAACAAACACTTTTTAATTAGAATGTGAACGTTATGAAGCAGGAATAGTAAGTATTGCCACTGCCTGGGCTGCACTATTTACTCACAACTTGGATCATTATTTATCCCAGGAGCAGGCAGATGCAATCTGCACTTTCCACAGGTGTAAACAGAGGTGCAAGCTGCATGTCAGGAGACACTCAGCCCTGTTCTTATGGAGATTCCAGATGTGGTGAATTGACCTTGGCTGGCACCTACATAGACACTCTCTCCCTCCCCTGTCTGGAGATCAAGGCAAGGAACCATATAAGGACACAGACAGCATTTCCTGTATCTACTTAAGAGTAGTCTGTTACCTATAGACCTCAAGAGCATCTAGCTACTGCTAGAGATGGCAGCATTTACTACCAACAGGCCCCAAAACCTTGCAGCCCTTGAGAAACATCTTAAAATTAAGTGGGATACAAGGCTAAAATATCTATAAAGACTCAGAGACAAGAGTCACAGAAGAACCTATTTCAGTTTTACCAAACAGAAGGCACCTGTGTGCTAGTTAACAGTTGTTTAACCAAAAGCAATCTAGTACCTCAGTATCTTGAATGCCTTCCTTCTTTCAAAGAATGCTAGCACCCATTTCCTTTATTCCTTTCCATCTGTTAAAACATACTCATTTCTCCTCATCTGAAGATGAGCCAGCAGTGTGCCCAGGTGGCCAAGAAAGCCAATGGCATCCTGGCCTGTATCAGGAACAGTGTGGCCAGTAGGATGAGGGAGGTTATTCTTCCCCTGTACTCAACACTGGTCAGGCCACAGCTTGAGTACTGTGTCCAGTTCTGGGCTCCTCAACTCAAGACAGATGTTGAGGTGCTGGAACGTGTCCAGAGGAGGGCAACAAGCTGGGGAGGGGCCTGGAACACAAACCCTATGAGGAGAGGCTGAGGGACCTGGGGTTGTTTAGCCTGGAGGAGGCTCAGGGCAGACCTCATTGCTGTCTACAACTACCTGAAGGGAGGTTGTAGCCAGGTGGGGGTTGGTCTCTTCTCCCAGACAACCAGCAATAGAACAAAGGGACACAGTCTCAAGTTGTGCCAGGGGAGGTCTAGGCTGGATGTTAGGAGGAAGTTGTTGGCAGAGAGAGTGATTGGCATTGGAATGGGCTGCCCAGGGAGGTGGTGGAGTCACCATCCCTGGGGGTGTTCAGGAAAAGACTGGATGAGGCACTTAGTGCCATGGTCTAGTTGACCGGATAGGGCTGGGTGCTAGGTTGGACTGAATGATCTTGGAGGTCTCTTCCAACCTGGTTGATTCTATTCTATTCTCCCTCTCATAAACCACTGGACATTCTGAAGAAACTGTGTTATTTTGTCACATTTTTTTTCCAAATAACTTTTATCCTACTATTCTTTGCAAAGCTACTGTCAGCAGTGATGTTGCCCTATGGGTCACAGAATGAATATTCCTGTTCTATTTCCTTCCCCTTCTCATAATGTAAAGGGCTGGGTGGCATCAGAACAAGCGCCCTATTTTTCACAGAGGATTGCAAGAACTGTAACGGACAGCTGTACTCGCCTTTAATGGATGCAAAACTCAACAGGACTATTGGTGATTTTAAAAAAAAAAAAAATCTAAGATTCTAAGTGTGTCTAATTTTTAACCTAACCCCTGAAACACAAAGGAGGTGAAACTCCTTCCTTAGCTTAGGCTGCTGGTGGTAACCCTGCTCTTCATCTGCCGACCTGCATAAGTATCTAAATATCCACAGCCTTAAGACTGGAGTGGCAATGTTTACATTCTGTCCACACAGATGAATTTGCAAGAAGTAGCTAGATAGGATTATAAAATCTCCAAATACAGAGTCTCAGTTTTCACATTTGTTTGTTACACTTGAACGTTAACACATTGTTCTAGGAACAGCGTAGCACAATGATGGCGCTTTAACTATTTAGCTATTTCACTTATAGATTATGTTTTATCTAACAGGAATCCAATCCTTCAGCAAAGAGAAATAATGGGTTAGAGAGCTTTGATGCTGCTCAGAAGGGATTTTTGTCCTGCCAACTGCATCAAGGAGAACATTTGTCTATGCTGTCTTTAAGCCTTCTACTATCCTCACTGAAATCTGTGTTGCAACCACCTTTTCCTAATGAGCTACCTGTAGGCAGAAAAGGAGAGTATAAGAAAGGACAACAAGAGGAGGACAGAGTTAAGTCTAACATCTCAGTTCTCCTTTACAGGAAAAGGAGTAGCTTTATCATGGACCCCAAGTGAAAGTTGGCCAAGAAATAGAGCAGGAAGCACAGTTCCAAAACATACTAATTATTTCTAGGTATTTAAAAGACAACCCTTGACAAAGTTGTTTTCTCTGTAAACCTCGGCTGGAATGTCAAAGACTTTGAGTAAGTCATTTAGCCTTTGTGACTAAATTTTGTCTCTCCACATTTCCCTTCCTCTCTAAAAGAGGAGGTGAAGTGTTTCCTAAATTGAAATTTTGCTGTCCACGTTGTGTGGACAGCAAAAACTACAAGTGCCTCAGACAACACCTCAAAGCCAAACAAGCCCTGTAGCTAGAAAGAGTATTTTAAAACAATCAAAATCACAAGCAAATCTGTGAAGCTGCAATTAGCACAATTATACGCCTAATTCTCATTAAATATTTGGAGGTAAATACTGTTTCATCTTTACCATATTCTTTGCTGTATGTAGCCAATGTCCAGCATTGTTAAAGCTAACTAATTTTATCTATCGTTTTTACTTTACAATTTCTTTTTCTGTAGCCACGACAACAGTGTTTCAGCTTTATGCAAATTTAACATATGTTGCCAGTGTGTTAAATCATGCATATGTTTATTGACAAAAATGTCACGCATTCTTAGCTTTTCAACAAAGGAGTCAAAGAGATTCAACACACTGCAGACTTACGTAGTTCCAATTAAGCTTGGTGAAACTAGGTCTACAAAATGATTATGTGCAGGAACTACACATTAAGTGTGCACACTCAGCACACAGATATCAATAAATAATAACTTGTAGTGTATGTGCATAAGCTAGACGAAATAAAACTGCACCCACATAAATACTCTCAGGAACACTTTTATTAAAACTAAACTTTAACCGCTGTCTTGCCGGTGAACCTCCGCCGCCGCCTCATGCCTGGCCAGCTTGCCAGGTTCTCCGCCGCCCGCGATACTCAGTTACCCCGCGCACTTAGCAGCCTTGCCTCTAGAAGCGCTTTCCCAACAACCCGTCCGCGTCTCTCACCGGTCCCCATCCCTCCCCATTGCCCTTCGCTTCCCGTGTCGCCGATGCCCATACCTCCGGACCCCGCAGGGTTTCGGGCGCTGCCCACGACGGTGGCAAGGGGCACGACGGCAGCTACTCACAGCCGTAGCCTCCTCAGCACACTTCGGAGAGACTTAACTACTCCAAAGCCAAACCACCTGCCTGAGTTTAAAGAGCCGCTGCGATCCCATCTTTGTACCTACCCGTCCCGTTGCCTGCCAGGTGAAGTTCATGGCCTGGATGCTGACAGGGATAGCGGGCATTCTCTGCTGGGCTTTCCTGAAGTCGTGCGTGAAGGGGGCCATCTTTCCCTCGGAGACGATCAGAATATCCTCCTCGAAGCCTGCGAAAGGCAAAGGGGTGCAGTGAGCAGCAGTCCCGCCGAGCCGGGCTGTGCGCCGCAGCGGCAGCCTGCTCGCAGTCTCGGCCGCCGCGGCACCCGGCGTAGCGTCCCCACTTACCGATAAGGACTCTAGCTTGCTGCGCGTCGATCCACATGTAGAGAGTGTCGGCCTGCCGCGGCGCGGCCCGCACACTACAGAGGCTGAGGGCGCCGCAGAGCAGCGCGGCGCACAGCCGCCCCGCCGGGGCCATGCTCCGCGCACCGCCCGGGACCCGCCGCAGTCGCTCCGGCCGCGTCTCTCTGCCACTGTGCGCCTACAGGCGCGGGGCGGCCCGGCCGGCGAGAGGAGGGCGCGGCGCGGGGAGGTCCCGCCGGCGACTGCGGAGAGGGGGCGCGGCCGCGGCTCTTGGTGGGTGGCGAGGGAGTTTGAGCTTCGAGCTCCTCTGGGCGCGTTACTATCCCAGCCGCGGACCTGTATTGCCCGGTGGAGTAGTGCGTAGCGAGGCTGTAATGAGACAGCACTTCGTTCCACCGGGGCCGGAAGGCCGCTGGCACGGGTACAGCCGAGTGCCATGACAGGGTGCTCTCCCGGGAGGCGTGCCTCGGAGTAGCAGAGCCTGGCACATGGCGTGCACCCAGTGCCGCGTACCCCTGCCCCACTCCCGCTGAGCACGCCACCGGAGCAGCCTGGCACTCAAGATGTCAGCACCACAGTCACAAAAGCGCAGCTAAAGAAACTCATGTCTGCGTGAAAAAACTACGCTTGTGCGCACCTGGTCATCTTTACAGCCTGTGTTTGTATCGGGGCTGAAGAAGCATCACTGAAATGGCACCTGGCTGCAGTGTCATGGAGGGGCTGTAGGCCCGAAAATAGGCTTATTCCTATTCCTCACTTTGCTTTTGCCCTGTCTGGACATGCTCCCATACCCCAGACAGAGGTAAACACGATGAAGGCACATTGGGGGGACAATGGCCTTGGCGCCACACTGTCTGCTCTGCTCAGACCCATGGGGCAGTCACGTTGCATAAGCTCACGCGTTGGGCGTGTGGCTTGCTCGTGCTCTGCCCATATTTGGGGTACAGGACCTGGGGACCTTTCCAAATATGCTATGTCCCTGCCTATGACAGAAATCTATTGGACAGTGCTATGGCCGACAAACCCATCCATCTCCATACATTGCTTAGAAATGGGGCAATCAAAGTAAACGAGGCACCCTCCTTTGCCTTTGGGACACCCCTCCTTTGCCTTTGGGACACCACCTCCTTTGCCTTTGGGACACCCCCTCCTTTGCCTTTGGGACCTTCTTTTCGCCTTTGGCTTTTGCCTGTTGCCTCCTGTTTTCGGCTTTCGCCACCCTCTTCATTCTCGTCCCGTCTGACTTCTGCCTGAGGCTACTGCCTTTGTCCCATGACGACCTGCAGCGATTCAGCCTGATCTTCTCAGACAGCGCGCCCCAGAACCCCAAGAACTGTTATCCCCACGGGAATCAACTCCATGACTGCCTTCACCTCATTCTGGGGACCATAGATACCAAAACTCTTGATTTGTGAGTACTTAAACTCTCTTATTCAAGTTGCAAAGGACCTTTATTGACTCCTCCAGTGGCACTTTCTGCCACAAGACTCTCTGATTTGAGCAATTGGAGCTTCCCTAAAACCTATACCAAATTGTTTAATTCAACTGTAAATAGCCATCCTGTAGAGGGATTTCACTAACAGTGTACAAAGGATTTGTGTGGGTTTATTGTATATAAGTTTTGGGAATTTTTTTTTATATATTAATAAATTATTTAATAACAATCAAATCGGCCTCGGATCTCCCCAGAATTTAAATTAAACCCCTTTACAACATGCAGGTGGGCAGGTGCTCCCAGTAGGATCCAGCAAGGCTGCGTAAAGTGCTCTTTCGTACTGGCAAGTCGGGCCACGGAGCCATCATTCAGATGGTGCAGCAGGGGCAGCTCTTCTCAGCTGTGGATGAACGTGGCAACGTGCCAAAGACAGGAAAGGCTTTCGCCTTGTGTTCGTCTGAACAGCTCGGGAGTAGTAGAGTCGGAAAAAACACTGAAATGTTGCTATTTACATAGAAACTGTAACTGGCTCAATATAGAAACTTAGTAAAGCTGAAAGAATTTTCTATTTAAAAAGTTATTTAATCAGAATCATGCCTTTTAAAGGAATAAAAAAAGTTTCTAGTTTATCTGGATACTTTCAAAAGAAAAGAAAATAAAGAAAAAGGGGCAGACCTTCAGAAATACTGAAACAAACTAGGATAGATAGTGCCTGTTTATAGTGCTACGGAAGAAAATGGAGGGTGTTTTGTGTCTGTGAGGGAGGGCTGCCTTGGGTTCTGCTGTGCCAAATCCCGTTTGTGCAACTGCAAAAGTTACATCCAGAATAACTGTCTGAAATGGAATTCTTCAGGTCATGGAAACCAACGTGAAGTTCTTGCTTTTCTACACAAATCTGTTTGAGCAGAGATTGCCATGTCCTCTTACACACAGAGAAATGGTACTGAGCTGTGTCATCATTTTTCGTGTCCAAAGAGCATAGCCAAATTGGTAATGATGATTTTTTTTTCAGCTGAAATGTTTATGTAAGTTCAGCACATGAAATAACTTCACCTTCCCAGTGACATGCTGTACTAGTTGGTTTTCCTGAAGCTCCTCTTGAGGAATCTTCTGCTGTTGTGGATGCGTCACATCACTAACCCTGCATTGCAGTTCCCGTCCCTTCTGTTATTCTGTCTGCTCAGGATTTTATTGTCAAATTTCCTAGAAAAGCTCTCGTGGGTACTGGAGAGCAACACACATATTTACATGTCGTGCATGTGTATATAGGCACATATTCATAAGTACCCTGTAATTATGACACTGAAACAACCTGCCCACATCTTCCATACACAAGTGTATGTAAGGCACCTTCCAACACTTTAAAACACTTCTTCTTCCAGCTTCACTGCATTTTATGTGTAGCTAGCTGAGACATGGGGAGGGAGTGATCTGTACAAGTTTACTCAAGGAACACGTATGTGGGCAAATGTAGGCTGGGATACTACTCTCCAGGCCTCAAAAGCCAGAGCCAGCATATGTACTCTAGCAGAAATGCTCTCTCTCTGACGTTTATTAGGAGTGATTATTTACTGCTTTTTATTATTAATTATTATTTATTATATATACTTGTGGGCAAGTGCAGCCGTAAAGCTGCCTGATAGAAAAAGACTTGGAGCCATGTTTGCTGACAGCCATCTGAACACGAGCTGGCAGTGTGCGCAGGTGGCCAAAAAGGCCAGCAGCATCCTGGCCTGTATCAGAAATGGTATGACCAGCATGAGTAAGGGGACATGATCGTGCCTCTGTACTTGGCACTGGTGCGGCCGCACCTTGAATACTGTGTTAGGTTTTGGGCCCCTCACTACAAGAAAGACATTGTGGTGCTGGAGGTGTCCAGAGAAGGGCAACAGAGCTGGTGAGGGTTCTAGATCCGAAGTCTTATGAGAAGCAGCTGGAGGGAGCTGGTATTTAGCCTAGGGAAAGGGAGACCTTATCATTCTCTACAGCCATATGAAGGATGTTTGCATGAAGGTGGGTGTAGGTCTCTTCTCTCAAGTAGCAAGCAGTAAGACGAGAGGGAATGGACTCAGCACTAGTGAAGGTTTGAGTTGGACATTAGGGAAAAATTTCTTCACTGAAAGAGTTCTCAAGCCCTTGAACAGGCTGCCCAGGGAAGTAGTGGAGTCACCATTCCTGGAGATATTGAAGACATGTAGATATGGTGCTTAGGTGCGTGGATTCATGGTGAACTTGGCAATGCTGGGTTAACAATTGGGCTTGATGATCACAAAGGCCCTTCACAGTCTAAACAGTTCTGTGATTTATATCGTGTACGATGTGGTTTATCATGCACACAATCTCCCGTGCTTGCACCATATATACGCGTAGATGGGTAACTGTGGGTGACATTGCTCTCTAACTCACGCTTTCCCGGCTGCTGGAAGCACCCAGCCGGTGCTGTCACTCTGCCCGGCCCGCCCCGATACAGCGATTCCTCACCACGGGCGGGCCGACTTCGAGGGCCCCCGGCAGAGACAGCCGGTGAGAGATCGCCCCCTGCTGGCTGAATCCGGCCCTGCAAGTCCTAGGCCCGAAGGCGGGGGCTGCTCGTTGCCTTGGGTGGTGCAGCGACTTCGCTTTCCTTCCCCTTGCCCGGAGGAGCTCTCTATTGCTCGCGGCTCACCGGCAGCGTGATGTGGCGCGCTTATTTCTTAGGCTGAACTGCCAGAGACCCTCTTGAGTAACGTGATAGACAAGCAGATGTTCGAAAAATTCCACGCCAAATGAAGTTACAGCTTATGTAGACCTGAGATACGCATAAAAGAGCTATTAAACAGTTTGGAAGTTTACTACTAGTGGATTTGATTTTAGAAAGCATAAAATATTTTGATCTTAAGAATTAAATGTGATTAATTTTTTTCTTAGCTTCAAAATATACAAGCAATTTAAGTGTGTGATTGAAGAGAAATATAGTGCAGAAAGGTTAAAATGGAACCTTAATATAGGTAAGAATTTTGTATATTTTAATACAATTAGTTACAGTTATTTATGACTTGAAGGAGCTTTTTTAAGACCTAGTGAAGGCAGAAAATTTATTTGCTGAGTGAAAACTCTGGAATGTGATTTTTGACCTGTGATGGCACAAAATGAGCACTCCTGAGTAAAAAATGCAGCAGAGACCAGTTTCTGCAGAAATAAGTAATAAACAGTGACTGAGATAATGTTCAGTGGGTATGTGTGTCTACAGACTATCCTAGCCCATATACATCACTGCATGTGTTTGCATGTTATGTGTCTCTTCTCCAACATCTAACACAATGTGAGTGAGCCCTGTTAGTGCTGAGATTGAACTGTGGGACTGCAGTATCCATTCTCCTGAGCTTCCCTCTTGAGTAGTGTTGTACCACAATGACAAAATGTATTGAAGATATAGTTTGAAGGGCTTGCATTCATATTGCTTGCCTGCATTAAACCTGAAGGTCTAGGTAAAATATTGTTATATTTCCTCTCAATCCTCATTTAAGTGTCTTTTCCTCCTAACTTACATGCTGTATTTCAGGGAATAGTAGTTATTTTAGGAGTGACTTGAGAGCACTATGGGAAGTGGGTTGAAATATAGTTAGAAAACCAAATGTTTTGTGGTTCTTTGTTTAATGAAATGGAAGACATACATGAAAAAAGAATTACACTGCAAATATGGCTTTAAGATTTACTAACTTCCATAGGCACATACACACAGTGTGATTGTGGCCTGCTCTGACATGCACTGCAACTGACACCATCTCACTGATGGCAGCCTCAGAATGAACAAAGTAAAGAATGGATGGTTTGAATGATAGTGTATCTGGGGAGGGATATGGAAGTCTGTGCCTGTTGCACTTTGATCATCAGTTAGGAGCAATATAAAAAAAGAGAAAAATGCATAAATAATAACAGTAATTGGCATAAATATGGCCTGAGATGATAGTTTTCATCCCAAAGATTAAATATGTTGCTTTATGTCAGATATACAGAAATAGTAAATACATATACTTTTTTTGTTTCTTAGAACCATGGAATTGTCAGGGTTGGAAAGGACCTCAAGGATCATCTCGTTCCATCCCTCCTGCCATGAGCAGGGACACCTCACACTACATCAGATTGCTCAGAGCCACATCCAGCCTGGCCTTTAAGCATCCAGGAATGGGCCTTCCCCCACCTCCATAGGCAACCTGTTCGTGTCTTACCTCTCTCCTGGTGAAGAACTTCTTCCAAGCATCCAATCTGAATCTACCCACTTCTAGTTTTGCTCCATTCTCCCTAATCCTATCACTACCCAACATCCTAAAAAGTTCTTTCTGGTGAACATTGTTAGATAATTAACACTTGCACAATTTAAATAAGGAAGAAGATGCCAAACTGCATCAAAATTTTCAGGAGGGATCAGTTTTTGCTGATCAGGTTTATTTATGAAGTGAATCACAAAACTCCTGACAGTTTCAGAAATTGCTATTAGATCCCCTTAAATTCTTGCTAGTTAGGCCAAAACAACTGGCATTAAAAACTGGGGAGGATTACTAGAATTATTTTTATTAGAAAAATCAGTTTTTCTTAAATCTGAATATGTTGAAGTTTATGAAATTTCAAATGAGAAACTAAAGACTCGACCTTCAATTACTCTGAATATAACATTCCAATTATTTATTTTAGAACATAGTCTATTGTATTATTAAAAACTGTGTTAAAGCAACACTCTGAGGATGGTAATGTCACACATTCTAGAGGCAGGAGAGGTTTCCTATTTTATATTGCTTATGATACAATTTGTTATCTGTTCTGTTTCTTTTCCTATGATATTCTTGGCTCATCCATTTGAGAACATGGAATTAGTCTGGCTTTGAACCAGGCTAGGTGCTGATGAAGGCAGTTTATTTCAGAGCAGTTGCCTCATTTGTTGCTGAAGTTGACAAGTTGACAGCAGTTTGCAGAAGTAAAAAAGATCACATAGCTAAAGAAGTTAGAGAGAGATGTTCTTGTCCTTGTTTTTCTCACGTTCCTATGTGACAATAAGCAAGTTACTTAATTGTTTTTCTCAGGTGGTCACCAATGTTTGTTCTTGTTGCAGAGTAGGGGGGGATTCTGCCACCTACGCTGATTTGTGGCGAAGGGGAGAAATCAATCGGTGCGAGATAATTATGTATAAAAATATATTAAACTCAACATTCTGAACTCTTGTCACCCCCAACCACTATATTTAATATTAAAATGGATTCTCACAGTTATGGAAGAACCTTATGGGAATAATACATGATATGTCTTATTAATAACTATATTACAATAACTAGCATACAACTATTAACAGACTATTAACAAAGAGAGAAGCTTTCCCTGCGGCTCAATGCTGCTTGGGGTCAATGTACCATTTGCCCAGCAGAGTGGGCTGAAACTCCTTCTGCTCTATGACAGAAGATTAAAGATATTACAGAGGTATTAAAGCTTTTACTCACAATTCTGAGTAATCATCAATAACCATAAATCACCTTCCAGGGCTATGTCAACAGCCTATTTATCTAGTGTCCAGACCTCAGGGGAACTCTGCCTGTGGACTTAAGAGGCTGGAAATCTTCCTGGCTTGAGGGGAAAGGAATTCTTCCTGACTGTAGGGGAGATTAATAATCCTCCCAGTTTCTGGGGATATGGATACAATCTCTAACCTCGTTCTCCTGGCAAGGATGCTTTTGTCTGCCTTGCCTCCTTCTGGATGCTTTGTCTGGGGACTGCTGGCAGGACCTTTGGTGCAGGAGAAGGATGCTGTGCAGTCTGAGCACGGTTCTCATGCTGGCTAGCAGGCTGATCACATGTGCAGACAAGAGGGTCTGCTCCTGGTATCTTGGCAGCAGCGGCTTTTACCAGGTAATGAAGAGAGTGGGCATACACAGCTGCATAGGAGTCTGTGCTCCACAAATATATAGGCAATACAGGATCAAAGTCCTGATTAGCTCACTACAGCTGGCTGGGAGATTCTATCTCCATAACAGCATAAGCAAAGGCTGCTGAGTCTAAATCTAATAATATCAAGGTGTGCCCAAATGTTAATGATCTTAAGTAGGGGGGGCCCTAGGATGGAGCCTGAGTGTGAGTGTAAGCACGCTTATGAAGTGAGTGCGTGAGTGAGAGCAAGTGAGAGCTTGCAGAAGCAGCAAGCAATGAGCAGCAAGCAGCGTATCAGGAAGCATATCAGGAAGCCGCATATCAAGTAGCATAGCAAGCTAGAAGCAGCAATCAGGAAGCGAGCATATAGCAGGCAAGCGAGAGCACATGTGAGCTCTCATTTATAAACTGTGGGCCGAGATCAGTTGCCTAATTGGACACCAGTGACCAATCGGTTTGGACTAGATGACCTCCCTTCCAACCTTGAGCTCTGTGGTAAAAGGTTGGACTTGATGATCTGTGAGGTCTCTTCCAACCCTGATGATACTGTGAGACTGTGATACTGGTAATACCATAACAGGCGAAATCACTTGCCTTGTACCTCCAAATATGGAGACAGTATAGGCTGGGCCACACACTGACAGCGTGGGCTTATGCAACCTGTTTACTACCTGGGCCTCAGGCCAGACATTGTGGCACCTCAGCCTATTGTATATTTTCATGCCTTTAATGTGTTTACCCC
Source organism: Tricholaema leucomelas (assembly GCA_013400475.1). NCBI lineage: Eukaryota > Metazoa > Chordata > Aves > Piciformes > Lybiidae > Tricholaema lacrymosa > Tricholaema leucomelas. Next base: position 88,771 of record WAAF01008180.1, read on the forward strand.
TAGTTTGGGCTTGTTTACCCCTGGTTCGGGGAGGAAAACATGTTTGGGAAGGCAAGGCAAAGTGAGGCATAGAATAAGCCTATTTTCGGGCCTACAGGGCCTCCACGACAGTTCTTCATTTCACAGTGCCTGTCATCAGGTCTTTGGTCTTCTCTACAGAATCCAGGTAGGTTATCTCAGAGGTGGTATAAAAATATGTAGTTCTGTCTTTAAAAAGGATAGGGTAGCAGAGAAGATCAGTGTTGGCTGAAAATGATAATCAGGCAGGCCTGATTTGTTTTCTGCAACTGCATTATTAGCTACCACCTCGTAGAATCAATCAGGTTGAAAGAGACCTCCAAGATCATCCAGTCCAACCAGAGCTTTAAAAGGCTTTCCATCATTACATTTACAATCTTTGAAATGCTGAGGTGGGGGCTGTGATAACTCGTGTGCCATATTTCAGCTTTTAAAAAGCAGAGCTAACCTTCTTTTAAACTGCACCAGCAAATCACTCTGCTTTAATTAATTTCTATTGCAATTTTCATTATTTTAGTAGATTGCAGTAAATTCCATGGTTTTTTTAAAAGGAATGGTGTACACTAACTACTTTATGGATTGATTCTCAAATTGGTCATTGCTATTAGCCTGAAGGCACCAGTTCCCATCTTGTTCTCCTGGTGATGTGAGTTTTAACTTTGCTTCAAGCTTTAAGTTCCATTTCTGAATCCTAATCTGTATTCAACTGTTCTGTTTTATTACGTTTTTATTAATAATTTCCATGCAAGCATATTTTTATTGCTTTCTCAAATCAAATGTTGATTATTGACTTTTTCATTAAAAATACATATATAATGAAAAACTATGTCCTTAAAACAACTGAAAAATATACTGAAAAATGTGTTTAGTGTTGGCATAATTCATTGTACCTTTCCTGTCTACAAGATTAGCACTTTTAGTTAAAAATGAATGTATCAAAGTTGCAGTGAAGATTTTAGCTGTGAAATACTCTCAGAAAGGAGTACTTTATATTGAAGTACATATTGACAAAACTATTCCATGAGCTTCCTTTTATCTTGTATTCATGAAACTTCTGTGGTATATTTCAGGGAATGAGGGGAACAGTACCACCTCACTTCACTCCTCTTTGTCCTGTGCTGTTTGAAAGAAGATGGGACATTGCCTGGAAATTGTAGCCTTAGCCTAGGCGGGTACTCCAGGATGTGTTTCTGGGGTGATGCAAGGGGTAGCCGCTTGCCCTGCTTTCACGGGAGCAGAGATGGCCTGGGAGATGAAGCTCGGCTCTCCTTGCAGCCCAGCGGCAGCAGGTGGAGCGCCAGGACGCTGCAAGAACTCGGCCACCGCCGGGGCTCAGGCCCGAGCAGCGCTGGGAGCTGTCGGGAGGCTGCCAGGGTGCCCCGGGCACTGTGTTTGTCTGTGCTCAGACACGACGAATAAACGGCCATTCTGAAGGCCAAGGGGAAATCTCCTACTTTCGCATGACGTTATTTCCCATCAGCATTCCTTTGTTTTGCAGTCTAAGGAAATCCTTATCCTTCTGCTCGCCACTGCTTAGTGTTCTAAATATTAGCACGACTTGAGCTGCTTGTGGCTTCTCTACAGTGCACATACTTGCTTTCGCTATAGATCAGAGCACTTCCATGTTCTTAATCATTCTTTCTCCCCTTTTTGGGTTACCTGCTACCTTTGTAATAGTCTTTCCAGAGCTACGCTGACAAATGCTGTTGGCTGGGTTCCAGCTGAGGCCACATCACTGATATTTTCTTCAGAGCATTGTCTTATTTTTTAAATTGGTTGGAAACAAAACAAGTAGGAATTTATTTACTGTAAGGGTCACGGAGCACTTGAACAGGCTGTGGAGTCTCCTTCTCTGGAGAAGAAACTCAAGACCTGTCTAGATGTGTTCCTGTGCGACCTGTGCTAGATGATTGTCCTGCTCTGGCAGGGGGGATGGACTCAATGATCCTTGGAGGTCCCTTTCAACTCTTAACATCCTGTGATCCTGATCCTGTCTATGAACTTATCAGTTGATTTCTACCAGCTATGATGGATAAGTACAAGTTTCAGTGTATTTAATATTTTATTGCAAGTTGTTAGTAGTAAAGCAGAAGAGCCATCTTTTAAATGTCTTCTCTGTGACACAAGTGCACTGTGCTTTCACACATTATTACATCTCCCTAGATGCAGAGGGAACTTCAGTTGAAAATTTCACCTTCTCAAAGAGAAAATCAATCAGTCACGAGATGCAAACAGTAGTAATTCAGTCTATGTTAGATTCTGGACCCTATGAGGCTGTCAGCATTGTTCATTATCCTATTTCTGCATAAACTAACTGTCTCTGCAACAGTCTTATGTCTTTGTGCCTGTTTGGCACAAATCTTAGGTCTTATGAAGAGGTACTGGGACTTACGTTTTTTCCTCTAGTGAATGTTGTTTTATGCTAGGTAGCAGTGAATTTAGTGAAGTTTCAGAGAGAATGATAGAATATCTTATCCAAGTGAATGACAAAAAGGAGGGAGGAGAGAAGAGTGAATGCAATTAGGTTTCTACCTTGGAAATGACAGAGGATGTGAATTAACAGCTGCCAAAAATTATTATTAGAAAATAATTCTTTAATTGTACCAAAGGAAGCAATCTCTTTCATCAGTTACCTGCAACATCACCATCAGTGTTTAACATTTATAACTGTTGGATGAAAGAATGGGCAGATTTGATAAATATTACTCACTGAAAAGGAATGAAATGCATGAGAGCTGTATGGTTTGTTGCTGAATATGGCTGCTCACAGAGCCTTTGATGCGTGTGTCATACACTGGAGATTAAAAGCTCAAATTCTGCGACTATGTGATCATGCAAGTTTCTTTGATAACTAATCAAGTGGTCTGTGACTTGCCAAGCAAGAAAGTTTTGAGCGCTTACAGAATCAAAGGCAAAAGTAAAGGTATCATTACAGTTTCTCAGGAAATAATCAAAAAGCTCTTCAAAACATTTTAGGAAAATTCATGGAAAATTCTATCCAATGTCTGAAAAGATCATCAGAGCACCAGTGTCCTAGGAACACAAAGATAACATTTGTATTCCCTGTGGTAGAGAAGAATAGACACAAGAGCGATTATAGATGCCATAACATGAAATAATGCCTTGCATATGGTGAAGAATACGTGAATTGTAAGGAGGGAAAAATTACTTTGGGCCATATGTTTCCCTCCAGCATCAAACTGCATGGGAGAACAAAACAATCCCAAAATCATGTGATTTTTGAAGCACAGCCATACAATTGCATCCTCCTGCTGCCTTTGCACACTATGCATAGCTGGATCCAGACATGCCACATGTAAAGCTACACAATACCTTGAACAGTGCTAAATTAAAGAGAAGCATGGCTACATTCACCTCTGGGTTCAAACCTCCTCCATGCTAGAATCAGCAAGGAAGCAGAAGAGCAAGGGTAGGCAAGGCCTAACACTCAGTTCAGAGTTACAGTAGGAATCAGGCATACAGAACATCATCTTAACCCAAACAAAGTCAGTGGTAAAACTGCCACTGAATTAGCAGGGCCAGAATTTACATCTCATTATACAGTATTCTCAATGCCCCCCATCTTCTTGGGACAGCTGTGCAGCTGCTGCTGCTGAGGCATCAGCCTGGGGGCTTAGGCCCTGTACCACACAGCACTCCCAGCAGCATCAGCAGATAGAACAGTACACCAAGTGGCTCATGTTAGAGCAGGACCACCCAGACCCTGCATTTTGAGTGTATATTTTAGATGGTGTCAGGAGTATGACATTGTGGGAAGCTGCTCATTTGTCAGATCTTTCCTTTCTGTCACTGGTTTTTCATTTGTTTTTTAAAAAAACCTCCTCCCACAAAAAAAAACTCCTAAAAAACCCCAAACCAAAACCCAATAAAACAAACCACAACTTTTTTACAGAAAATAGAATACAATTAGTTTTCTTCTTGGAGCAAAGCCCCTTGAATTGCTTGATTTTGCTGCTTTTCTTGCCATGCAGCCATACAGATGGGAACATACGTATGGGAAACCTGGAAGGAGTGCTTTGTAGGAGCTCCATTCAAAATGTGTGTATTAGCAGAAGATAGGATGTGTGATAGTTCTGCTTACATGGCAAGCAGGCTGTCCTGGTTTGGCTAGGACAGGATCACAGGCCATTCTGAGTCAGCCAGGACAGCTGACTTATATTGGCTTACAGGTGTATCCCATAACATGAGCATCACACTCAGTACGATGGAGGAGGTTTGCTGAGAAAAGAGGAGTCTTCTGCTAGGGCTTCTCACCCTGTTGTTCTTCCATCTTCTGCTCTCAGGGACTGTCTTACAGTATGTCGTGAATACTGCACATTTGCTCGGCTAAGCAAAAATGTATATACTTTGTACTGACATTGCCACTCATTGAATCTGGTCTTGTATCAGCCTGTGGATCTTCTCTCCTTTTTCTGATTCTGCCTGACCAACCTGATCTCCTTTTATGATCAGGTTCCTGCCAGGTGAATGTGGGGCAGGCTGTGGACGTAGTCTACCTGGACTTTAGCAAAGCCTTCGACACTGTCTGCCACAACAGGCTCCTGGCCAAGCTGGCAGCTCATGGCTCGGACAGATTCACTCTGTGCTGGGTCAGGAACTGGCTGGAAGGCCGAGCCCAGAGAGTGGCGGTGAATGGTGCCACATCCAGTTGGCAGCTGTCACTAGTGGTGTNGCCCAGGTGGCCAAGAAAGCCAATGGCATCCTGGCCTGTATCAGGAGCAGTGTGGCCAGTAGGACGAGGGAGGTTATTCTGCCCCTGTACTCAGCACTGCTCAGGCCACACCTTGAGTGCTGTATCCAGTTCTGGGCTCTGCAATTCAATAGAGATGTTGAGGTGCTGGAAGGTGTCCAGAGAAGGGCAACAAAGCTGGTGAGGGGCCTGGAGCACAAACCCTAAGAGAAGAGGCTGAGGGAGCTGGGGGTGTTTAGCCTGGAGAAGAGGAGACTCTGGGCAGACCTCATTGCTGTCTACAACTACCTGAAGGGAGGTTGTAGCCAGTTGAGGATTGGTCTCTTCTCCCAGACAACCAGCAACAGAACAAGGGGACACAGTCTCAAGTTGTGCTGGGGGAACTATAGACTGGATGTTAGGAGGAAGTTCTTCACAGAGAGAGTGATTTGCCATTGGAATGGGCTGCCCAGGGAGGAGGTGGAGTCACCATCCCTGGGGGTGTTCAGAAAAAGCCTGGATGAGGCACTTAGTGCCATGGTCTGGTTGACTGGATAGGGCTGGTTGATAGGTTGGACTGGATGATCTTGGAGGTCTCTTCCAACCTGGTTGATTCTATTCTAGTCTATTCTAATTCCCTTTCCCTGCTCTGAGGTGTGATAGAGTGCCTGCTATAGTTTACACCTAAATATGGGCTAAATGAAGATATAGGCAAAGGTGTACTGACAAATCCCACTATGAGAGAAGATCATAAAATCATTTACAACTAAGTGAAGCATATCAAGCTATAAAACTAGGCAGAGGAAAAAATTACCACACTGAGGTGATCTGAAACAACAGAAAACAGTGAACTTAAAATTAAGGCTTCTTACTTCTTTAATTGTTTAATATCTTTTTTCTCCAGTAAATTATTTTCTACCACAAGCTTTTAATTTCTCAGTTCACTGGGCACTTAGATTGGACTTTTTTATTTCTGTTTATGTTTATTTCACTTGCTAAGCCTAATTTCTCACATGTGAGGGAATAAAATCTTTGTACTGACTTCTGGCATGGAGCAGACTGAAAGGTGGTTATTGTGTGGGAGTAGGTACCAAGATTCAAGTCATCAGAAGAGAGGGCAAAGACTGAATTTTCAGTTCCTTTGGTAATGATGGGTAAAGGAGCTCAGGAACTAAATGCCAAGAGTTGTAATCCTCCACATCCAGGAAAAAATGCTGAGAGAATTGTGGTCATTTGAGCTGGATTTCTAGCTCAGACATAAAAAAAAAATCGGAACAGAGAAACTTAGAAGTGGAAACTCTGAGTGGAGAGAGAAGAAAGGCAATAACAGATGTAGAAGGACAGGGTATTGCAAATTCAAAACCTACAAAAGGATCCAGCCAGCAAGACAATGATGTGCCTGGTAGTAAACACAGCAATTGCAAACCTCTTTAATTGCATTAAGGTTCTTCCATATTTGTTCAATGACATCTCTGAAAAACATCTAATTGAAATAGTGTTCTGCAAAAATAAGAGACTTCTGAATCTCTGCAGAAGGCTAGTGCTGCTTTTTTTTTTACTGAAAACAGTAGTTATTCCAGAGGACTTCCAGGTGTGTTTCTACAACAGGTAGTGATAATGGGTGCCTGAGTAACATAGAAGACTATACTGCTACAGAGCTCAACACCAGGATTTCATTGTCATATCAATTCCTTAAGAAAGGTATTTGCTCGATAGACAGGACCCAGACATTTTTACACATGTAGCATGTCGTAGACATAAGCAAAAGCCTTTTTGGCTCCAAACCATACAGGCATCAGCAGATGCAGAGTGACAACAGCAGCCTTGTGGCATGTTTGTTAACAGATTAATGATGCCCTTTACACAGCAGGTTCTTGAATCACATAGTTCACGTAGCACCAAGTTCTCCATGGTGTCTACCATGCAGGCAAAGCAGAATGGGCATGCTAAGACAAATCCAATATAGAAACACACCAAAGGAAGATATTCAGTGAAGGGAATGATAGACTATCTGCAATTTGTATGTATCTTCATCAATCCATTCATTACACGAGCTCCAGTACTATAGCATTGCCAGAATCACAGCATGTTAAAGGTTGGTGCTGTGGAGGCAGGGAATTAACGTGGCTGAGTCAGGAAATATATAGAAATAGAATTATTTTATTTTCCTGAAACCCCACCCCCAAAACTATATATAGAAATTAATGTAGTTTAATTAGCAGACTTAGTTTGATTGAGAATATCTTACAAAGGATACTATAGATAAATTTGGCTATTTAGGAAGTCAGGAAATGGAAAAGGCTAAGCTATAAACACAACTTTCCCCCCCACTATCAATCAGGCTGAGCAGAAGATTAAGAGGAAAGCTTTCTCATGAATGTGAACTAGGCTAGATTCTCTCTGCAGGGGCAGCCTGTGATGTTACCAGCAAGATCCAATAGAGATCCATGCCACAGAAGTCCAAGATGAGTCACAGAGCTGCCAAACTCAGAATTCTCTCAAGCACTTCCTTGCGAGTGGTATGGTCGTGGGATGAGGCTGCTCTCACAACGGGAGGGGGAGAGCCAAAATTGCTAGGGTTCCCCCCCCGTCCATCAGGCAGTCAGCAATTAGTGACTGAGTAAGGTCTGAGAGAGAGGGTGGTCCAGGTGCTGCTGGCTTGCTCTCTCAAAAGAATCCGAGGCTCGTTAAGCCTGTTGTCTTGCACAAAAGAGTGCTTACAGTGTGAGAGCTGTCCAAAGCAGGGACAGTCCTGCCACGGCAGGAGCTTGTCCTTCACAGTGCCAGGGGACTCCCTCTGCAGGAACTATCAATGCGGGAAGCACTCAAAGGTGGGAAGAACCCCCTATATTTATACCTTTCCTAGACAAATGTCAATTTACCATTTTCTAGGCATGAAAACACAGCCAATCACCAGCCCAGTTTCAGTGCGGGCATCTGCATGGGTCGCCCCCTGTGCTGGAAGGACCCTTTGCTCCCCCTCCTTCAAGCCTGCAGAGCTGGGGGGAAACAGGTTTTTCATGCCATTTCTCTCTCATTCAAACCACGAAGTGAGAGGAATTTGGGGTATCCAGGACACCAGGACAGTTGGAAGGGACCTCCAGAGATCATGGAGTCCAATCCCCCTGTCAAAGCGGGATCCCCTAGGATAATCCACACAGGAATGCATCCAGGTGGGTTTTAAAGTCTCCAGAGAAGGATACTCCACAATCTCTCTGGGCAGCCTGTTCCAGTGCTCCAATACCCTCACTGTAAAGAAGTTTCTCCTCATATGAGGTGAAAAGTTCTATGTTCCAGTTTGTATCCATTGTTCCTGCGCATCGCCAAAAAGTGATTAGCCCCCTCCACTGGACACCCACCCCTCAGATATTTATAGACATTGATAAGGTCTCCTCTCAGTCTTCTCTTCTTCAGACTAAACAGCCCCAGATCTCCCAGTCTTTCTTCAAAGGACAGATGCTCAAACCCCCCACTCATCCTTGTGGCCCTCTGTTGCACTTTCTCCAGCAAGTCCCTGTCTGTCTTGATTTGGGGAGCCCAAAACTGAACACAATATTTCAGAATGTGGTCTCGTTAAGGCAGAGAAGAGGGGGAGAAGAACCTACTTCGATCTGCTGGACACACTTTTCTTGATGCACTTCAGGATACCATTGCCACAAGGGCACATTGTTGGCCCATGCAGAACTTGCTGTCCATTAGGACTCCAAGGTCTTTCTTTGTAGAGCTGTTCTCCAGCAGGGCAACCCCTAACCCATTCTGGTGCCTGCTGTTATTTCTCTGCAGATACAGGAACCTGTACTTGTCCTTATTGAACTTCATGACATTAAAAGAAGAAGAAATTATATGAGGTTATGGAAAAGTTGCAAGTAAAACATGAATTCTGAGAGGACAGGATGGATAATGAAAGCATTACAACATATGCATTATCTACAACATGTGTTTAGAGACTTTTTTCTGGCCTGAGTTCTTCAGGAAATCCTAATGACAGCTGCAGGCAGATTTTTTAAGGGGCTCAGACTTCCGCAGTTCAAAGAACAAATGAGGGAACTTGAACAGCCAACACTATGTCAATATGAATGATGTAAAATAATGTTAAAAATGCTGAACTGTGCACAGTAAAATGTTTCCTAGGGGAGCGAGTAAGAAGTAATAGGTTCTAAAGCATGGCTTCAGTAAATGATAATTTAAATAGGAAAAGATGTAAAGAGTCAGTAAAAACATAGTGGAAAGTAAAGATACATCATAAAAGAAAGATAAAACCAAATGACACAGCAGTGAAATAAAATAAATGTCATGGTATCATGCAAAATATGTGGAGGAAATTGAAGCAACTACTGTTTTCATGCATCAGTTCAGCTTCACATGTATATTTTTAATATTTCAGATTGTTAAAATGGATTCAGATATATCTAAGAATCATAGAACCACAGAATTGTCAGGGCTGGAAGGGACCCCAAGGATGATTTAGCTCCAACCTCCCTGCCATGGGTAGGGACACCTCACACTAGATCAGGTACAGATGAAGAATGAGCACAGAGTTGTCTTTGAGCTTAGGATAAAGGATCATGGAAAACTGGGTATGAGCAAAATCAAAATGATGTTTGAGACCTATTTTATATTGCTTTTACCAAGATTGCATAATATTCTCAATGCTAGAGGTTTTAAAATGTTTTATAAAATGGAAGTGTGATTTCTAAGTTACACATGCTACTGAGCATAAATAAAATGGAGATTTGAGCATTAATTTGAAGGTAGCATTTTTGTCAATATAAGACACAGCTGGCTAATAGGCTGTTTGCAGATTTTCATATGATTGTAAGAAACAGCAAGTGTACATTGGGTGACAAATGTGCCTGCATGCTATTGAAAACTCTCATTCAAGTAATTAATCATAGCTATTATAGAGGTTAGCTGGAAAAGAGTCCTTTCTTTTTGTTGTTGTTTTTGTGTTTGTTTGCTTTTCTAGATGATTCCACAGTTTCATTTACATTTGTGAATGATTAGCATTTCTGAAAACTGGTCTTCTGTGCACCTGAACATGGACACTTGAAAAATAAGTGATGAATTACAGAAGGCTCATTTGAAAAGCTTGGTTTCCCTGTCTTCCCCATTTCACTTCTTTAAGCTTATAGAAGAGTTAATTCATTTTTCCTGACAATACTGATGATTGCTGACAATATGAAACTGGGAGGCTTGGCTGATACACATGGAGGCTGTGCAGCCATTCAACAAGACTTCGACAGACTGGAGAGCTGGGCAAAGAGGAACCAAATGAAGTTCAACAAGGATAAATGCAGAGTCCTGCACCTGGGAAGGAATAACAAACGGCACCAGTACAGGCTAGGAGGTGATCTGCTGGAGAGCAGCCCTGTGGAGAAGGACCTGGGAGTCCTGGTGGACAATAAGCTATCCATAGGAGAGCAACATGTCCTTGTGGCCAAGAAGGCCAATGGGATCCTGGGGTGCATTAAGAAGAGTGTGTCCATCAGTTTGAGGGAGGTTCTCCTCCCTCTCTACTGTGCCCTAATGAGGCCTCACCTGGAATATTGCATCCAGTTCTGGGCTCCCCAGTTCAAGAGGGACAGGGATCTACTAGATAGAGTCGAAGAGAGGGCTACAAGGATGGTGAAAGGATTGGAGCACTGCCTTATGAGTAAAGGCTGAGAGACCTGGGGCTGCTTAGTATTGAGAAGGATGAGAGGGGATCTAATAAGTGGTTATAAATAGATGAGGACTGGGTGTTAGGAAGGAAGGGGCAGGCTCTGCTCACCTGTACCCTGGGATAGGACAAGGGGCAATGGATGTAAACTACAGCACAGAAAGTTCCACCTCAACATGAAAGAGAACTTACTATAAGGGAGACAGAGCACTGGAAGAGGCTCCCCAGAGAGGCTGTGGAGTCTCCTTCTCTGGAGACTTTCAAGCCCTGTCTGGATGCGTTCCTGTGTGACCTGCACTAGATTCTATGGTATTGCTCTGGCAGGGGGTTGGACTGGAAGATCTCTGGATGTCACTTCCAACCCCTAACATCCTGTGATCCTGAGTACCAACTCACAGAGTAAAGGCTCTGCTCCTGTTTGTGCTCCTATACTGCCTTACTTCAACTGCTGTTTTCTTATTTCTGCTACATACAACATTGTTGACTTAATCTTTCTGTTATGATCTAATGCTGTTATTAATCTCTTCCATCTGTGCCTGTTCCAGCAGGCTTCTAGGGGTCCAGTAATATATGCCCACCTTGTTTCTGCTTATGACAACTTTATAAATTGCATAGTTACGTACACCTTTTTTCTCCCCCACTCCAGGTTGGGTAAGTGAGCTGTTGTTTCATTTTTCCCCTGAGTGACTCTGCAACATTAGCTATATAGCACATTATCTCTTTGTTTGCAGCATATGATAGAAGTAATCCAGCATTTAATTAATTAGCATGCTTTTTTTCTATATGATTTGCAGATTTGCTGTTTCTAACAAAATACAATTCCTAGTAACAAAAACATCCTTCTGCAAGAAGTCCAGCAAGAAGAGCAAAAAGGATGGGCTGGGGAGAGCAATATGATTGAATTTCTACTTCATTCTTCTACAACATTTTCCATCCTCATTCTTACAGGATTTTTACAAACATAAATCACTGTTTCCACATGCCTATGGCAGAAACTGAGTCACCCGAAGAGGAAGTGATTTGCCATACAGCAAGTCTGTGGCAGAGGCAAGAGACAATAACAAGGCTCTTTATTTCCTACCTGATGCCCTTATGACATTAACTCAGTTTACAGTTCTGCCACAGACATCCTTATCACCCTAAAAAAAGTAATTTCTTATAGACTCCTTGCAGGGAAGACTTTTTAGTTCAGTGCACTGTTATACTAGGTAATATTTTATTTTTCTGGTTGTATTTATTTTTAGTAACTTTAGCTAGAGAAAACTTGTCTTCATAGTGTCGTGGAGGGCCCATAGGCCCGACGGCAGACTGGTATATGCCTTGCCCTGCCTGGACATGTTTTTTCTGTTTACAGTCAGGGGTAAGCACATGGCCAGCACAGAAGGGCACAGCAGGCCTGGTGCCGTGCAGTCTGGCCTGCCCAATCTTTAGGTTGTGTAAGCCCCACATGCTCAGCTCACACTTGCTGGGTGCTAGGCCCATGTGAGCCCCATACTTGGAAAGTCCAGGCCTTGCCTATTATGGCAAGGTTGGCTGACTGCAGACCTGATTGGTCATTGTGTGGCCAATGAGACCATTGATCTGGGCCCACAGTTAATAACTAGACATGCACAGGCTCAGGTGCCAGTGCATTCGCTCGCCAGTGCATTTGTGTGCTAGGTGCATTCGCTCACAGCTCACTCACCCACGTGTGCACTGACTCGCTCAGTTGCCTGCGTACTTACTTGCAGAGCTCACTCAAGCCTGCCTTTACGGGGCTCAGGCTCCCCGTGCAGCCGTGCATCCCACTGCACACCCACTGCCTTATTGCCTGCTGTGTGCCATCGCCACAAGTTACCAGGAGCAGACCCACTTGTCTGCATGGGATCATATTTCCTCTGCACCTGCAAATCCTGCCTGCGAGTTCCCTGGACATAGCAGCCGGAGGGACCCAGCAGCTACGGGCAGAGACTATTGCCCCTGAAGCCAGGAGTATTCCAGCCTCGGAGTCCACGGGTGGAGGCCCTGAGGAGTTGGACACTTTATACAGGCTGTGACGTAGCCCGGAGGGTGATTTATATTTAATTAGAATCGTGAGTAAATACCTCTCTACTTCCTATTGTGCCTGCCACAGAGCAGAAAGCTTTCAGCCCACCCTGCTGGGCAAACAGTATATAGACCCCAAGCGGCAGTAGCCGCGGGGAAAACTCTCTCTCTGTTTAATAGTTGTCTGCTAGTAATTGTAATATAGTTATTAATAAGCCATTTGTGATTATTCCAATAAGGTCTTCATAACCATGATTAGAATCCTATTTAATATAGTGGTTGGGGGGTGAGGAGAGTTAAGAATATTGAGTTTAATAAATATATTTTTTATAAAACCTATCTCACACCTATTGATTTCTCCCCTTCGCCACAAATCGGCATAGGCGGCAGAATCCCCTCCGTGACACATAGATGATAGAAAGCAGTAAGTTAGGAGACTCTTAGTGGGTATGTTACCTCTGTGCCACGAACACCCAATTATTCAAGAAAGACAATGGCATTCTGAGATGCATCAAGAAAAGTATGTCCAACAGGTTCTTCTCCCCCTCTACTCTGCCCTGGTGAGACCAAACCTGCAATACTGTGTGCAATTTTGGGCTCCTCAGTGCAAGGGAGACAGGGACCTGCTGGAAAGAGTCTGAGACACCTGGGGCTGTTTAGTCTGGAAAATAGAAGACTGAGAGGAGATCTGATCAATGTCTATAAATATCTGAGTAGTGGGTGTCAAGTGGAGAAGGCTAATGTCTTTTTGGTGGTGCACAGCAATAAGATAAGGAGCAACGGATACAAACCAAAACATAGGTTTCACCTCAACATGAAAAGAAACTTCTCTACAGTGAGGGTGACAGAGCACTGGAACAGGCTGCCTACAGAGGTTGTGGAGTCTCCTTTTCTGGAGGCTTTCAAACCCACCTGGATGCTTTCCTGTGTGGATTACCCTAGGTGATCCTGCTTTGGCAGGGGGGTTGGACTCGATGAACTCTGGAGGTTCCTTTGCAACCTTTAAGGTTCTGTGATTCTGTGCTTCAGCTTTGCAAAAGGCTATTGTTTTTCCCATAAACACCTGGAGCACAACTGCACTCTCATGCTGTGTTGCAAGTGAGAGGATAGTTCGCTCTTCTACCTGCTGCTCCCTATGCAGCATGGATGAACAGCTGAGAAAAACACCTTTTCTAATCTGCTCTTTCTCATCCCATACTCGCATAAAGCTCTTCCAAACACTGCCCCCAGCATTCTTTTTAAGAACTCTTTCGCAGTGTCCTATAAAGCTTCATGTGGTGTAAAGCAGTTGTTTCAGTATTTGGCTCTACATTTTTTGTGTATTTTGCCATTATTACTTTCTGCTCCCACCTCTGCTTTCTTCTGTTCCTTATGTTTTCCTTCTTCTTCTTCTTTTTTTTTTAAACACTCTCTCTTATTTCTACTGTCCGTCCCCCCCCCGTCTTTGTTTGAGCTTTTTATTCTTCTTTTCTACAAGAAAATGGATGTGTTTTACTCTAGCTCAATCTCAGTTATAAAGGCATGGAGAGGCAAGCTGGTGAGGTGGCAGAAAGCATTGCTCTTGTCTATCTAGCTGGGAGAGGACTAGGACTTTGCTGCTGTTAAGATTTCCCAGAAGTAATATTGGAGCTGGTCCAACAGTTTACAGTAAAATGACTGCAGTTCTAATGCAAGTTCAGCAAGGTGAATGCCATCTTTTTTTCAGGCAAGGTACAATTACCAAGAGTAGCTTGTCAGATATGACTCTGAGAAATTAAATAACATCTTTGGATGGGATGCTGCATGGTACATCCTGGACTTGAAGAATCCAGGCTTCACATGAAGTCTGACAGGAGAGGCAGATCTCAGCTCTGTAGTGAGCATGTGGAGTTAAGAACAAAAGGCCTCCTATCTGGAGGACATTAGTGTGGTGCCACAGCATCAATTTCTTGGCATTCCTAGTTCCATTCTTCAATCAAGATGCTCGTTGATGTTTACAAATGATCCCAGCTCTGAAAAACATTTTACCTTGCTTACATTTGGGTCAACCTAAGAGGAGTAGCAGAAGAATAATGTGTATTTTGGTCACACACACCTTAGATACTTGTCAAAGCGATGAAACCTTGGCTTCTCTGCCACACACTGCCCAAGTACTGGGAACTGTTGAGTGACCAGACATTGATTTCAGCACCTCTGAAGGATGAATATGTCCCACTGTTGAGTTTAGTGCTATCTCATAAACTGCAGAGTAGAAGCTGAAGCAATGGGGCAGAAACCATTAGCAGCACAGTTTCTGGAGAACAGCTTAACAGTGTTGAAGAAAAACACTCTGTGCATCATACTCCCAGGGAGGACCTGTGATGACATCTACATGTGGCAGACAACTGGAGAGTGTGGTGCATGCCACAGCCCCCTATGATGTGTGACAGGTAGGACCAAACATTGCTTTAGATGGAGATAAAATTATCCACAAGACAAAAACTAGTTGTTGTAAACACTTCCTAAATGTACTTGATTATTATGAGAGAAACAAAGTTCTAGAAATGCAGCCTGTACTTGGAGTAGGAAATGGCAGTGCTCAGGGCCAGTGGAACCTTGTTCCCACTGTCTTGTGTTTTTTATTAAGTTCTTCCATTCTCTATGTGAGAAATTTTCTATCAGTGGAGTTATTGACAGTGAAAATTAGACAGTCAAGGACAGTTAAACGTGCCAATCCCACATCACTGAACGCTTCAACAAAGTAATTGATTTAAGATAAGAACCTGAGAGCAGGAGACTGAGATGCCTGTGGCAGTCTGCACTGCTGAGATGCAGAACTGCTTTCTGTAGGATCATGGCATTTTCTAAGGGCTGATGGCTTCCTGCTTAATGTATCCAGCCTGCAGTTCAGGTGGGATGTAATGGAGGCAAATGTATAATTGAGACAGGGAACATACTCTCTTGTTTGCACAGTGCCAAATACAAGAGAGAAATGAAAATGGGTCAGGCCTCCAAGTGCTAAACAAGCACAGGGAGTAATAGAAATGATTGATTGGAACACACTGAATTTAGTGCTTTGCAGCAGCCTAATGGTGCCAATAGAAAGCACAATGGTGGCCCTAGTATGAACTTATTTGATTTAATTATTTTTGTCTATTGCATGCATTTGTACCCGGCTTATTCATTGAATGAAGTGAATGTAGATTTTTGTGGTGGAAGAAATGCATGAGAATCAAAACACAAAATGTAAATTTATTTTTGTTCAGTGAATGATGGCTCTTCTTTTGAACATTATTAGGTGACTGAAACGTAAGCTTTCAAGAGATTAGCCTTGGATCAAAGTTAGAATGTAACTGTAAACACTGAGCTCTTTGTGGCTATTTCTGCACTGCTCTTCACATTGCCACCAAACATGTGCTAGTTTGAGCCTAGCTGGGATGTTTTGGTGAGAAGGACTAAATTATAGACTGAGAAATGAAAACAATGGTGAGGTCTACTTCGCTCACAGTCTTGCTGAGATATGTAAAGAAGAAAGACAAAACAAAGATTAGGTCACTTTGTTCTGCACTTGGTGCTGGGCTGTCCTCTTCTGCTTTGCCTGCTGGAGAGAGCTGCGGCTGCTGGCTGAGCTCCATCTTGCTTTCTAACCTCACCTCCATTTGCTCTTGTGGCTGATTTCACCTTTGCTTTCTTAATCCTCTTGGCCAAACTCCATTCTTCCTTGGGACTGGGGTAAGGTTGAGAGGGGTAGGGGAAAGGTGAGGAGGTGGTTGAGAGCCCCTCCTGGGGACTCAGGTTTCTGGGAGGGGAGTTGTGTTTCTGTACTACTTTTACCTTGTATATTTCTGTCTATATCTGTATACACTGTAACTATCTGCTTGTACATTGTGCCAGCTGTAAATATAAGCTTCATTCAAATTTCCAGAGCCGACTGAGTCTAGTCTGGGTGATTTCTAAAGTGTGGGGGGGCGGGGGACACCCAAACCATCACAAAACACTATCAAGGTCTCAGGCTAGAATGCCTTGTCTACACTCATGTTAAAGGCTGTTTAGGACACCACAAAAAAGTATCATCAGGTATCTACAATATGCTTCTACCATGCATGATGCTTACAGCTACTCCCTTAAGTAAGAAAGGCGCAGTACACGAAATCAGGTGTCTCCATGTTTTCAGGGTTCTGTGGATTTCAAACAAATGGGATTCCTTCCCAGTATTCTCCTGTGATTAAGGATGTATTTCTAGTTTTTATCATTCCTTAGACTGTGAAAAAATTTTCAAGGGATACCAAATAATATGAAGTAGATGCTCAAGTCAGAATAGTGTATTGCCATGACTTTTGGCCTGTGATGGGTTAGGAACTTGCCCCCCTGCCACCATAGCTCAGACAGCTATAGCTTTCCTCCCCAGACCAGCTCAGACAACATGGAAGTAGGATCAAGCTATCTTTACAGCAAAGCTAAATTTACAAGCATATGTACACGATGTATTTACAAGTATTTACAATTACATACAAATTAGAAATAATACAGAAATCCAAACTCCCTTCTGGACAAAGGAAACTGCCCAGAAGGGGCTCAAAGCTACCTTCTCTTTCTCCCTCTACTTTCCCTGTTGTCTCTACAGACAGACAAACAAAACAACCAGCAAAGCTGACGCTGTTTTCTGTTAGTCAAGATTAGTGGAGAGATACTAGAGGAGAGTGAAGAGAAAGTGAATAGATCTAGTGTCCCAGACCAGAGTGGGACAAATTGTTGAAATTTTGGCTTTTTATCCCTTTCAGCAAACCAATGAATGACATAGACTTCATCATTATTTTCTTTTTACAGCCAATGATCTAATTTATTTCATTAAAATATTCCAATTAGCCTCAAACTAGCACATGGCCACAACACTGTGCTGGTAGGGTATGACAGATAAGGAGAAGTGCCTCCACCAATTCTGAGGGGCAAATTAACCAGAGTTTCTCTATGTTACAAGTAATGAACCAATACGAAAAATATTTCACTTTTTCCTTCTCAAATTTAAACAAAAAACTCTGTATGTAATCTATTATGATGCTTTAGAGAACAAACTGCACTACTGATTTGTTACCTGTTTAGAACTGTCTGTTACACAATGCAGTGATCTTCTAGCAAAAACTATTAAGATATAAAAGATAACAGAGCAAAGATTTTAGGGACCAACTGGCGAGTGAACCTACTTATGAAACATATTCTCTCGCAATAATTCCAGGATGGCACTCTCAACCATTCATCTGCATTTCATATAGCTGTCTCACTAGGGCAGAGTACAGCAGGAGAAGAACCTCCCTAGACCTGCTGGACACCTTTTCTTGTTGCATCCCAGGATACTATTGGCTCTCTTGGCCACAAGGGCACATTGATGGCCCATGGAGAACTTGCTCTCTACCAGCACTCCAAGGTCTTTCTCTGTGGAGATGTTTTTCAGCAGGGCAACCCCTAACCAGTACTGGTGCCTGCTGTTATTTCTCCCCAGATGCAGGACCTTGAACTTGTCCTTATTGAACTTCATGTGGTTAGCCTTCGTCCAGCAGTCTGGCCTGTCTGAAGGCTGACCACATGAAATTCACCATCATTAACATCACATTTCTAAGAGGAAGGGACTGTGGTTGGAGAATATCTTAAATATCAAAAATAAAAAAGGTAAATAGACAGCAGCATTTACAACAGAGTTTTACAAGAGGATCATGTTTCTTTTAGATGTGACTCATGATTTCTAAATGCTTCAAGTATGCAGCAGCAAGTTGTGTGGAAACTGGGCTGCATTAGTTGCTAGAAGAAGCTGCATGTGATGGTTTGGGTGTTCCCCGCCCC